>VXBT01013174.1:1416560-1548261 GCA_013400235.1 Oriolus oriolus
CCCCCCCCCATTTGGTCATTTTTCCTGATAACATTATTTAAGTAATCTGGAAGTGATGTATAGATGTAGACGTATGTGGCAGAGGAGTATATCTGATGATACAAAAACCACAAACTAACAAAGAAAAAAAAATACCAGAAAAAACAAACAAACAAACAAAGGGGGTTATTTTCCCATTGTAAAGATAGGGAGATGGGGAGAGAGAGAAGAAACTAATCTGTGCTGGGTAATTGCAGAGACAGATTTTGAGTCATAGAAGAGTATTGTAGCTAGAGGGGAGGAAGCATTGCCATTCCCCTCTCCTTTAAGCACTTTTCCAGTTATCAAAGGGAAAAAGCAACTAAAACATCGTCCTACCTCAGACTCTGGAGTTTCCTCTTGAGGCAGTAAGGGTGACAGCAGAATTGAAAAGACTTCTAAGATGTTATGGTTTGTGCTGATCTCAGTAAGGGTGGATGAACCAGAGGGATTAAAACCCACCATAAACCACCAGATAAGCTACACAGGGAAACAAAAACGTAGTTGAGGCGCATAAAGCATGCACCCTAGAACTGGTCGGGTTGGAAAGGACCCTGGAGATCAGAGAGCCCAAATGGTAACCCAGCACTGCCAAGTCCACCACTGAACCATGTCCCTAAGCACCACACCTGCTTGTTTTTGAAATCCCTCCAGGGATGGTGACTCCACCACTTGCCTGAGCAGCCTGTTCCAGTGCTGTTTTGTTGACATTTTCCCTACTATCCAACCTAAACCTCCCCTGGCACAACTTGAGGCTATTTGCTCTCATCTCATTGCTTGTTACTTGTGAGGAGAGACCAACACCCACCTGGCTACAACCTCCTTCAGATAGTTGAGTGATAAGGTCTCCCTTGAGCCTCTCCAATCAGTTATCAGCTGCCTCTATAGCTGCTCCTCATAAGACTGATGCTCCAGACCCTTCAACCATCTTAATTTCCCTTCTCTGGACACGCTCCAGCATCTACCAACACTCCAGTAAGGAGGACTCATGTTATTTTCTCTCTACACATAAATATTTCCGTGACAAAAGGGGGTAACCTCAAGGGCTAAAACATGAGAATTCACTGTGCTATCTGGAGGCAATGGTCTGACCTTTTCAGGCATCTGCCATGGGCAACAGTAAGTGACAATGAGCTATGTTTTGTTGGACAGTTTGGCTTGTCACCTCATAAAGCCGAAACAGAAACAGCTGCAAAGCCTGAGGGGGTGGAAAGAGAAGAGGAATAACTGTAACTCCAACTGGTTTTTATAGGAGCCAGCTTTGGCACGTGGAGCCTCTGGGCATTGACGCTGTTTGCCCGCGCGGTGGCGGCACCGGCCCCGCCACGGGACGGGCCGGGATGGGGCTCTTCCCGCTCCAGCGGCGCCTTCCAAACTCTGCTGCGGGTTGTGTCGGAACAACAGCCGAACAGCCCAGCTGGTGATGGAAATGTGGCACAGCACAAGTCCAACTCACGGCAGGAGCAGTATTTCATAGAACAGTCTAGACTGGAAGGGACCTTAAAGCTCATCTTGTTCCAACCCCCTGCCATAGGCAGGGACACCTTCCACGAGACCAGGATGCTCCAAGCCCCATCCAACCTGACCTTCAACACTTCTGGGATGGGGCAGCCACAGCTTCTCTGGGCAATCTGTGCCAGTGCCTCACCACCCTGACAGTAAAGAGCTTTTTCCTAATATCTAATCTAAACCTACTCTCTATGTGAAGCATTCCCCCTTTTCTTGCGACTCCATGCTCTTAAGTCTCTCTCCATCTTTCCTAAAAGTTCCCTTCAGGTACTGGAAGGTCACAGTTGGGTCACCGCAAAATCTCCTCTTTTCCAGGCTGAACAATCCCAGTTCTCTCAGCATTTCCTTATAGCAGAGGTGCTCCATCCCTCAAATCATCTTGGCATCTTGGTGGCCTCTTCTGGACTGTTTCCAATCCGATGCTGTGGCCCCAGAGCTGGATGCAATGTTCCAGGTGGATCGCACCAGAACAGAGCAGAGGGGCAGAATCCCCTCCCTCCCCGGCTGCCCACAGTGCTTTGGATGAAACCCAGGACACAACTGGTTTTCTGGGCTGCCACCACACATTGCTGGCTCATGTCCAGCCTCTCATCCACCAGCACCCCCAAGTCCTTCTCAAAACATAAACTGACTTATAAGCTAACTGAATTTTATTCACAACTATGCCTGAACAGGCCCAGCTACTGAGTTGACAGAAAACACTTGCTTTTAGTAAAATAATTTGAGAATAGGTATAAGTTAAAGGAGGACCAAGTTGCTGAACTGGCACACAGTGTCCCGAAATCTTCATGAGAACATGTAGACAAAACAGTTGCTCTCTGATTCCCACAGCAGGCAATGCCCACTTAGAGCATTCCTGCATCTTCTCAGCACAACATGCGACACTTTTGGCTGCCTGGAGGCAACAGTTTGTGGAGGGATACTCTAAAATAGTTCACTTTTAACAGCAAAGGAGGAAAGATTAACCACTACAGAGGTCTTTACAGAGTTAGGCTGCACCTGAAACTAAACTAGGCTGAATTTTCCTCCAGCACAGACCACATGATCCATGATTAGGCACAATGGGACAAACCCCTGTTTTTATCAGAGGTGTGTGAAACCTCCATGTCAGAGAGAACCCCCTCGATCTACACCAAAGTTTAGTTAGTCCAAAAAGACCAGACAATGTATATACAGGCCTTAGAAGGAGTTGGGATTGTTCCTTCAGAATTTAAAAAATGAAAAATTTTTGTATTTCAGTAGCTTGGTATTTGTGTTCCACTTGGGGAACTTGGGGTAATTAATTACCCCATTAATAAGGTACTTCAGGATGAAAGGTGGACTTTGACTTCAAATCACAACTTTTATATACACCAATAATAGCCCAGAAAACATAAAACCTTTTAAGAACAATTAGAGACCCTCCATAGTATCACATCCCTCAGAAATGAAGTCCTCTTCTAATAAAATATTTCCCAAAGTAAAGACAAAGTGAGACTGGGAAGCAGGAACCTAGTGAACCTATTGAGCCATTGCAGAATCAAAATCCAATCCAGTATAAAGGATCATTACAATTTTGTATTTTATTAATCCAAATAAATGCTGCATTTTAGAGTTAGTAATATATTTTCATTTCTCCATTTTATTTGTGGGTTTCCATTCCCTTAAAGGTCCCTTGAGGAATCAAGCTAGAAAACCAACTGTGCTATGAAATCATAGGCAGCTCTACCTCCTGGAATAGTGTGTGATGTAACACAAAATGACAGACTGGGCTGTGAGCTAAAGACTCTAGATTTCTGCAGCTGCTGAAAAAGCTTTTGAGTCAGGACTGATTTTGGAAACGAGCAAAGCAAATACTCAAACCCCCTGGTGCTTGCTGAGCAACCTTCCCCCTCAATGTCACCCTGCCCAGCTGCTTCAGTGCACAGAGCCTGAGAACCCCCAAGCCCAGGGATGCTGCTGGTGCAGCCAGCCCTGGTCTTTGCCCCTGGGTGGGAAGGGGGGCCCTGAGGGCAGCATCCTGCGTTAAAGGATGGATACACACTGCTCCTCCCATCCCTCTGCCCACATCGCCCTTCTGTCCCATGGACACGGATCCCAGGGAAGCAGACGAGTGGTGCAGAACTGGAGCTGTAGGGTACTGCTCTGCAGAGCTCACTCATCCCAATCCCCCCACCAGCCTTTTTCAGGAGCAATGGTCCTTAACACAACTGCTCTGCCTCTGCTGCAAGTCCACATTTTGCTATTTCATTAATGAGGACAAAATAATTTTTTTCCTGGGATAGCAAAAGGTTCTTTTTCCTATTCTGCTCAGAAGTCTTGTGCCAGCAGAGGCCAAAATTATGTTGTCTGGTTTTAATTTCGTTTCTTTTTCAGAAAGAAAGCATAGAAGAGATCAGTGTCTTTGTTCCTGATCATATAAAGCCTGTTCCTTTACAGCAACAACCAGGAGGTTGGGGTCAAAGCAAGGAGTCACATGGAGACTTACCAGACTAGGCACTAAATCTCATTAAGCTTTCTCCTCTCCTCTGAGCACCCCTCTTGGATCAGAGACATATCTTGGCCTGGGGATGTAACATTTCCAATTCAGTGCAGAACTGCAGGAAGAAAAGGAAGAGAGTCACAGGCTGTTCACCAGCAAAGGACACATTAGGAGTTACTGCTGTGCCAGTTGTTCTTCCCTCCAACCAAAGTGTCCCCCAGAGGGCTTTTTAGATTAGTTCCCCAGGCCTTGTGGACTGAGTTAATCTCTATGAGCATTTTAAATGGTTAAACAATTTTTTTTTTCCTGGCTGCATTATTAGTTCAGCAAGGATTTAATTTATGTCCTTGCTTTGGGATAAAAGAATAAAGGGACTTTTTTAAGAATGCAGAGAAGTGGGTTTTTCTGTGATATGCAGCATTTGGAAAAACAGTGTCTCAGCTTTATAGCGTAGCTTTTGACTTTGTAGTGTTCATTTTGCCTCACACATTTTCACAGTGTCTTTAATGCACTGTTTATACGTAATGTGATAAACTGGCTTTGCTGCCTTATCAGTTTTACTTGTAAATTCAACTTTTATTTATGGAAATATTTTACATAGAGAGGACTAATACTTTCTTATATATGAAATAATATAACAAACCAGTGTTCTACTCAAGGGAAAGGCAAAAAAATGTAACAAACATACAAGTCATGGTAAAATATCAAGGATGGGATAGTGCTATGTATTTAAAAGTGTGCTAAGTAATTGACCTGCATACTTCACAGTATATTAGGCAGATTTTAAGAAATTGTATGTATTGATTAGAAGAGCCAAAACAAGTGTTCTGCACAATCTTGTCTGCTTCCAGTAAGCTTTTTTTTTTTTTTAACCTTTTCGATTTAGAAATCTGTGACATTCAACAGACATTTTAAAGATCTACAAAAAAAACCACCTTCTGGTTATTTAATCTGGGGAAGCAATAAATTACAATATTTTGTCACAAGAACTGGCAAGCTCCTTGCTTAGAATTCATGCAAAGTGAATTCTAAAACATGTACATAATCAATTCTGCACCATCTTAACTGTCCTTTGTGTTCTAAATACTAAGCATTTTTTGGTATATATTTATATATGTTCAACTGAAGATGATTTCTGTCTTGCCTTCCTCAAGGCTAGAAATTCCAGCCATTTTTGCTAGGATCTGGCTAACAGTCTTTGTCTTACCTTTCTTTTGATTGTCTTAGGAAGCTTTGTAGCAGCCCCTCATTCTGAGCACTGGTAGACAATTCATCTAATTGCAGTGTGCTTTAGAAGCCTATCAATATATGAAATAAGAAAACTACAATGGAACAGCTCTTGATCTTTTTGGAACATTTATCCTGTCAGCAATAATCAGAGATAAGAAGTTCTCCTGTGGGTTGTTTCTTTTACCTTGCAAAATCTCACTGCCTTCATTTATTGCTCGTGTCAGTTATGCACAACTTCAGCTATCACTATGATCAGAATTGTTTCTGGGGGGAGGACATCCCAGATCCTACCCTGCAAATCTCAGTTATAAAGGTGGTGATGAGCAGGTGCTGAGGCAAAATGTACTTTTTTCCTCCTTCCTCTGCCATTCCGTAAGATGAGCCCTACAGTAACACTTGCTGCTGCGGGTTTGGTGCCAGTGCATTGCTAGTGAACAGACAGAAGGGGTTTCTGGTTAGAACAGCCAGAGAAAGTTACAGGAAAACATCTTGCAGCTATGAGCACTTGCACTTGAAAACTCTTTACTAACTAAGTGCTTGGCATCTTAGCCCTACAAAATCATTCCATGAGCTCCAGGCTACATCCCTTCAGAAAAAATGTACTTGAAAGAGAGAGAGGTGCAAAAAGTCTGCACAAGAGACTGGTGCGTGCTGTACAAACGTGTATTCACCCACACTATTTGCTTTAATAGTCATATAGAAATAAGGCTCTGTTCATTAAAACACTTCACAGCTGCCAAGCATTCAAGCAGAATAATCCTCTTATATTTTAGAATTCAACAAGAAGTGTTATTAAACTTGCTTTTACCTCAGCATGATTTGTTTGTCCATGAAATAACCTTAAGACTTTTAAAATCAACAGTGACAATAACTCAATGAACACAGTAAAATACACACTGTGGAAGGACTCAGCCAGCAAGAGCTTCTGAAATACATATGACAGGAATTTGGATTCTGGAAATGCACTGAATGTCAGACATTCCTGCAAAATATTCCAGTTTCTTGTTCCTTTTCGTCTTTGAGTCACCTGGAGACTTTCAAAGGAGACTGAGACATGCAGGAGTTGTACTTAACAACCAGGAGGCTATGACACAAAGGAGTGGTTTTGCTACTCAAAGTAATCCAGCAGCTAGGAGGAGAAGGATCCCTTCATGCACTGCCTTATAAAGGTTGAGAATGCAGAATTTGTGAGTCACCATACACTGCCTCCAAACGACGTCCATGCAGCATTATATAACATTGTGCACGCTCACCTTTCGAGCAGAGTTCATTATGAGTCAGGTATCTCTCCACATCATTCATTTCCTTCTCACTTGAGAGCTGACTTTCATTCTTTGCTGAAATAACCTCTCTCACAAGACAGTGATTAGTCTGACAAATTGATAGAATAAAATGCCTTCAGCTCCTTTATGGGACCTCCTCTAGCATTCATGACAGCTACAGCTAAGTGCAATGCATATTTTGGATTCCTCTTATTCCTTAGTGGCGAACAAGGAATGTCTTAAATAAGACAATCCCAGCAGATGTTTACCTATTCAGTTGCAGAAACTCCCACATTATCCTTCAAAAAATCCTGAAATATTAGAAAAAAACCTGAAATATTAGGAAAAAAAAAAACCTCATTAGGAATATGGGGTGCAGAACTTAACACTGAACTTAACCCAGCAGAGCTCTCTCAATTAAAAATAAGGGAAAAGGAAAGCTCCTATTTCACCTTTTAGTGGGAGGTTACCTAAATACATCCCTTCAAAACAGGGGAACAATACTGAGCACCAAAATCATCTCTGCCTCTAATCCAGATGTCTGTACAGTCAACCTCCTGAGCTTCACTGCCTCCGTCTGGATCCAGAACATGACTTTGTTGCATGTCTTTGTGTTTAGACAAAATTATTCTCCCCAAGCTCAAGGAGGCCCAAGGTCAGAAGACAGCTCACCTTGGAAGTCCTGTTGTGAGGGCATTAGGAACAAGGCTCCACACTCCAAGTTTAGCTGCACTGCCACTCTCGTGGGCTCAGTCTCTAGACTTATATGGAACAAACACAGGATGGCTTTGCTCTGAGGACACCAGCTGTCCTCAAACATCATAGTTCTGGTGTCAGAAAAATAGAAAAGACAAATGAGATTAGTCATCACATGAGATACACTTCTGCAAGTCTTCAAACACAAGATTTTGTGTCATGCTAACAACATTAGGGGATTTCCCCAACTTTGTCCCTTAAGGAGACTGCAATAAAAAAACTCCCCTCTCCCTTCTCTACTAAATAAGCTGCTCTGTTTTATTTTCTCTTAGAGACATTTTGTTTTCAGCTTTGCCAATCACTCTGAGTTTGTGTGCTAAGCAGTCAAGTAGAAAAAAATACTTTTCTTTGTTCAGCCAAGTTGTGACTGTATTACAATTGAACCATGATGTGTCAACAGTTTGTGTGTAGCTTAGAAAAAGGATTACATATCCACTCTCACTACTAGGATGTGGTTGAGGAGGTGATTGTTCGGCATATTTTTAAGGAACAGGTATATTAGGCTAAATTCACAAATGGCATAAACCTAAAGATAACAGCAACAAACTGTTTCCTCAACTGGGCTATGCACTTTTACTTCTTCTCTCCCTCTGTGGGTTCATGGTTTAGTTGCAGAGAGTAAAAATTTGTCTATTACAACAGAAGATGTTGTTATCTATTAACGTGTTCCTGACCACAACTAAATCCTGGTGAAAAGATTCCTTGCAGTACTGTGAAGACACTTGGCCATAAATTATTAGGCAGTCTACACTTAAATACAGGAAGTCTAGCTTTAACATGACTGGAAAACTATTCCAGACACATTCCATGGGCTCTGTTTCAATTCCTGAGGATTGCATGAGGGCTGCATGGGCACCTTGGTGCTCATATGTCTATATTCACTATACTTCCCATGTTCCTAAGAATTTATGCTGTGGAAAGAGCTGTATATCCTACCAGATATTCCATTTCACCAGAAAGTCTGCATCCCTACACCAAGAGTCAGAGTTTGGCTTCTTGCCCAGTAGAAGAGAGGTGAAAGCAAACACAGTCAACTCTATAGGCCATAAGAGAGCAAAAGTAACCCAAATTAAAATAAAAAGAAATAATGAAAAAAAGTAGGCCTTCCCAGGTCTGTAGAAGAAAATTCTTGAGAAAATGTGTTGTCCTTACCAGAGGGGAGAAACCCTGAATAAACAGTGGGCAGAAGTACTCATAGCCAGTCAAAGGAGCTGGATATTCCTCTCACAAATACAGGTGTCTGCACAGAGCAATGGCCATGCCTGGTAAGGAAACAAAGCCACAGCCTGGCTCTTGTATTCTGCTGTTGCATCTATGACCATCAGAAGAGAAATACCACTAAATGGAAGAAGTTTCATCTTCCTGACTTCATAACCATTGTTCTGGAAAGCTAAAGGTGCAACATACAACTCCTATTAATGTGGAGCCTCAGTCTGTCTCAATTACCTTTACTCACCGTTCTGCAGCTTGCAGGCTGTGGTTCACAGCACCCTTCATTCAGCAGCAGATTCCAGAAGCACCGTGTACTTCGCCATGTGTCTTTAGACCTCCGTGCCTCTCCTACCTCAACATAAATTTTAAATTCTTTTCTTAGAAACCAGCAATATCAGAGGTTCACTGTAGGAGAAGTCACAGGAGTCATTTAAGGTTTTCATGTATGGGAGAATACTCCCACTCACATCCTGAAGAATGTGGGGAGGTTCAAACAAAAGGATCTGACCACATGTCTGAGACTAAACCAGCAATGCATATCTTCTTCTACCCATACCCTGCTCCCAAAACTCAATCTGTTACAAAACCAGTTCCTTTCCATCTGCATGCAAAGCTCACCATTTCATGTTATCAGTCTCACTCAGAGCATGGCAGAAAAAGCAAGAAATTGTTAGTGGGAAAGAGTGGCGAGTCTTGAAATCGGTTCAGTCACAGACACACAGAGAACACTGTAACTTCTCTATAGAAACATTTAGGAATTCAAGTCCCCTCTGACTATTCCACTGACATTGTATCCTTAGACTTTAATCATTTCATCCTCTCTCAGATACTAACTTGTTCTGGGCTTCGCTCTGTAACACTGTTGGCAATGTTTTCAAATTCTATATGCACAGTTACTGCGGTCTGGAAAAGTGCTAGTCAGGAAATTATGTAAGAAATTAGCTTTATTTTGTTCCTGCAATTCTGGCAGTCTTACAGATCTTTATGTCACTGACTGCATGTGAATATCAACAAAAAAACTCAGAGGTGTTCTTGCCATGACTGTAATTAATGACAATATTCAGGTACAGAATGCATAATTTGCAACGATATAGGCCCAAAATTTGAGGTAATCCATAAGAAACCCAACAATACTTCTCTTCATGCCATTCTGGATGTTTCACCAGTCTTATTTAAAACTGCCTCTTTCCTTACATACTGGTTTTTCAAACATGCTTTTAATTATTCCTAAGAACATTTACATTAGCAGGATGGAACCTGTTGAGTCCAACTTTTAAAATCCAGGTGATTTTAAAATAATTTCATATTTTTGTATCTCCCCCCCACTACCCAAGAAGAACTGTCTGCTTGTTAAAGACATCATCAGTTGTGATTCTGCTTGTACACTGGTATAATTTCTTCCCTTTGTGAATAAAACTGTTTGCTTTCAAATGCCATTTACCAGTTTCTCCCCTGATATAACACTGTATATTCTTGTCTTTGCCAAGAGAAGTGGAGTGGTTTGGGGTGTTACAGGCCACTAAAACTGAAATCTGCACTGGTAGGATTGCTTCTGAATAGTTCTGTAATACGTCACTGTGAATTTAACAATGGAAAGCACTGCCAAAGCAGGGAAAGCTGTTCAAAACCCCAGATTTTGTTCTAAGCATATTACTAAAATCACAGGCTGCTTCCTGCTTTTGAGATAAAAAGCGCAAATATTTGTGGGGAGATGGGGAAATAAAACCCATTCACTTCACTTGTTTTTTCACAATCTAGACTTACACTCATCCACTTTTCACCTCCAAGACAAAATCCTGCACCATGAAAGAGCAAATTCAAAGCCATTCACGTGAAGTTAATTCCATTTGGTCACTCCAGTAACACAGAAGCACATGAGGAGGTCACAGCTGGGTAGTGCAGTGTAAGAGACAAACACTCAAAGTTCAGCTAAGAAACCACTGAGCCTGTGCTTTGCTGCTACCACCACTGGTTTTGTTCTACCACTGCTACCAAAGAACCAAGCTGTGTGAAAAACAAACTCTGAGCTGATAGTGGGGCACAGCCTGCTCATGCCTGGCCACTCGTCCACTGGCAAAGGAACGTGCTCTTTGCTACTCTGCTTTCTGTTTCAAACTGGAAAGGAGATACTTCCCAATATACGGTAAAACATAAAGAAAAAGGAATAAAATGTCCTTAAAAGTACCTATGGGAAATGGACAATACAAGAACTCTCAATACTTTGTAATATTGCAAAAGGAGAAAAGAATATCTTGAAAACAAATAAGACTCATTGCATCGATAATTCTAAAAAGAATTATGATTCTATATTTAGAAAAGAAGTCAGACACTGGATTTCACAACCATATGTGGAAAACATTAAAAGGAAGACTGGATGGGATTGCCAAGGCAGTATGGGGCCAAGAACTGCTGCCTTTCTTTTTAATCTCACCCCAAAACACTGGTGGGGGGTGGGGAAGTTTCACACAACTTTCCTCTGCAACGACTGCTGAAGTAAATTTGACTGGCAATATAAAACTGGCAGTGCTGGAATGATGCTGACAGCACCAGAACTACCTGGGCAATTTTGGGACAGTTTCCAGTGTTACTGCCTGTTTTCAGCTGGTTTGTGAATAAAAAGGAATTTTCAGTCTTATTATTCCAGTGCAATTTATGAGATGAATAGAGAGAAGACGGAAGAGCAAGACTTCCCTTGGAAGTGCATGGGAGGATTTTCACAGTCAATAAGCAGCACACATTAGCCAGAATTTTACTGCCAACAGTAGAAAATTTGTGAGTATATTGTTAACATAAATAAAAATGAATGGCCTGAACATGCATTGTTTCTGTCTTCTTCTGAATGTGTATGCCAAGAATTGCAAAAATGGTCTTGCTCACAGCCCTGAAAAAAATTACTCCATTATCAGTCTCTTCTTTTTTGAGAAAAGATTATACCTAGTGAAAATTCATAAAACTTAAAGAAGCCAAACGGCAGTTTTGCAAAAGGCATGTGGTCATGTTGGCACTTCCTCTGTCCAATCCTTTGCACATCCAGAGCAGCACCTCAATATTGATTAATTGTCAGACTGCTCGCACGAGATGAGCAAACAGAAATCTGACAGCCAGATGCTACAAAAAGCCCTCTACTCACTCAGATCATGGATTATCCTATCCCTGCTTTTGCCCAGTATTTTCAGGCTGAATAGTATAACTTAAGTTGCATATTCTCAACAAGCATTGCAGTACAGTGCGTATTTACAGAACCAAGCACAAAGGTAAATGGATCATGGGACTGGGGAGGGAGAAGGAGCAGACCGTCCCTTTGTAAGATTAAAAAACATCTTGGGATTTTTATTTGTAAACTATGCTGTGCAATTCCTAAACCTCCTTTTCATCCCAAATACTTTGTCCTTCACAAGACTGTATTTCCACTGCTTAAGCATTACAACCTGGCAGGAGAGGAGAAAAAGCATATTTTATTACGTGAACCTGAAAGTTGCATTTACAGACTGAAATAATGCAGAGACCCTAAGAGCAAGTGTCCTCCTCTTAAAAAAGAACCCAAAACTGCATTGAGGTATTTAGAGCCGCAGCTTGTCCTCTGTCTTCCTTTTCATCACCCTGGAACATGTGGCTCCTTAAAAGGATGTCTGTGCAATCCTTCCCTTCTCCAAGACAAAACATGAGAGGGGTCAAATGACTCATTATGGATCAAGACCTCACAGGCCCCACCACTGCTCCATCCTCAAGCAAAGAATGAGGACATGCAGAACTCCTCACAATTCTCCCATGGGAAGATTCGTACTGAAGAAGTCAAGTGAATCAGTTGGGGAACAGACCGAAACCTGGCACCCTGGGAATGAGATTGCAAAGGCTTGGACTCTGAAAGGACAAAATATATGGATTTAGTTCACTTGTTTGCCTTCTCAGCAAAACAGCATTCTCGACTTATCCAGAAATGAAAGAAGTTCTGGTATTCAGTCCCACTCCCACTACCCGGAGTGAGGGTGCTGTGGCTTAGCACAGCAATACAATCTGGGCTCATACACTGCTGGAGAAACGGGGAGCAAACCTGCACACAACAGAACCCCAACAGAGATTTCACAGCTCATACCTTGATATTCTCCTCAAAATCAGCCAGGATGGTCACATTTTAGAAATGACAGCTGACTGACTGATTTTTAGACTAACTACCCTTGTGGTGACTCTTTAGCTCTTTCCTAGATGTGCTTTCCTTACCACATTATAAAACTGCAAGCCTTAGGCATCTTGTGTGTGTGTGCAGAGAGAAAAGCATCTCTCATTTCCCTAAGACATATCAGTACAGGATGTACCCCAAATGAGTTCCTACATCACCTTCTGAAGGCACTGGCTTTAAGAGATTACACAGTATGCTCCTACACCTGCATAAATATGGCATTTATCTGGGTACTGGGCTTCATTCTCAAGTATTTTGACTGTCAGCTGTTACTCTGAGAGACAGAGAATGTAAATAATTAACAGGCAGGACATGCTTCCAGCTGCTAATGCTGTAAAACAATTTCTCAGATGTCATCCCAGAATTAGATTTAATACTGACTAAGCACTTAATAATAATGTGTGGCGAAAGACAGACAACTGTAACAGAATGGACGGTGCCCAGGAAGTGCTGATTTTTATCTGCCTGGCTTTCTGCCTCTACTGATGGCAGTCAATTAAAAAGTGGTTTTTTTGCATGCAGACAGCAGTTTTCTGCCCTTCTTCCTGCACTTCTCTCGCATCTCTGTTAACAGTGATGTGCTTTCATTAGCAATGGGGCACCAGTAGCCACTGCCACAAGCACACTGAGGTGTGCTCTGCTGCTCAGGAGCAGAAGTTTCCCCTTACAGCACACCAGGCAGGCTGGCTGTTCTACACAAAAAATCCTGTTCACACCTGCTGGGCAGGCCAAGGAGAGGAGACAGTCGTCAGGACACTCAGATCCATTCCCTGCACACAGCGCACCGTCGTGAGTCACCACATAATTCAGAGGTAGAATCCACCAGGTTTTGGTTTTTAACTCTGTTGTCAGCACAGATGGATCCTTCCCTGAGGCTTTCACAGCCCCAGGAGCTGCAGGAAAGTCCTCTGTCACTGTTCATAATGGAATAGAAGCTATTTTAGTCTTTGTGAGAGCCAATCATTTAGTGTAGGCTTCTGATCAGATATTGATACCAGTGATGTTGCTGGTACAGACACAAACTCAGTCATGTCTGGAAAAACAAGCCTTCCACAAATGTTTCATCAGCCAGGATCTGCATCTCATTATCACTTGTAGCTTGCCCAAGCTCTGGAATTAGCGAATGCAAATTAATGAAGACTCTCTGTTTAGCAGAGATCAGTTCGCAATTAAAACTACATTTCTAAAATGGGAGTTGAACGTTAGCATGTCTGTAGGGTTTTTTAAGCTGCAGTACCCAGGAGTTGTAGTATAAAAGCACTTGAACACCTTCCAGTAACTTGCATAGGTAACAAAGATATAAAGTTCTTTAAAAACTTAAAACTGCAGCCCCACATACTGTCTCCAACTCTGTCTTGTCACCCAGGTAATCACATCTATCCTAGCACAGTTATGGACTTCAGCTTTAAAAGCATTCAACTGATTCTCATCTGGTGACATATTCTGTTGACTTTGTTGAGAGCACAATTAGGCTACTGCTACTTGAAATCTTCACCAAAAGCTCTCCAAGTTTGTTTTAATGTCACTTTTGACACACTGACAAAGCCAAAAATACCCGGTATTCTGTAAGAGCTAAGTGTTATGGATAGAGCAGATCTTAAGAGCTGGAGGCACTCAGTACTTGGATGCAATTCCTGGAAAAGCTTCAGGAAGCTTTCATTAACAATGTTGAATCAGTAGGTATTATAACTTTGCTATTATACAGTTACTCAGCTGATTTTTCAGTACCTGCAGAAGCTCTGAATGTCTGTAAAATACTTTCTGTAAAACTGAACTACAATTCCAATTATTACAAGGTTACTAGATTATATTTTTCTTCTACAGGAACATGTGCACTGTGTTCTGAGTGTCTGCACTACTGCAGCTAAACCAGCCTGGAGGCTGCCCTGACCCCTGCTGAAGTTCAGCACTGCAGGGCAGTGTATAAATGATCTGTTCTGGGGCAAATGCGTAAAGCTGAGGTAACTCCTCTCTGAACTTCACATATTAGATGGGAGTCAAATTAGCAGTCTGAAAATGTTAGTAGGTACCAGTTAAATTCATTTTCTTCTTCAATGACCTCTCACTCCTAGCCCAGATGAAAATGCAGCCCTAACACCTGAAATACTGTTTTCTTCAAAAACTGCATTTGTATTATACTGCTGCTACTATGGAGCTGCTGAAAATTACAAAATTCATAATTATTTTCTAAACAGAAGCCAGTCAATGGCAACAATAAGAATCTTTCAACACTATTGACAGAGCTAAAAAAAAAAAAAAATAAGGCAAGTGAAAAAGTTTGTTGGAACATAAGAGACTATGAACTTCAGAGTTTTGTCCAGGCTACAGACTATTCAGCAGTACTTTGCCTTTGCAGGCTTTCTCTATATGACCACATAATGTAAAAAACCAAAGCCACAAAGCCCAAACAAAATGAAACCAAACCAACCCCACGTACAGAAAAATCACTGAGGAAAAAAGCACTCATACCCATCTCTCAGTGAAAAGCATCTGTTGCTTACACTGTGAGGAAGAAAAATCTCCTTCCAGGAAGCAAACAGCTGTACCTTGAGGCTGGAAGTAGATGATAGCTACACATGATAAATCTCGGTCTGCAGCCATCAGAACATCATCAGTGATTTCAAAGATGTCTTGATTAATCAAACTGCACAATTAGGTGTTTTAAGTGTCTCTACTCTATCAAATGCCTTTACTATGGCCTTGTACGGTGGTTCATTTTAAACTGTGACTGGATAAAGGCTTGACTGTGCTGATAATCCAGTTTTGCTTTGGGAATTACTGTGTACCACTTGATTAGATTAAGAGATAAAAAAATTAGGTACCACTTGCCATAGCTACATCAATACAGCTTCTGTCACAGGCTTTGCTGGAAAAGACTACACAAATTCTGAAGAAACAGATGATATAGGCAGGAGTGTTCTTTTCCTGTATAGGTTGATATGTGAACAAGCAAGGCAGAAATTTAAGAGAGAGATATTGCTCTGTCGTAGATTACTGAAGAGAAACAAGCTGGCCTAGTAAAACACAAACAAGCCCCATTTCCAAAATGTTGTCCTGCTTCTGTCAGCACTGGAACAACTGAAGTAAGCCACATCATCAGGAAACTAGTTTTTTTTCCTACTGTAAGTACACAAAATAAGCTGTGTTTGTGTTGGGGTGGGTGTGTGTATAGCTCTTACCAGCAATAATTCTACTGCCATTGCTTAAGAGTACATTAAAACAAAAGCAGCCAAAGGATGTGATCCCATAATTAAGAGACTGAAGCATCTCTTGAGGAAAGGCTGAGGGAGGTGGGGCTATCCAGCCTGAAGAAGAGATGATTGAGAGGGGACCTCATCCGTGTGTGTCAGTGTCTGCAGGGAGGGGTCAGAGAACGGACCAGGTTCTGGGACAAGAATGAATGGGACAAGAGGCAATGGGCAGGAACAGATGCTGAGGAATTTCCACCTGAACATAAGGAAGAACTTTAGTGTGCAGGTGACAGAGCACTGGAACAGGCTGCCCAGAGAGGGTCTGGAGTCTTCCCCACCGGGAATAATCCCCTAGATGCAATCCTGTGCCGTGGATGACCCTGTTTGAGCAGGGAGGCTGGACCAGATGACTCCCAGTGGTCCCTTCCAATCTGACCCATTGGTGATTCTGTGACCCACTCACACTATCACCCTGCCAGACACTGCTTTTGCAGTGTTTACAATTAAATAAGCCATAGGTAAATGTCTAGACGAATTCTCTAATCTACGCTTCAATCTCACAACAAAAATCACAACCACTCTCCAAAATTTATAGCGGGAAAATTACACGCATTAATTGTCTTTAAAAAACACATGCTTTTGGTGGCAGGAAGCTAATTCGTTTCACACCACTACACATTTTTCAGAGGTTTCTACTGAGTATTTTAAGAGTGATTCAGCAGTAATTCCAAAACAATTCTCATAAATTCTTTACCATGTATGGACACAGAAACTTCTCCCCCCGTTTTTTTGGAGCATGCTCTGCAGCTTACCAGACACGCGTAAGATTCCTGATGCAACTTGAAAAAATGAACTGTGTTCTAGGTTTTAAAATGATCAGTTATTTCAGTTTGGGTTTGATAGCTCATTGTTCAAGAAGAAATCTTATTTACTGGTCAAAGGGCTGCAAGTCAAGACACCAGGCTCAATTTCCCAGGAGGGTGTAAGACCTGACTTGAAGCACTCAAGTACATTTTATGTGCCTTATTTTCTGTTGTACACAAAATACTTCACAAAAATAATACAGTACAGGACAAAACATACAGCATACATACACAAAAATAAACTTGCTAATGATAAAACTTCTGAGAAATATTGTGAAATATTAAGAACTGAGTTTCGTTTCTATTCTATAAAACATTCATAAATATGCATGGAGTTGTACCAGGAAAGGGAAGAATTGATACTGAAATGGAAGCCCAGTGCACACAGCTCTTAAATCTTCACTGATTGATGAAGATAGATGTCATTTCTTTCCAGGAAAAGTATAAAATGCCTGATTACTAAACTATAATTTAGTTAAATTCTCACTTATTTCATATATTGCTGTTGGATAGTTTACTCTTGGATAACACGCAATCTATTTGTAACCAGCCTCCAGTCCTGTTATTTCTACAAGGTATGTAGAAATCAGCTACATTAAGTTAGTTATATGAAAATGGTATTTTAATAAAGAATCTATTACAGACTTAGAAAAAAAACCCACCAAACTTGTCATTGTCACTGTCAGGAGACTGATATTTAAAGAATAAACCACTGGAAATTGTGCTTGGTTTTGTGCAAGGATCCCTCCCATCTATTCACTACCTGTGTGGTGGTGTTTTATCTAGAGATGTGCAGGGGTTAATACTCTGAGCAACAATTCCACATGCAACAGATACAGAGTTTAGTGGCAGAAACTGATACACAATACAAAACAAGAAAAAACCACCTATTTCCCTAAGTCACTGACCTCCCCAGATCCAGACACAGGCAGTAAATTAACAGATGGCCTTAAGGACCTAAGGATCAATAAAAGACATAAACCACAAATACTATTAAATGCTCCGTTTTGGGACTGGGCATTGATTTTTATTGTCAAACTGCATTAGTGCTGCAGGCACAAGATTCACTACTGACTTCTGCTCTGTATTGATTTTGTTGAACAGCAACCAAGAGTTCAGTATTTAATGGGATGTAGCTCAAACTGGAGTTCCCACTTACTGCACAGAGGGTTTAATCAATTACATCTGCCCATTACATATTCTCATTCACTCTGCATAACTGCCTCACATAAAAACATAAAAGAATGATAATGTCATTTTGGTATCATTAATACTCCATGAAATTGCCTTTACTCATTAATTTAGTAACATTTATAGATCTTCAGCATGCAAGGCTTTAGAAGCAGTACAAGAGTTCTGTCAAAGATTTTCTGCATGGCTGCTCATCCTTGCCAGATGGAATCACACAACTGCAGTGAAAGACAAATTGAAGTATTGGAGAGAATAATTACCTCAAGTTACACAGGTGACTGTGACAGTCGATTTGACCTTACCACATGGGGTCCAATAAAGATTCTTTTGCCATCTAGAATTTAAATAACTTTTACTGATGACAGTTACAGCATTGAAGATAGTAAACCCTCTCCCCAGTACAAATAAAATATACTTTCTCTTTAGCAAAGATGATGAAATCACCAAAATAAATCCACCATGAAGCTGAAAAACTACTAACAGTTCCAGACTTTGCTGTATATGAACTCTTCAAAACGTGCATGAATGCTCTTGAACATGTAATTAAGTGAACAGAACTTCATTCTGGTTTTACCTTTGCAACCACTTCATGATGATGATTTCTGATAGAGACAATTTGTTGCTACCATAAGAGCAAAGTAATGAAAACCTGAACCACTGCTCATACCCTTCCTGCATCCACTGCAAGAGCAAAGAGAGATATTAAGTGTAATTATGTGATGGGTTAGATTTTACTGAGACATTTAAGTAATTAACAATTACAGCTGATAATATGAAATAGAGGGAATCACTAAAATCCATTTGTGTGAAAAGCTAGCTGGAGAATGGTTAAAATATAAACAAGATATGAAATTATTCCTCACAAATAATATGAAGCAAAATAGAATAAATCATGACATACTCAAAATGGTAAAAGGGAGGAAAGCAAAGAGACTAATTAAGGCTTGGGGGCAGTAGATGATGGTTAAAAGCTTATGAAGTGACAGCATAGTCTGAAAGAATGTATATACATGGCTAAAAATCAGTACTCCAACAGGAAAGTATCTTGCTTGATATACAGTGAAAAGGATGAAAATCAGTTAACCAGATGAGGTTTTTTTCACACCTTCCCTTTTATTTTACACCTTCCCATCAGACAGGCAATTGAGATCACTTTACAAAAAAAGCTGCTGATGAACAACCAGTGGGCTTTGGGGTTCTCAGATTAGCCAGGCTGAATGTTAGCAGACAGATCTGATAGTAAGAGTTCTGATGGTAAATTATTTCTGGGGGGAAAAATGCAATGTGACTGAAAAAGAAAATTGGGGAAAATGGTCTTGTCCTTTGAGTCTGCAACATCTGAGGAATTAAAAATGTGAAAAATAAAACAGCAAGGAGCTTTCTGGCAAAACTTGGTTATTATGCTAGGGAAGAAAAGAAAATAAACTAAAGCAGATGTAGCATTTTCTATTTAAAAATTCAAACCTGTTTTTCACTGTTCAAACTGTTTAGCTCTTTCTCTTCTGAGAAGAATGTTCTATAGACTGTATTTCACAAAGTAGCTTTTGAAATTGTAGGTGGTGATATAAAGCAAAACAGAGTGAGCTTCTGAAAAGAAGTGATAATTGGCCACTGTACTGAGGCAAACTCCTACCCAATGCTGCGTGTTAACTACCAGAACTTATCATCTCCACAAACACAATTTCGAGTTTTAACAAAAGACACATTCAGTTGTTTTGGTGTCCTGTCAATGGAGCTAAAGCAGGAAAAACTCTTTCCAAGAAGTGATACCTGCAAAGTGCAAAAGAAAATACATTTCTGGGAAACAAAACAAGAGGGGAAGAAAAAAAAAAAAAGTTAAAACAAAGATAAGCAGGAAAGGCAAGAAGTAGAAAAAGAGCTGTCTGTTGGTTTTCCCACCTTCTCTGAGCTCTGTGCTACCTGATGCCAGGGGTGCCAATGATGATGTTGATCATCTACAGGACGAAGCAGAGGATATTTTTGTCATGTCATTTTACTGATAATAGAGATTGTATGTTCATATGAAATGGCAAATGGTAGCAGCTGAGAGCCAAGGCAGGGGTTATTCACCCCTGTAGCCTTCCTCAGCTTCAGCTGGATGGGGAGCAGGAAGATGGATATTGGCTGGAGCAGTCAATACCCAGGTGACCCAAGTCAGTGCAGATCCTTCCATGTGGGTTCTGCCAATAACTCCAAGAAGCTTCAATTAGCTGATCATGGGCATTGCCTGAGCTCCTCTAATCAATAAACATAATCAATAGCACAGGTGTTTAGATGTACTCTAGTGGTTCCCTGTCCAAGGCAGCTTGTCACAATGAAGCAGCATTCCAGTGACAGCTGCAGGAGATACAGGAATCAATGCTTCCTGCCACAAGGGCTCCTTGGATAACCAAAGAGTAACCACTGTGTGGATGATTTCAGTTATCAGTCCATTCAGTGATAAATAAAAATAAACATCTCTTTGCAGCTACACTGCTCTGCTTTCTTATTCAAGTCAAGTAACAATGGACAACTGTAAAACACAGAAAGAAGCTCACCTATTTGAAATGTGCACAAGTGTGAATTAAAGAAGAAAACCTATGAAACAGTATGAAGATCTGCCCTGCTGCTGTAAGATTTCTGTGCTTAAATACTGGCATGATAAGTGCATTTAAACAGAAAAATTGATCAAGTGACCAAATTACTGAACAGATTATAATCTTCACACAAAGTGCATACTTCTTCCCCACAGCCTTCACTCAAAAAGTGTTTCAAATTAAATTGCTACAAAGATGAAAATAATCATTCTGTTCCCACCTCACAAGGTCGGAATGGCAACTAACACGCTTCATTTATAATGCGGCATTATCTGCTGCAGGCAGACTGCCATAATGTGAAGGGGAAAGACTTTCAGTTAACATTCTTCTGTGTGTTCCTTTGCCACAGCCTGAGCTATCAGTGAAGTGATTCAGAGCCCAGAGGTTCCAGGGTTTCACTGAAAGGAGCTTTTTCATGTGAGCCATTGAGGTCAGCCACCAGAGCTGCAGCAGTCCAAGAGGTGTTCATGGGTGAGAAATGTTCCCCGTGTGAGCAGATCACACACCACACTAACATCCATTAGAAATGTACTTCAAAAGCCCAGCATTCTCAGTTTTGTAACTCCCATCACCATGAGCTGGATTTCGCTAATGCCAGGTCCTCTCCGTGTCTCACATTTTAGATCACTGCAACAAATGTGAAACACTGTGTACCCCATGTTTTCTATTTTAGAACACTTGGGACAAGTGTTAAAACAAGCTTGGGACACAATGTGCCTCAACCACATGGAGCCAAGTGATGACTTTAATGGGAAAAACACCACCACGGGTCCACCAAGTTATCCAGCAGTGTTAAATGCTTGGATACGTAATGAAGCATGAATACAAGGTCGCTGCATCCCCTTTGTGTCACTAGGCAGCACAGAAAGGGAATCTAATCCAATGTGCTGAGGTGATGACCAAAACCAACCTGAAAGTACCAGGGGAACCCCAAAGCTGCACATGATTGTTCAGACTTCATAGAGGTTAAATTAAAAGAAGTTAATTAAACAAACAGGTTTTGGCAGACCATAAAGTATGTTACGTTCACAAAGGATGGGAAAGAGTTGTACAACTGATACAGCAAGAGGAAAGCAGCACTGCCTTTTAAAAAGATTTAACTGCTCATACCATCAGCAAAAAAAAGCCATCAAAATTTGGCCACTCTCTCAGACACATTCCACTTCCTTTCATCTTGAGTGAGCTCTCCTCAGGCTCTCATGGAAAAGCAGCTTTTTATTGGACAGGAATAAAAACAAATAAACTGTGAAGCTAATATAAAATACAGCTCCTCTTAAAATCTCAAAATAAGACCTGTTCCCTTCCTCCACCCGCTGAACCTTGCCAGACAAGAGCTAAGCAGTATTAGGTAATACCAAGCTTTAAGAATGAGCTTTTCAGGGGAGAATATCTTTGTTCTTAATTCCAAAAACCATGTTACAAGTTACCTTCATGAAAATTAGAGAATCATAGATTAAAAAATAAAAAGCCATCTTCTTGCAGCCAAATTGGAGCACACTCAAAAGTCAGTCGGGAGACTTTGCACCTGAGCCACAATCAAACTGGGAATTCACTTTATTTTTTATAGCACAAAAATTTCCATTTTTTATAATGGAAATTATCTGTGCTGCCCAGGTTAAATTATTCTTCCTGTTATTTTATACAGTCATGCTTTATAAATGAAAACTTGGACGCAAAACACAAAGAATATGAGTGATTCTATTACAAACACTACTTTATAATAAAAATCAAATGAGCTAAACCAGCATCCATACTCTCCCTAAAAAAAAAAAGAAAAAAGAAAAGAAAAAATTAAAAGACAATATCATTCAGCATCATTTGCTGCATATCACTCCTCTGCAGAGATTTCCCTGTTCATTCAGGCATCCACCTTCACAAGAGAACAACAAGTTGTTCTCAATCCCTTAGTTTCTCCAAAACAGCAGCAACAATTCAGTCCTGTCCACATCAGAGATGCAGCAGGGCAGTTCTGGGGAGAAACTCAGCAGGCAAGGATTAGACGCTTCACCCTGGGGCTAGAAAAAAGTGCCAAAGCGTCCCTTACACAGAGAAAAAGAGCCCCATTCTCAGATGTAGCTGTGCCTCCGTTTGACAAATGGGCCACAGGGGAGGGTGCTCCATCGCTGATATTTATTTCTAATCGTGGGAGTGAAATGACTGACACCTGGTGAGACATGAAGCCCAGAATGTCTCATTGCCCACCTGTGCTCATACTTACATCATGCTAAAAATCCTGAAGGACTTGACAGCCTTGTCCACGTTCCTGTTATAATCCCCAAAATCCTGCAGTCAACAAGGACAAGCTTGCTGAGAAATTAATTTAGTCCAGTCAAATGCCTGTCCAAGCATGGACGCTGCCATATGGTTTTCCATGTGATTTCAGCTGATGTTCTTGAAGACACAAAGGAATAAACAGAAGCATTTTCTCACTGATGTGCCTGCTGGATTCTGTCATTATTAATAATATTATTGTCCCCACCCAATAACTGTTACCTTCTTACATAAGCCTTTGCAAACGGATTTCTAAACTAACAACAAAAACTGCCTCAGAGCTCAGGCTCTCCATGAACCATTTCCTGTAAGGGACACTCACAGAAGCATCAACTGGCCTGCCTGCTCTGTGTATGGCACAGCAAGATCCTGGACCTGACCACTCCTTGCTGAGGATCTTTTCCGGCACCTCAGGGCTCTGCAGTCTGTGCAGAGCGTTAGCAGATCACAACACTCTTTGTTTAAACCAGAGTGACATCTTAGACCTCATTTACCACAGTTTTACCAGTGCCGTGTTTTATTTTGAATATAACGATAAGCCAGAGTAAGCCTTTACATACATCTAAGTGACAATCAGATGTGTATCTCCTGAAAAATCAGATTCTAGGGTGAGTTGTTAAAACCAAAGAAGGGTGAACACTGAAAACCATTGGGAAGGAATGACGACAGCTGGGGTTCTTCTTGGCTTTCAGGAAGCAAGGAATGAAAACGCACGGTGGGTAGAAAAACAATGCTGAGGGCACTCAATTGTGAAAAGGAGGTGTTGGATATGCACTGTACTTTAAACTGAAAGAGTATTTAAAGCTGTGTTTGCTCTGTAAAGAACATGAAAACTACCTAAGAGACAGGTTCACATCTCATTTAAACAGACACCATTAAGACAGATGCTGAAATAAATTGCAGGTAAAGCTGGTACTAATGTAAAAACCACATTCCAGTAATCTCATCACTAAGACTCACAGCAGGTGATTTCGTGAAGGCTGAAGCAAGAGCACTTCACATTGTTTAATCTCAGCTGCAGCCCTCAAAAATTCTTCTCCTGCAGTCGTGGTTTGCTGTGGGAGGATGTGGGGGCTGTAATTGTCCCACTGAGGGTTTTTGATGGATGATTGTATTTCAGATATCTGGACCTGTGATTCTGTAAGCCTCACTTTGACTTATCATTACATTAAAAATAAAACAAAGTGCTCAGAACACTCTGGAAAGAAATGTGAAAATGGCTGCTCCTAAAAAGATGCACTGCAAAAAGAAAGGATAGTTTTTATTTTCTTCACATAATTTTAAATAAAGTTAAATATACCAAGTAAATACAGTGAATTTTAAAGAAGTCTTGGATGCAGGGCCACCTACTCTGAAGATGAAGTGGAAAAATCAGTAGATTCTCTATGACAGGAGGAATGCAGCAAGTTTGTTCCCCACATCACCTTTCTTACATGGATTTTCCTGAAGTGATTGAAAAAATAACTGTCCCAAGTCATTCCCACAAGCCCTTTGCCAGAGGTTACAATCAAAGCAGCCAACCCAGACACAGACCTGCTGTGCGAAGCCTGGTACACAAACAGAAATGGATTTGTTTCCACCTCTTGCTGAAATGGCTTGGTCAATACATGGTGAGGAGCAGAGCTCAGTTACCAAGTGTTAGACAAGTCCATCTGCCAGAGCTCTTCCCTCTGAGCCCTCGAGTCCAACCTGAGCACTTGGGTAATGAGCAGCAGGTCCACAACAACCTAATTTTAGTCTTGGTGTCATAATCTTTGCAATCTGCTGTTCTTAAATTGCATTTAACTACCATAAATGAAAAAAAAAACAAAAACAAAAACCAAAACCAAACCAACTGCCCAAATGACAGGATCAGAAACTGTTTTGTTTACACTGTTAACTCCACAGACATCAATAAAGTTACTCCCCATTTTCAAGTAAAATCAGCCCCAAGCTATTTGAAGTTGACGTGATATGCACAGTTAAGCACTTTGCAAAATAAACAGATCAATAACTGACCTGAAAATGGTATTTAGGGGCAGAATTCTTACTTGCAGAGCTGTCCTATTGTCTCTTCCTTCAGTACCACAGAGCACGCTGACTACTTATTGTTTACACAGAACTTTCTACATTGAATGCTGAACTCTCAAATCCACCTACTTACCGTATGTCATTTGTAGTATGCAAATGCCAAGCCACTTAAGGTGCTGCTGTTTCTTCAGCAAGTGACATTTTCAAGGCATCCCCACAACAGCACGAAGATCACTTCACCAGAATTCAGGGGTTACCATTTACCAGATGAGAAGCAGCAATGGTTTGTACTCAGAGACTGCTCCGTGCTTGCTGGGAATGGGATGTGTGACACAGGAAAATCTGCTGGTTTGAAAGAGTATTTCAAATACACACAGCTGTATTTAAAGGTTTCAAATGCTTATATTATACACTACACAGTGATAGGAATATTCTTAAAATCTAGGCTTCCACTCTGGTGCTTCTCTTAACAGATGCTACCTTTATAAAACTGAAACCAACCAGCTCTGGGTACAAATTCATACCAGTCAGTACCTGACCCATGTGTACACTGAGTTACTGGTTTGGTTTATTTCATCCCAGCTGCTTTGATAAGCATCAGGTAACTATTTGATGATGTTACATATGTCATACATATGTGTTCCAAATTAAATCTGTACCAAAAAAAGCCAATAATTTTTTTAGATTAAACGTTGGAAGAGGAAATGAAGTTGCATTCTTGGCCTTCTTCGATATGAGCCTTGTCCTTTTTTGAAATATTCATCAAGCAGTCAGTTAGCTCAAGATAATGCCATATGTTCAAAGTGAAAAACACTTCTTCCCCAAAGAGCAATGTTAGGACTACTGGGGCTGCAGAAGGAAGAAATATTTGACTCCCTGCCAATCTCTGAGCTCCCAGAACAGCGCTGGTCGTGGCTCTGAGAACCGAGCTCCACACCAGAACAGCTATTTATTTCTGTTAACTTGTTCACAGTTTCCCAACTTTTCAGCTCACACTATCATAAAATTTTAGCCTTCCCATCTTTCAGTTTGGCCCCACTTTTTCGCCCAGCAGAGGTGGCCTATAAATGATATTCATAGTTTTGCTGCACACTTGTAACATTCATTTTGTAGCATTAGTTTGAGTATCAGCACCCAGGAGTACTTATATTGAACAAATGAGCCAAGTTTCTTATTTATAATTCATTAAGCCTTGAAGACATTTCCATTTATATTTACCATGAATTCAGGGATCCCGGATGGAAGCCTTTAAACATCTTTAATCTTTCAACCCAGTGTTGTGATCCATAAAGCCCCATTTTCATCCAAAACTTCTATTGCCTTGAACTGATATTCTGACATGTTTATTCCAGTTACTGCAAACACTTGAGGGGCATGGAATTGACTGTACAGCTCAGTTAAGAGTCTGACTTCTGTTATCCTAAGGATAGAATATAAATCCTAAGTAGAAACTCTGGTGTTGTAAAAAGCTCCTAACACTGGATTTGCCTTGTCAGCTTGGACTATGAATATGGCACTTGAGAGCTCAGTTCACAGTCAAAGCACAGAATACACAAAATGAACTCCAGGCACACAGGAGGCTCCATTGCTCTGAAGTTTCTCAAATGGCACGGTACCAGTAAATGGTCCCATTGGTGGAGCACTCTCTATAAAAGTGTTTTCCTGGTGTCATACACACATCCATCAAGCCTGGGATTAACCTTAATCCTGCTTAGGAACAAATATCATCTCTTCAGTCTTGACTGGCAGCCTATGCACAGGCCACTGGACTGGACAGAATTGGGCTGCATCTGATCCACACAGACGAAATCTAAATGCTCAGCACAGCTGATTATATCACACCATTCTAGAGTTACTCACCCTGCCCCATAAAGCTTCTGCTGCCAGCTAAATGCACATTTGTTATCAATTTCTTCCAAGACAACTCCTGGGAGAAAACAAGCCTTTCTTTCCGTTTAGATTTTTTAATAAAAAACCATCAAGCAACAAATCCAAGATGGGAGGTACACATCTGACAGTTTTGAGATATAACTGAAACTGATACCTTCTAATTCAGGCCAAGGTAGAAAAATCTCTATAGTGTTATGAAATAGCCTTGGCACTATGTATTTTTAAATGTTTTTTGACATCACTTATTTGATGGCATCCCATGAAACCCGTTAAAGCATCAGAAAATTTCTTGCCAAAAAGATGGCAAGAACTGTGGATTGGAATCTATTCCAAACAAAATCCTTGGTGTTTAGATACTCTTGGAAGTGTCACTAGGATTAAAAACCCTGTTACATATCCAGAAACCAATACAATCTGTGAAGGTAAGGAAATGATATACAAAACCACACCTCTGCTTGCCTGGCCCCAAGGATGCTGCTGCCATCTGGGTTTGACCTGGAGTTTGAGCCATGAAAAGTCCCTTCAGCACCTTGCCTACCCTCCTCAGCTCCTTTTAGAGTTGTTTTGGTATCCACGAAAATGCATTGCAATCTTACATTTACTGCGTAAAGGAGTTCTTGGAGATTCTGAAAACATTCTTCCCTCTCTGTCCCTCATTACCGTTGATGATTTGTACAGATCCAGCCACACTGGAGATCTGGCAAAAAAACGCTTCTCTTTGAGGCTTTGCACGACCCCTCACCTGCATCACTGCTTTGAGATGCTGCTTACAGTTCTGCCTCTGCCCCACAGAAAATATTCTTTTTTTCCTCCCTTGGGGAGAATGTCAAAGGGCTTTGTGATAAACAAGTGTGGGTGGGAGCCTGAGGCTCTCCTCCTCGCTCCCAAGATACAGCCTAAATCCATAGCCAGCTCCCCTGCAAAATTGAAAACATATTATTAAAATATTTTTGCAGGCTGCATCTGTTTTCAACACCCACAAACCTGCTCCTGCCCTGATACTGCTGCCTACTGATGTGTTTCAGCTTCAGATAGAAATCATTCTAGGGAAGAAGGGCCAGCAAGGTTAATGACAGCTTTGATTATTCAGGTTGAGTATGGATGGAGTTAAGGAACTTTCTTTGTGTAATGGTGAGCTCTCTTTGCATGTACTTTCACATCCAGTTTTAATAAATAAACAAGCTCTGCCTGTGGTAGTAGACAAGCTCATTACTGCAAAGAGAACTGTCACACAAGAGCTTTTGTGACTTTTCCAAGACCATGCAGCACCTTCAGCAAAAATTATTGGGTTGCTCATTCTTACTGATGCTGTTTGGGAGGGCTGGAGGGTTTCTGTGCTAGGGTAACTCTGACATTACACAGGCCTGGACTTCTAAATCTGTCTACGATCCAACTAAAACTTTGAAATGACAAATTTTGTTTCTGTAGCTCTGCTTCTTAGACATATTCCACTGAGTCTAAACACATCAGTCAATTTTTCCAGTTGCCCAGGCAGTGGTACAATTATTAGAAAGTTAATTCCAGAACCATTGCACTGAAATTATTTTTAAGAGTTATTGACCTATGCAAATGTACATTGTCAGCTTGGATTCCTTACGGGTATTGAATATGTAGTATGTATTTTCTAAACCATGTTGACTGAATTTTATAGTCAGCTTGGAACTGGAAAAATGCCAGGAAGTGTTGTTAAAGGACATCACAGTGTCATTTTCAAAGTTTTCTACAACTTCTGCTATTTATGTAATTGTATGTGAGCCTTTTTTTTTGGTGCTGCTTCTTTTATTATTTACATAATAATTAAAATTGATGCTTCCTTAAGTGCAGTTTGAGAACATTGTAAATAAAAAGGAACATAAAAGTTCAGTCCAATAGTCCCTCTCACTAACAGTTCCTATTACTGCTGAAATGAAAAAGTTACAGCAATCTGGAGAGTTGTAATTAAAAATCTTTGATGTTCTTTGTCAAGAAAAATAACAGAGTTTAAACAAGAGATGAAATGCAGCAGGGGGAAAACAGGATAAAGCTGATGTCATTGTTCTAACAAAACGTCCAAGTTTATGTATGCTTCCCACACAAACTCAGGAACGGGAAATGGATTTTTCCCCACATCCTAGATACTCGAGGTTGGCCCTGCTTTAGCTGGGAGGTTGGACTTGCTCTCCCTACCAACCTAATTATTCCTGTTCTAATCCCCTTCTCAGTGCACTCCAAAATGGCTGGAAACTGCAGGGTAAGGAAGGATTCTCATGTCTAAAGCACCTTTCCCACAGTAAGGAGTCCTTTTGCTCCATGAGTCTACAATTTATTTTGGTTTGTTCACACCCAGGTTCTATTGCAGAAATGAGGGGAGAGCAGAAGGCATGGTGGCACATTGTGCCACAGCAATTGGAGTGGGCAGCCAACTGGGATCCTGCTTCCAGGGGTCATAAAATAGGGAATGGCAGCCTACAAACCAGTCACAAGCTGGAAGCACTTGTACCATGATTTAAACTGCTGCCTAAATTCCTAGACCAAGTTCCAGAATGAAGATACACTTGCTGAGAAAAAGCCTCCTCTGCTCAGGATCAGGCTGTCAAAGAAATGGATGTGAGCAAACAGTGAGCAGGTGACTGCCACAGGTAATGTGATCGAGTGGATTTATACATTTTGTTCATTAAGGGTGTTTTCCCACAATGTTGAAGAATCTCAGCCATGTCAATCCCCTTTATAGGGTCTTTTCTTAAACTCTGAGGCCTTGATATTCACAAGGAACACAAATTCAGAAGGACAACTACAGCTAAAGATAGAGCAAAGCCAGCAAGTAAGACCCGTTTTACTGTTGCCTAAATTAACAAAAGAAATACCTCACAGAAATACATTCCTTGTCTTTTTTTCCTCCTCACAGCAAGACAAGGGACAGTTCAGTTTATTCTCTTACTGTGGATTTGCACAAGGGTAAGTAACCCCAGTAATATCAGTTGAGTTATTCTGGCACAAACCCAGCGTAAGCAAAAGCAAAATTTAGTCCCTTGTTTGTTCTTTATAAGGCGCCTGACCCTTACAAGCATCAGCCTGTTTGGAAACAATCCCGTGGCCTTCAAGAGAGGAAGGCAAAAAGATCTGACTTAAATAAAAAATACAAGTATGCCCAGTAAAGCTGGTATTGCTTTGCATTTTACTGACATGAAAAGATGCTGAAGCAAAACAAAAACCCCAAATCTGTACGTGGCCTAGAAAGAAAATACTCTTGGTGGTTGTATTGTACTGCTGAAACTCTTGCTCCATCACTTTTAGGCAAACTGCCTTTTTTTTCTTTTTTTCTTAAATGGAAACCACAGTTCTTGCCTAACTGCTTCATGGAAGGATTAAGAGTTTTGGTAGCTATTTTAAATTGCTTGATTTTATGATATATAAGAAAACATCTCCCTGAAGGTTCTTGAAGTATGGCTGTTGCAAGAATAGCAATGCAGTCATCCTGTGTACCGTGGCAAGCTCAGCACAGGCTACATTACGTATTTTGTAGTCTAAAAGTAGCACAAAGCTTGTTGGTTTTGAAGTGAGGACTCAAAGAGGGAGAGAGGGACAAGTGGACCTCCTTTTGTAAAGATTTCCCTCTGTGGTGCCAATCATGGCCTCAAATTCCTTTTCCAGCTTACTCCCTTGAGCAGATTTCTTTATAAAACAGATAGGAAGAGACAGCAATGGCACCAGTGATGGATGGAGCATAAATGATCCACAAAGCCTTCCCGTTTCTCCCTGGGGATTGAGCTCATTGACAAAGTCTTAATTTGCATTTACAGTCATATTCCGTTTGTGGGGCTTGAGAACATCAGAGATCAGTCACGTAATGTAACATCAGATCTTTTTTCTTCCTCTTTTTGAAAAGGAAACAGGACTAATTTGGTAACTGTCATGGTTCTGACTGCAATCACTCATCTAACTGCTTATTTGAGCCTATTTAGTCATTTGGACCCAAACTTCCCAAGTTTGACAGTGTACAGAAACTGCCTTTGGAATGCAGCCATTATCTCACATGTGGATCTCCTGCTAGAACTGAAACTGCAGAGATCAGTGACCTCAGTTAAAAGAACACTATCAGTTTCCTTCATCATCTCAACTGTTTTGTGCATTTCTTTGTAGAGATACATTTTACTGATGTTTTGTACAAAAAAAATCCTACAGAAACAGTAGAAACCCACCATTAGCAGAACCTAGTCTTTAAAAATAAATTTAAAAACTGATCTTTCAAAAAAGCGAAAGAAATATTTAGATTGATAAAAACAGCATCTGAGCATCCCAGAGACACAGGAGAAAGCACAGCTTTCTAATTTCATTTAGCTCACCACTGTAAATTCTCCTCCTCGGACACTGACAAAGCATTCTGGCTCCTGCTGCTCTGATGCCATGATGATTTTTTGCTTTTTCTTTTATACACTCTTTTATATAGCTTTTATGTATTCTTAGTGCTTTTATCCTACAGAGTTATAATTCTTTAAGTTTGATAACTTCCCTTAGACCCAATATTCCGTTAAGCCAAGAGACCAAACATCCTGGAAACCCCAGACACCGAGGGCCTCTCCAGAACACATTCTGTAAACAAAGACCCAGCCAGGGGGAAGGCTCCTCATGAGGGGTCTTGCTCAAGTCTTTCATTGGGGAATCTTTGATAAATGTGCTAATTAGCAAGGCCTATAATTGTATACACATTACATTGGGTGTGGCCATTTCTTCAGTGGGCATTTCAGGGGGTGCATTTCAGCGCCCCTGAGGATCCTTAAATAAATACCGAGGTAAAACCCTTTTTCCCTCTTAAGTGTGTTCAGCTCTCTTAATTTTAAGACCAGGAAAAGGCGTCAGCTCCGCGGTTCAGAGATGAACAGAGCAGCTCTGGTACAGCACAGCATCGTTGCCACATACCTGCAACACTGGAAAATGCACCAGCTTCAGGAGTCAGACAGCATCAATAAGCTTCCTGCAGAGATGTCCCCATACTGTGACAGTGACATCTCGATTTGCGGACATCAAGGTAAGAAGTCCTTACAGGGCATTACTCAGCACACACCAAAGTGCAGTTCAGCACTAATGAACTGGTTCTTGTCTCACTAAAGGGTTCTGAGCTACAATCAAATGAAAAGTCAAGCAAATTTCTTTAAGGGCGGCTCACTAATGCTAAATCTCACTGGCGAGAAGCCCCCAGCACTCTGCAGCACATGATGGCTCTGCATTACACTGCATCTGCTATAATTTAATCAGAAAATGCAAAAGAAGCAATAAGATAATGGCCCATTTTAGTAGCTGCTCAAATGTCTTGATAAACACTGGCATTTTTAAACATGCTTTTCCTCAGCATAGCTCTTGACTGCACTTACTGGGACCTTCTCAGTTTTCAGCTGGCACTATCTTCTAGCCTTACAGTCACTCACAAAAAGCTCACACCCCTGCCCAATACGGCATTCTTCCCTTATCATCAATACTATCCAAACCCCTGAAGCTGCCATATATTAGTGATTTAGCATGTGGTGATAAATTGAAGGCAACAACACCAACAAATCATTGTGTTTCTTCCTTTACAGTTATTTACATGAAGTCCTTGCAGACTCTTACAACAGTAAGCTCGACATAAACATGCTTTTTAATTATTGGAATCAAAATATTTTTGAGACAGAAGTCTTAATTGCTTACTTTGTCACACTTTTCAAAATCTCAGCATATCACAAGACAGCCTCCCTCAAGTAGGTAAAGTTGGAAGTGAGCAGATTAAACAACTGATGTAAGATCATAACTGTGCTAGAAGAGGACCAGATACTTTGTGAGATCAGCTGTTTCCCTCAGATTTTCACCTGCAGTTAAGGTCAGAGTAGATCACTTTTCAGTCCTGAAGAGTCATATGTGCACACATGCTATTATGAAGGCAAAGACAGGAAACAGAAACACAGCTATATTAAAATATTAAACAGCCATAAACATCCAAAGAAGCTGGAAAGAAGCGCTCAAACACAGGACACGTGCAGAGGCCACACCTCACCCGGATCAGGCTGGGCCAGCTCAATGCTCACACAGCAGCCAAATAGCTGATTTTAAGGAAAGATGCACACTTGCTCCTAAAAAAAAACCTGGTCTTGCCACAAATCTTCGGTTATGAATAAATAGAGAAGTTACAGAGAGTTTCAACTAACATTTGTATGGCCCCACAAGGATTTCTACAAAAACCATTATCTGAAAATAGTAGCAACATGTAAAACCTGTGTTTTAAGGAAGGATGATTGTTCTCAGAAATAACTTAGCTAGGGGCTAAAATAGATAACTTTCTATGGTAGCAATTGGTGAAATCTTGCTAAAATGTTCCAGTATTCCCAAGTCTAACCAGAATGGATTAACTACTGACAATATATCTAAAATATGATGATGCCACAGTCAAGCCACTACACCTCGTAGCATTAAAGACCACGGAGTCTCACACAACTTTGCTCTAGTAAGATTATAAATCATTACATCTCTCCACCTTCTCTGTGCTTGGCTACATTTCTGTAGGGAATTTTTGTTCCCTATCCCCCCCCACTCAAATAAATTAAATATTTACCATTGGAGCCATCAGAATTACGAATTAATATATTTTTGTAATTTCCAGAAGCTGGAATGCTCACAGAGTACTGCAGCAGAATCCATGCCAGAATTAGGTGTGACTCTAACCAAACTGGAAGCTCAAAGCAGGTTGCAGATCCACTCACAAGCCTCCCCAAGCTGATGCTGGCTCCTTACAAAAAGGATCATTAAAATGAGGTTTTTAGAAAGTTGATACATAAGCAAGCAAGAAAGAATGGCATAGAGCAGAATTAAATTTGCTTCTAAACAACACTAACAGCTTTCTCCACACACCCCCTGCCAGAAGGAGACAGAGACAAAAGACAACAAAAGCTTCAGGAAAGATTCTGATCTAAATCATTCCTGTATGCACAGCTTATAACTTAATAGTTCTATTTTTATACCTTTGAGAAGAGGAAAACCAGATGAAGGATTTAAACATTTTTACAAAATGCTAGCAGTAAATGGCCTTATTTTTCTCGATTGTGTTTACTTTACCTATCATTTTTTCTCGCTCTCCAATTCTTAGGGATTTTAAATATAGGGTTGACTTAGAAGCTTCTAATTACAATTGCTTTGGATGTTTCACACACTAATACTTCACAGCATAAGAGCTGTGCTTTCTGACTTCTAAGGTTTACATGAGAAATGGGCAAAATGCCATTGTTTTGTGTGCTCAAATCCATTACAGTACAGGAAGATTAGAATAGGCAACTGAAAAGATAATGTGCATCTCTAATACATAGCTAAATAAAACTAGAAGTAACCCTACATTCAATTCTCACTTTCCAAATATTGCTATTTGCTCATCTGTTCTTGAAATCCAAGCCTTACTCACAAATTGGAGGAGAGATTTTGTTTTTCTCCACAGAATGTAAGCCCATGCAAGAAAGTTTTAATGCTTTAAACTTTTGTGCTGTGGTAATCCTAAAAATAAATAGTACATTTTGTAACAGCTTGTAGTCTCATGACAGAAGATGGAACTCACCAGGAGATTCAGAGCAGAGTCATTTGAAATACTTTTCTATTGTTCCAAACCAACACTTTTTCTTTTCAAGCAATTCTTTGGGTTGTGATGCTTCAGACTTCGAAACGAGTGTCATGTCATCCCTGCCAGTACCTTGGGTTGGGACCTTCCACCATTCACAGGGGGATCAAATTGGTGCTGGTTGCTTTACTTCACCTTCACACACACTGATTTTCACAAGGCCTTGAATTCAAGTCAGGCCTTCCCTTTCCCCTTGGATGACAGAGAAAAACATCTCCTCATTACAAGTAACCTTAGGGCAAGAGAGTGAAATTTGTCCTTCCCACGCAATACAATGATTATCTAGAGAGGTACATTCGTTATAACACCATTTATTGAAAGATCATGACAACTAACAGCATCTGAGAAAGCAGTTGCCTTTAAGGTTGGTGTTGTAGCTAGTTTTTCAAGTCAGACTTGGTTTTTTTAATGTCTTACCATTACCAAAGAGACCTCAACGCTTTCCCCCATGGATCTGTGATCCTCTCCTTCCCAGCTTGGCAGTAACTGTAACAGACCCTAACTTAAGTGATGCTTTGGCATCTGCACTGGATCAGAAAGCAGAGACACAGATTTTCTGGCATTTTCTGGACACGGATGACTCCCCTAACTCAATTTCACTTCCATTAATTACTGCCTACTTCCCCATACTCATCTGCAGCTGAAATTGGAGAAGGAGCGTTCTATAACCTTTGAACCACTGTACAACGCATTACCAACGGTTTCCTCTCAGGCAGTTTATTTCACCAGTAACTTCACTAATACCTACTAAATGCACCTTACACCTACACAGGACCTCTTTGACCCTTGGACATTCCCTTTATGTCCATCTGCCTTTTGTGAACCGATGAGCAGGGAGTGAAGCTGACAAAAGCAGCCGATTGCCTCGAGACACCAGCAGCCTGGGTAGGCCTGTAATTTGTATTCCTGCACTGTTACTGCAGGATGATTGCATAGCTATTTACCATGCCATAAAAAGGTACAAGAGACCAAGCCCTGCCCTTCTTGGTCAGCGCTGACCCTGTAATTTGCGGTGGAAACAATCCTGGGCTAGCAGGAGGGGTGTGATGGGCCATGTTTAGGTGTTCCGCGTGTGCCAGTAAAGCGGAGCGGATGGAAACGTCGCCGTACAGGGGAGGAGAAGGGCTGCTGGCACAGCTCGGCCCTGGCAAACCTCCCAGCTCATCAATCCTGTGCTCTCAGCTCTGCTCTTGTTTTCTCCACAGTTATTCTGCATTTAAACACGGCCTTGCTGTGCCCTGCTGTGCACCACAGCACCAGAGGCTGTTCAATGTCACAGGGCCTTAGCTGCTCTAAGGGAGGGGAGGTTCTAAGGCATTTAATTCAGCCAAACCATTAGCAATGTTCCTAGAAATACTTACAGGCTGCTGAAAGCTAAATGCAAAGACTTTTCTTAAAGAACAGGTTTCATAACTAATTCAAGATGCTTTCTAAAGTAAAAGAAAAATTAATGAAACAAGTAATGAAGCAATATAAATAAGTAATGAGGAGCAATTTAAATGCACCTAGACATTATTCCTGTTTCAAATAAATTAATGACCTTCCGATCACACATCTGTTTATCCATCCATGATTACAACTTTCTATTTTCTTCTTTCTTTGCTAGCCTATTTCTTCAAACCTCAAAAAATTAGTTGAAGGTGTTGGCAGCTGAAAGTAAATATAAATTGCATAACAGATCCACAACAAGCCATCAAATATATGGGACAAATAGATATACGTTAAAGGTAAAAGCTGTCCAGAATTCTTTTATTTTTAGTATTTTCCTCTTTCTTTATTGTGTGCTTCCCTAAGCAAATAAAAATAGCATAGTAAGGTGTGTGACTCTACAAAGAAAATATAACAACACAAAATACACAGCTATCCTGAGGAAATGAATTGAGCAGAAAAGCAATTTACGAAGGAAGTTAAAAGGCACTAAAAAATGTCAGCTGGAAAAAAACAGGCTGTGAAAAGGCAGAAAAGAGTTCCATAAACTTCATTCAGTGTCTGTGCAGAGATCACTGAAGTAGATTTTAGTCAGAAAATTAGGTTGCAAGTTTTTTCCCAGCTCTCTTATTAAACACACCTATAACATGACCAAAAAACATTCAGAGTTGAGGAGAGAGTATTTCATTTCTGATAAGTCCATGCTTCCTATCATGTTATAATCAAGGCGTTGTCAGCAGTAACACAGGGCAGAATCCAGGAAACAGAATTGGATTTTCCATTCCTGAAACCTTCAAGAAAAACGGCTGATAGTCTCAGAGAGTCACAAGCCATGTATTTTTGCTACATTATTGCTTATTACCATCATTAAGTACATAAAGTCTGTTAAGGAAAAAAAAATGCTGTGGAAGAAAGAGGGTGTCAGTACCATTAAGTACAAGCAAGCAGTTTGTTTCAGGGCAGGAAAGAAAGGGAGAGAGAGAGAGAGAGAGAGAATGTGCATGAGAATGGTAAAGCTTATTCCATTGAAAATGTAAACACAGCACAAAATGAAGGGTGGTTAATTCTGGTCCATAGCAATCCTTTAAAAGGGTAGACTATGGTTTGTAAAGTACCAGTATCAATTTGGATATGCTTATGGCCTAAATCAGAAGCTAAACTCTCCCGAAGTACTGGAGACCTAAGACAATACCCCAGCATGGCTGAGAAAATTCCAAATGTTTGAGAACTGTTCTTCTGCTAGGCAGGTGTTCAACTGTACTGAAGTTTGTTGCCTTTTTTTCAAAGAAGCACTTTGAACACACCAATCACGATGTTCTCTTTGCTCCTTTTCAAAGTAAACTTTGTTTCCCCAGGCAGTTGGTCTTTCAGGCTTTGTAGTCTTTGCATTTTATGCAGATATTTTCTCTGTGATGCTCTCTGTGGTGAAACAGAGCACACATCGTGACGTGTTCTCAATATATGTAAAGAAATCCTGTGCTAATGTAACGCACTGCTTAGTGCCTCCACAAACAGCAAGAGGCTGCTCTCTAATGCTAAGGGAAAAGACAGGAAGAGAACAACTGTATGACTGTACAACAGAGATCTTGCAGAAACACATTAAGCCTCTTCACAGCGCTCTTGAAATAGAAAATTCAGTCACAAAGAAGACAAGACGTGGCTTTTAGATACTCTAAAAACAAAAGGTATTTTTGCTTGTGCACCTAGAGCTATTTGCTATTCTACCTCCCTATCAGCTTCTCATCAAAGGCTGCCTACACAAATGCTTGATAACAATAGGATCACAGCGATAAGAGTATTCATCATTCCAGCTCAACAGGAAACCAAAGTATGATATTAAGCAGAAACTGCAGCCTGAGTTCTGCAGTCAGAGTGTCTGGCTCAACACTGCAACAGCTTCAGCCCAGGCACTCCTAGTTCACACCTTTGGAGAAGTACAACTCAATCCATGGTTCAAACTGGAACCTTTGCTAATAACTTGTATTTTATGGATCTGTATTGTCCGGCCAGCAGGGACAGGCCAGCTGGGAGGCACAGCCAGTAGAAAATATCTGTGTATGAAAAATACCATGGTGAAATAAACTGTGGCATCCAGGAACTGAGTTAATCTGAAATCCCAAAACAACTTTGTTTCCTATAGAAAGATCTTGGAAAGATTAGTTTGCAGACAATAAGAAGTTAAGCCTTCATTAGTATTTCCAAAGTGGCCTTGGCAAGGGCCCTCCAGAACAGGGGTTAATCTGGCCTCTGTCAATTAGCTCTCACTCTGTCATAATGAACCACCTTCCACGACAGAAACTGTCCCTGCCTGACAATACAATACAGCCATAACATATCCACTGATACAAGAAATGGAATGGTATTTACTACAAGCAGCTGAACTTTTCTCAGAATCCACTCTGATGGGTGACTTAATTCCCTTAAATATTTATCCAACTTTGAAAGAGCAACAATTTTATTCTCCTGCAGCCCTGGAGATAGTTTTCCAGTGACTGAATGAAAATACAGTGACAGTCTTCTGTGAAAAATGGAAATTGAAACGATACCATGAACCCTCAGTAAAATTTCATGACACCTTAGCAGCAAAGTCAGTTTCAGCTGGGTCTTGTGTTGTGTCTATGTGTGGCAATGAACTAACACCAGAACAACTCCAGCTGTGCTGTAAAGCAGATCAGTAAAAAGATAAAGTGTTTGTTTTTCTTTTTGGTTTTGTTTTTTATTAAAGAAACACAGGGTTTTTTTGGTGGTTTCAGCAGTCTGAGATAGATCAGCACTACACAAACAACACAGGAATGGCTGGTGAACTGAGGGGAGGGCAAGCAAGTGAACTGTCAGGGGAGGTCTTCCAACCAAACCAGTGGCTTATGAAATTATTCTTCTCAGCAAAAATTGGTATTATTCCGTGAAAGGCATAAACTAGATAATAATATTGTTCAAAATGATGAACATTAAATGTTGTCTCACTCAACTTCTCCTCTGTTGTAATAGGGAGGATAAGTCTTTCCTTTTAGTTCATAGAGAAGACTCTGGGAACTGGAATGGATTCTGGAAGCATGATGACCTAGGTCATGCAAAAGAGAGAAAGTAAGGGGGTTTTTACTGTTTCTAACAGGCAAAACCCCCTTCTAGCTGAGATTTTCTGATCTTGGCTGCACATCATTTGCAATGTGTAGAAATCTAATTTAAGGGGGTAAGAAGTACAAACACAGCACAAGAAGTACCTCATTTTATAACAAATCTCACAACCTTTGTTGCCCAAGTCCACAGCCTCACCTGATTAGAAAGTACAGAACTTGCTATATCACGTCTGATTTTGTGAAAGTCAATATTCTCAGCAGAGAGTGGGATAAAAAGCACCAGCTCATCCCCACACTCACTAGACCTCTGAAAATTACAGGCTCCACCTTACTCACCAACAAATCACCCCTGTGAATTTGGTATTATGGAAAGTTACCAAAACTCCAATAATTTCTTAATTCCTAGCTTTAAAATGCCCAAACTAACCTTTTCACTAATTGTGTGGTCTGAGGGCCAAAAGACATTATTCTTCCCCTTGGTTTTGCTTTTACCTCCATGTCTCCAGCTAATAGTGTTGTTGAATGTGGTTAGTGACAATGGCACTTTATCTCAGAAAACTATAATTTAAAAGCACAGTTGTGTTTTTCATGTTCTTCCCACTTCTAGGGATGGATTTCTGTGGAGAGCAGAACTGAAAACTGCTTTCATTTTGTTACTCAGAAACGTTAGGGCCAAAGGAGAGCTTATGACACTCAACGCAGACATTAATTTCTCTGAAAGTTTGTGTTTGGTTCTATGTTTGTGTGTGTGTGTCCCTCAGGTGGGGCTAATTTCTATCCCTACTTACTGTAGATACCTGTATAAGCAATTTTCAGTCTTTCCCTGCTCATGTTTTGATAGCAAGCAGCCACATTATCACAAAAATATCTCTCCAAAGAGATACATGGGAGAGAAGAGGTCAGCATGAATCCAAAAAGATAATGATGGCACAGAAATATCTCTTCTTGGAATCCTGAAGTACAGGCCTTCAGCAGAGATGACGGGGAAGTCTTCCTTGCACCTATTAAGAATATGAAAAGTTTCATATGTTTTGCTGCAGCTACTTTGGAACAAAAGGAAAGGTAAGAGCGAGAGAGAAATTCTCTCACCCAGACTTAAGCTGTCAGAATGGAAATGAAGAGAAGAAATCAAAGAAAAAATACTCTGTGATAACATCATATGACTCACAAGCTTTAATAAACTCCCTTCAGAAATACTGTTAGGCAGAGTAAAAGCTCCCTTGTCTTCCTCTTTTCCATTTACACATCCCAAGATTTGCTGTGAAAGGAAACACCGATATTTTCCTCCAAATCTTTAGGGAGAAACAGCTTCATGTTTTTGCAGCTGCACTTGCCAGAACGCTGTTCCCACCAGTCCCTTGGCTCTTTCCTCAAATGTCCCATAGTTCAGATTCTTTCAAGGGTAACTGTCAAATCCTCATATTAGTCCCCAAGACACAGAGACATAATCCCTGTCTTAAAAGACTTCAAATGATTTTCCCATTTTGCAGTTGGTACAGCTCCTGCTACATAACACCACCAAAAAAACCCAGCGCAGCACAGTGACCAAGCCAAAAACATGAATTTTTTTCTGGTTTTTTTTTTTTATTTCAAGACCCAGAAGCTGTCAAAGGCATACACAATCTGTTCAAAGCAGCAGTTGAGCACACGTGCCTTGAATTTAGAAGTTGCCCACCTGGATCTGTGTTGGGGGCTTTTAGAAGTTCCTTCACAAAGCCCAGAGCATCAGAACAAGGCTCAGCACCTGAGAACACTTTGCTTTGTTCTCCTTGGCGATGTCAGCACATTTATCCTGTCAGTGCTCACAGAACTGTGCTCACCCCAGGAGACTGAACCTCACTAAAGACAGCAGCGAGACAAAACAGCCCCCTAGGCCAGGCATCTCTCCCATGCTTTTTGCTTGACTCTGCCCACATAAGCAATCAAATCTAGTAAAAGGTTAAGAATAGGAACACAATGGGTAAAATTTAAGGGTGGGAGTAGGAATATTACAAGATGACAGCAAGTAAGACACATCCCTACTTCAGTTCTTTCCCCTTGTAGCTACTCCAAAAATTAAAGGACCGTGAAAAAATACCTGCTACTCCTGCATGAAGTTAACTAGGGTTAATCTCTAATGCCCGCCTTACACACACCTGTGCAGACATGCTGACATCTAAAAAAGACTTGTTTACTCTGCTGACCTACATTGTATATAGGTTTGTGAAAAGAAATTCGTATTTTTCAGCAATTAGGACTACACACAGTAATGCTATGCAAAGAACAATAATCTTCTTCATCACAGGTCTGTTCTGTTGGAAATTAAAAACAGTTGGAAGCACTCAGCCTCCAGATTGTGCTGAAGTCTTTTAGAAACTCTCACTGGCTAACACCTGCCTTAGAAGTAACAACTTAAAAATCAAAAAAGCCTTGGTTGCCTCTGCAGCATTGACCTGCACGTGGATGTGGTTCAGTAGCAAGTGCACAGGATGTGCTGGCAACCTCAAAGCAGGTGCCAGACAGGAATGCTGCTCCTGAGGCAGAGAAATTCCCTCAGTTCCCTTCACAGGTACTGCAACCAAAATAGTGCCCTCAGTATTTATAGCCCCACAAAGCACTCCAAAGGGTTTAGTCATCAGTGTGTGACTACGGACACACCCCTCAAGGGCTAAAAATGAAAAACCGTTCAGGACTCCCGACCCGGATCTGGTGAGTGATGTACCTACTCTCCATCGACAGAGACATTTTATTAGCTCCAGGTTTCCCTGCAGTTATTTACCCAGTGACATCTGAGCCCTCCTTAACGACATGCCTGGAGCAGAGCTAATGATTATATGAATAATCTGCATAACCCTTGACTCGAAACAACTCTTGCCAACTGTTGACAAGAGCAGTTGACAAAACTGCTTTCCCAGCCCCTCCAACACACAGCAAGTCACACAAAATAAATTCTTAAGAGGCAGTAGGACAAGGTCATTTGAGCCCTTTGTATCACCTAATTCCAAGCATTTGTATATTCATCCAGCCGACACAGCAGAAAATGCCTTTGCTTTCTTCAAAAAAAAAAAAAGGGAAACAAGCAAGCAACCCTTGCTTCAAGTAAATGGCAGCAGATGACATACATTTCAAAATGTACCAAAATTAAGCTTCAAATTATAATGAAGCCTGAGTTTTATCTGGAACCATTTACCAAGCCAGGTTTTACCAAGCAGAATCAAAAGGCTTTAAAAAAAAAAAAATCACCACAAACCAAAAAGCCCACCTGGTGGAATCCCTCAACCCATTTTTAAGCTTTTCCGTAAAACTCATGTGGGACTTCTCAGCTTGTTGCCAGCACAGACTGCATTAATCTGAGCTTTTCACTGTTCCTTGAAAGGGTACACCAAGATAAGATTTCCAAGAAATCACAGCTGGTGTGTTCACAAATGAACAGCCAAAGCACATATGAAAAGAAAGATTCCTTTTAATCCCCTTCATGATATCTATTTCCTTCTTTGTTAATGAAAAACACGGAATGTAGATCTCAGCTTTTGTAAAAATGTATGCACCATTCCTAAAACTGATGCTATCAGAAACTCTACTTCTTAGCTTCAATTAACTGATTTCCACTGCCCAAAATCATCTTGAGGATAAGTGCTCCACATCCTGTTTTGATTGCCTTGCCTGCTTCTGTTTCTGTGCCCATGGATAAAGAACACTGAAGAGCAGCACAGGGCAAAAGCAAGAAAAATCCAAAACAAATAACAAATAAGAAAACAGAGCCATCACCTATTTCCCTAGAATATTCACATTTTTCTTTTGCTTCTCATGCTGTAGAAAAATATCAAAGTAGAACTAAAGAAAGCAGCATGTAATTTGCAGCAGTTGTATTAATGAAAAAAATACTTATTTCTAAGCACCTCTCTTTACCCCACCACTACTTCCACACAGTAGTACTGCAGAACAGCTTTAAACCAGGACAGTAGAAGGGAAAAGTACGTAATAAAACTAAGGATTGCTCCAGAGCCTCTTGATTACTTTCCTAGGCATGCCTTTCTTCAAGAGTATCTTTGCAGAAGTGCCCAAGATAAAGAGGTCTGTGTTTAACTTCTCTTGTACAAGATGTAGGATAGGGTGATACAACACTAGAAAGGCACATAATTGGTATACTAAATACATTTTCTGTCAACTCACCTCAAATGGCAAGAGAAACAGAGTAAGAACATAAATGGGCAAAGCCCATTCCCTTCTGGAGATTAGTTCTGATTTGATTTCTAAGTGGCCAAACTGCTTAACCATGAGAATTTGTATTTTTACTGCTGACAGATGAAGCTGACATCACTTACAAGGAAGGCCTGAGAATCCACTTTTAGGTATTTATTTTTGTAAACCATTTAGCCAGAAGGTTGTTGCACTGAATTTGCAACTGTGCAGACAGATCCAGATGATATTTAAGTTTGAATCCCTTTCTAGCCTGCACACACCTAAATGCATTTTATAAAAATTGATTAATTTTTAACCAAATATCTTCTTGCTACTTAATTCTGATACACACATTTAAATTTTAGTTGTCATCCAAGAAAACTGAATTTTTATTCAGCAATGAACTCGCTTTGAACTCACAACGTCCAGAAAGGTTTTCTGGCCATTGCTCCACTCAGAACAGTGTCAAAAGGGCACAGACTTAAAGAATCTTTTCCCACAAGGTGTGTCCCTTCCCGGGCTGTCATCTGACAGACACATGAAAAACACCCAGTGACCACAGAAGAGAATAGCTTAGGGGACAAAGGTGACAGCTGTGCAAACATATTTTCGATGCCAGGTTTATGCAGGGCAGTGAAATGCTTGGTTCATAACCTTCTAAAGCCATCATATATAAAGTCTCCCCAACTGTTTCCAAGAAAAATCAAAGGCACAGAGCTCCAAAATGGGACTTCACAGAACAGTCAAACATCTCGGAAAATGAACAAGTCAGATTTTGCCTGTGGCAAATTTTACAGAAACCTCTTGACACTGCCTAAAAGGCTGGTTTGGTTTTGCTTTCTGAGTTTCTACCTCTTGGCTCTTGCCTGAGAATGCTTGGGCAGATCTCAGTTTTAGCCTTCAAATTACAAAGTGTCCGTGGTGTGTTTGACACGGCTCCAGGACAGCGATGTCACACAGGCTGCCCTGAGCTGCACAGCATCCTGGCACTGTCCTCTGCCAGGACACAGCCTGCCACTCCTCTCCTACAGGGATTCAGAGCAGAGAGAAAAGAGGAAAGATGTAACCTAGAGGGGTGAAGCTTTTCCTGGTGTACAAGGGAAAATAAACTCATGGCAAAAACCAGAAGGAATTAATTTAGTGCACAAATAGGGATTCCGTTTGGTACCTGGCTCCTCTAATAATAAAGAAATAGCTGAGGAGTTAGAACCAGGTGAGGCCAAAAAAGACCCTGATTTCCTTGTTAATCAGTGATGTGTGTTAACAGTCAGCCTACAGCAAGACTAATTTGGAATCCAATTGCTTAAAAGGATCAACGAATAAGAGAAGGGATTCTTCACCCATCTGAACAGAAACCAGCATCATCCTCCTTTACTTATTTTACCTTAAGGAGCTCCAGCTTGTCTGTGAACTTGACTACAGGAGCCAACAGAACTGGAGCAAAAACTCCTGCTGCCTTCCACTGAAGCCAGTCCAGGACAATTCATGGCTATTCAGTCAGTTTTACTGAGGCTGATGCAAATGACAAGAACGTACAGCACAGCACAGGACCACGACTCTATGGCTCTGCTACTGGGTTTTCCTGACACTGTTTTAAGCAGTGCAATTCATTTCATGAGGAAAAATGTGTAGATTTGAACAGAAAACAAGGTACACAGCTGAGCTGGTCAGGAATTCTTTGATTAAAAACTAAATAAGACTTTTAACCTGATGTGGAAAAAATCTCAGCTGAAGGAATAAACAAAATGTAAATACCAACTTACCTGATGCTAACAGGTGTTTTCCTGCAGTTGTCACATTGCTTGCATTGCTCCTGAGTCACAGTATGAAAACCCCTTACCAGAAGAATCAGGTCAATAGGAGTATCCTCATGAAACCAGGAACATTAAAAAGAAGAAAAAAAAATATTTACACCTGAGTCAGCATCAACCAGACTGAATCACTGTCAGACAAACAAGGAAGTTAGGAAACTCTCTCTGACAGGTATTTTGTTTGGGGATTTCCTCTTCCATACACCTTGAGATATTTTAAATCAGATTTTGTTGCAGAAGCTGATTAAAGGAACAATGAGGGGAAATCAAATATTCCTCAAAATTACTGTATTAATAGCATTAAATGACAGTGTCCTCTAAATCCAGTCTCCTGACTGTTGACATATATAGTGATAAATTACTTTCACAATCATTTATTTGATACGTAACAATGCATTTATGAACATACATGGCTAGGACAGTTTGCCCAGCATGCACGTTATAATATTATTTGTGTGTTCACATTAATGCACTCTCAAGTCTTTGTCAGTTCCAAAAAACTTACTCTGCTGATAAAGAAAACTTAAATGCAGATAATGTAAATTTAACTGCTCAAGGTGTATTGACTTGCACCTTAAAAGGTTTTCAATGCACTTTGAGGAAGACATGGCAGTCTATTTCATTCCTGATGTAGAGGACAGTACGTGGCCCTGGTACCAGAAAAAATAGTGTTTCAGGAATACTGAAGCTGGAAACAGAAGGATTCACCCCCATGAAACCACAAGAAAGGAGAATCAGGACAGTAACACTGCTCAGTTATCTGTGAGGAATGCTGGTACAGAACTTGCATTATATTTTATCCCATTTACTATGAAAGCATCAGAGGTCTTTAATCCCAATTGCCATAACTGTGTCTTTGCTTTCGTTGGTGCTCACCCTTATCCTCTACATATTGGACTAAAATACACGCTTTTCTCTTCACTCAGGGGTTCATCCCTTTGGCTCAGCGCTTGACCTCTTTACAGCTTAAAGAGGTCTCCAAGTAAGAGGAGGGATTTTTGAATCTGAATAGAAACCAACATTGTCCTCTACTTATTTTACCTTAAAGAGCTCCAGGCTGTCTGTGAACTCGCCTACAGGAGTCAACAGAAGCAAAAACTCCTACTGCCTTCCACTGAAACCAGAACAGGACAATTCATGGGCATTCAGTCAGTTTTTTAGTGGTTTTTAAAAGCAGTTGCTCTGCATTGTTGAAATCAAAGGATGGAACTGTCATAACACCACTAAAACTCCTCCATCACCTTCACCTTAAATGTCCATTTTGGTCTCTGGTCCACTGCACCATACAGATCTCTACTTCTACACATCAGGAAACCTCCATTTGGTCATGAAAGTTTGGTACTAAGTTTTTATGGCAATAATTGAAAGTAATTTTCAATGCCACTGAGTTAGTTTCATTAAAATTAAGTATTTCTAATCAAATACATTAATCCCTCTTGAACAACCATGTCCATGCACAGGAACAGAAGAAAATACAAAGCTTTCACGGCAATTTAGCCAGATGGAATACAGAAAATATAGTTATTAATTTTAATCTGACTGAAGTTCACAGAGCATTCCTGCCAACCGTCAGCACTGAAGGGAAAGAATAAATAATTTCCCTACTGACTTCTGCTTCAATAGGATATAGAAACCAGATGAAAACATTGCTTTTTATAATCACTGGGCTAATCAAACATTTCTGGCAGGCTCTGTAGCAAGTGAAGGACTATAAAAGAATATTTTAGTCTTCTTTGAAAAGTGTATGAGCGAGAAGAAATGAGATTTTTAGTGACTCACTAGATATTTGTGTAACATTAAGTAAATTTTGTCTAGGCAACACTTAGGAAAAAGAAAGCTTTTGTTATTCTAAACCTTTATCTTTTAAATGGAAGTATGAGAAATATCCATCATTCACACTCAATTTATTCTTGAAGAATCCTAGAGCTGCACTTCCAGTACTAAGGAGTCTAAAGCAAGCAAGTGGACAGATCACAGGTAATGAAAAGAAAAAGGAATCTCTTGGCTCCTTCTGAAAGCCTTTCCATGTAAAAGACCCAATGATTTGCATTAGCGATGTCCAAGCCAGTGATGTTACTGCAGAATATTCTGAGTTGTAACATTTTTTCCCCTGAAAGAAATTACTTCTGTGCCTGGAAGAAGGATTTCAAACATCCAGCCAGCAAAATCCATTAAACAAGGGCCATAAAGGTACTCTCAGATCGTTCTGGCTTGAGCTGGATTTTCTCTGCCCTGGTCTATAGATTTATCCCAAATCTCTCTCCACACCCTTATGAAGATACTGATGTAAACTTCACTTCTCACTTTCCTCCCTCACCCATTATGGTCAGTCATCTGTTCTCTTATCAAAGGGCATCCTTCCCTTTTTATTTGTGGGAGCCTCTTCTGAAGATATTTTCATCTCAAATTCAGAAGCTGTAATATTATCATGCCCACTCCATGCCATTCATTATCTTCATTACTCAGCCAAACATTCTACTTTCCTGCCCCCTTACAGATGTTACATCTTTTCAAGTCACAAGATTTCAATTTACACAGGATTGGGTGAAAAGAGCTCCTTTCAGGCACAATTATGGAAAAAACATAAACAGTGGCAGATCTTTTCCCCCCAAAAACTCAGGTGTCAAATTCAAATGATCACATGAGAACGCCACAAGAAGTTTCTAGCTTACACATCTGTAAGATAAAAGTTGACCCAAACACACTCCAAAGATTCAGAAAATAAAGAACTCCCTGCTTTTCATACTTTTTAAAGATAATTTTGTTCTAGTCTTGGTTTCTAATAATTTAAACAGTAAAATTATCATCTGTGATGTTGTGCTTTTTCAAGCAGAACTTTCAGTCATTTGGCAATAGCCAAGTACCACAGGGAAGAATCACATCATAAAAATATGACCTGCCACACATCTGTAAAGGCTCACTAAATTTCAGTGTAACAGCATTAAACACCCTGATTTTTTTTTTCTTTTGCTATTTCAAATGTATTTCTTTTGCTTACAGGAAAGCACAAACAGAAAATTAAAGGGTCCACATGAGTGCTTAGGAAACTAAGTGTGCTCTGCAAAGAACATAATAGGATTAGGAAAACAGTAGCATTTCTTGTTAAATAGGGAGCAAGGAGACTGTTTATGAGGTTTGGGGGTTACTTGATCTGTTCAGGAAAGTCTCTTAGCAGCAGCTGATCACAAGTGGAAGGCGTGGGGCACAAGGGCACATAAAACATGCCCAGAGCACAAGAAGGAGGAATTCACTCCTTTCATCTCTTCTGTGCTCTACTCAAAGAAGAGATTAATATTTCAATGACTATTGCAAACTGACTAAAGGAAAATATTTTATCCCATTCTCCAAAACTTTACTCAATAACTAAGGAAAAAAGCCAGTAACAGAATCCTCAAAAGTTTGGTAAAGAACACAGGACAAGGCAAGGAAGCACAATAATACGGATGCAAAAGAATTTTCACATTTAAATGAGATTCAGCCTCATGAATCATTAACATTTCCATCTCACAAGGACAAGTTATCTCAAAACATCTATCTAACTGCTTTGATGTTCTTTAAATGGGACATAAATACAATTCCTTCTATTACATTGCTGCTGTCAAAGACAAGCTTGGTGGGGTTTAGTTTTTTGTTGTTTAGGGTATTTTTACCCACTGCAGTTACATTTTCAACAACTACACAAAGCAGCTTTCTCTTCACAGAAAACAGCAGAATTTTAAGCCTAAATCAGTCTGTGAGACAAAGATAAGCATCTTCTGCTTCATGGTGGAAATAATTTGGATTTTGCAAATGATGATTTGTAAATCTACAAGCCAAGTGATGAAACCTGACACCCTGGACAAGCACCAGCTCCTGACAGAGAAAACAAGCTGCAACAGCCATGGAACTGAACTCTGCACTGTGTTTCCATTTGCTGTCCAACTTCCGTGTGCATAAAAGCACCACATGGATTGTAATACATGCCTGAGCACCACTGGTTTAGATCGTTTTCTACAAAGCATCTCATTTTAGATGTTTCACTTATAATGCAAATAAACAACAGAAGAAGGTCACTAACACATGACATTTTGTCTAAAGACCATGTTTGCCCTCGACAAGAACTGCATTCCTTCAAATCCCCTGGGGACTCTCCGCATGAATGATTTTGCATCTGAAGTTCCTTACCTGTATGTCACCTATGTCTGAGCTGACACCCAAGCTTGGGAAGTTACTCTAGATTCTAACACTTGGAAGTGAAGTTTGCAGCTGAACTGCACTGTGACAGAGCACACTGTTGCTCTTTATGTTGGTTTTCCCCAGTGTAGAAGGGTTTTGCTCCTCACTGAGGAACGATAACTCTGAAAGCTAAGCCTGAGCACATACTTTCAGCTCTTCACCCAAGTGCTCTGCAATGTTGTCAAAAATGGGTTTTAAACACTGACATAGTAGTGGCATCCCTTCCTTAAAGATGTGCTGTTCAAACCCTCTCCTGCATCACGTAGCTTATGGATTTCAAGCCTGGAAACCCTGGTATTTCAGGACCCCACCTAACACTGACAAAATTTTATCAGAACACTTTTCAGGACAGTAAGTTGTCCAGGACACAGTTTGAAATTACCAAATTTATAAGTGACAGATCTTTTATTAGCAATAAGATGAGGACAAAGACACAAGAGTGCAGAGACCTGAACACCTTCTCCATTCTTGCACTCTACAACATCTAACTGACTTCACTAATAAAAGCAGATTATAACAATTAAATATATGTAATCCTTTTCATGAAAATATAATCAGAAAACGTTTAATTATTTTATGCTATATATGCAAAGATCCTCCATATGTAGCAAGCTATTCTGAAATGCAAGTTTATTGGAAACCAGATACAGCACATCCTGCAAGTCTAGGCTCTATGGATGAACACTCCCCAACAGCAGCAGCCCCAAACTGGAGCAATTTCAGCCATCACAGACCCGGATGTGGTTTTTTTATCTTTTCAGCTTATTCTGCTTGCCCTGCAGCTGAACTTAAACTATTAATATATAACAGTAAGGAAAGATTTCCTCTGGAGACAGCAATGCACTTAAAACAATAGAGAGCTGGTATTATTTTCATCTCACAGCAAAAGCAAGTGATCACATAACAGCTCTCCTGCTCTCCAAACACCTCATCCTTTAGAGCACATTCCATTTTACTGGGATCACAGGAGACAATTTCTCCCAAATCAGGCACAACACTGGTGCAAACCAGCATCTTCCTCATCTGCAGCGTTAAATAAAACATGAATCAGAATCTCAAAGAACAACAGGCTGCTTCTCTCAAGTATGTTCTGAAGTACCAAAAATTTCTAGAGAACAAGGCAGAAACATGATATGAAGACATAAGAAACCAGCACAAGAACACCAGTTAAACTGCTGCTTTGGTCAAGGTAATTAACAGTCTTAATGATCCTACCAAAATCAGAATGGTTAGGAACACATACATCTAGATCTATTGGTTTTAGACTCTGGGGAATATATTCTTTTATAGAGAGGTTTGGGGCTTGATGTGGGTGTATTAGCCACAACCAGCCCCCAGGGACAACACTACAAAATTCCTCCCAACATCTGAGCTGCAGCATTATTCTCACACTGATGTGACACTCTCCTTACAATACCAGCCCCCCTCACTAATAAATGCTTAGATAAGAACTCCCACCACCTCCACCAAACGGGACCACTTCCTCATTACTGTGGTAACAGCACACTGAGCTGGAGAATCGAGAAAAGATGAGCACAACCTTTTCAATCTATTCCACGTGACAACTAAGAAAATCCTTCCTACCAGCCTATGCCAGGAAGATGACAATTAAACTACCCTTGACTGCAGCCACGCACATCAATCAGAATTGTCAAGCAAAACAAAGTGGTGCCCAGTTCAGAGCTGCACTGGCCTCTGGCAGGCAGCTTTAGTGCTTCTCTGGATCACAGAGAAACTTTCAGCACCTTGCAGAGTGAAACTTGAAACTGGGGAAATGATGGACAGTTTTAAACACCCACACCTGAAAGTCATAACCGTCATTCGTGCTCATTCACACGCACCTGGAAATAAGGCAGATTTTCAAAAGAAAGATTGGGGTGCCTCTGTGCTGTGGGATAATAAGTTCTTAAAAATAACAATTTGAAGACTCTCTGCAAAGTAGATTTATCAGTCTACATTAGTTTCTCTTCACAATAATACTATATTGTAGATGTCACCTAAGTCTATTAGAAGTATTAACATTTACATCACATATTTCAATATCACTGATTCATCTAGTTTCTCAGAAAAATGTACCTGCTGATGAAATTTGAGCAAAGACCTATAGCCCATGTGATATTTCCAAGATCTAAACAACAGCTTTGTATTCACAAAAAAACAAGAAAAGCAAAATGATCTGGAATGACTCTTCATCACTCACAAGACAAGTTAAGATGCAAACCTGTAATTGCACGTTGTCAAGTGAAAAAAAAAAAAAAAAAAAAAAGTTTTACCCCAGAGTTTCTTTAGGGGATTTTTTGCTGTGGGTTTGGGGGTTTTTTTGAGTTTTTAAATGTTTTTATTTTCCTGAACTATCTTCAATTAAATATTTTTAGAACTGTCTTTTAATGAAGCTATAAAGAAGAAAGAAGAGCACATTTCCTGGCAACAAATCACTACCTGGCAGGACTCAGTTTTCTGAGGTTTTTTTCAATTGCTTGAACCAAAACGCACATGACTCATTTCATCAAAACTAGAATTGCTATTATTAAAAAGGGGATTAACGTGATAATTATTCCTGATGCCCAAATAAGTGTCCCTCAATCTGCAGAGACATTTAAAAGCTGAAAGAGTTATCAGTCAGATTGTCCTGAGTAGAGCAACACTGCACTCAAATTCTATTAACAATAGCAAATTTGTTCAAAGTGGCCCAAACCAACTGTTATTCATTAAAACCAACTCTGCCCCTTTTATATGCCAACAACTTGGAACATTTCCATAATTTCTGCCTGTCTATAATTGTAAAACAAACAGAAAATAAAAAAGGAATTTTGAAAATCTCCAACACATCACCCCAGTTATTGGGTACAATAAATGTGACTTCATCTCAAGAAGAATATGCAGCACTTCCTGCTCTGTGCAGACCCCATGCTCTAAATTAAAACACACACAGGGCTCAGTATTCTGGACAAATACGAATGTTTAAATGTGAACCACAAGTTCAGCATATAGAGACCACAATGTACACCAGAACTCCCAAGAGCTGCAGGCAGTGGCTTAGGCATATACTTAGTCCCATGTTTTACAATAACCTGCCAATTTTTTTATGTCTTGGCATTTGATGCATATTGCCAGTCTTTTGAATTAATGTGAATTCAAGTAGGTGGAATATATAGTTCCAGGGGAATTCCATTATAATTTATCATAAATGAATCTTCCCACCTACTATACCATCAAGTTCCTGTTGTGCCTACGGATTAGTCCTCAAGTACTCAACTTGTTTCCTATTAAAGCATCTGAACTCTGAAATTGTACATTTTCTAAAACTTGAAAGGCACTCACAAGGAGCTCACTTGGTAAAAATCAGTCATATTCTTGCATTTTTAGCTCATGATGATTGTACTCACGTCTTTCTATTTTTATTAGGATATTTTGTCAGTTACTAATTATTTGTACATCTTCTCTGATTAAATAAAGGACTAATAATACAAATCACAATTTTATGAAAAAATAATTTGATTTTAATATCACAGTATTGGAAAATATGAAAAACAGCTTGTATAAAGAATACATTTATAGTCAAATAATACTCCCTAGAGCACACACAGTTTCTTCTCTGAATATCTTGACATTTCATCTTCAGTTTCGGCACAGAGGAAAAAAAATCCAACTAAAAAACAAAAAACCCCAGAAACAAACCCAAAATCAAAACAACACTGACAATCTGCACATGTTGATTAAAACTAAATTCACCCAGGCCTTGCTAGAAAGCACTCAGAATGGATTCCTTCATCCAGTTCAAAACAGTTCTCCCAGTTTGGCACAAGCACAGATCTTTCCTAACTGACTTAGAGATTAACACGGCAATGAAAATAATAAAAGCTTTTCTCCTGAAAGCAGCCTTCATTTCCCCTGAAAGCTCATAGGCTGATGTTAAAGTAATGCAATGTGAAAAGGAGCCACACAAGTCCCTGGCCACCAGTCTGGCAGTATTCATCAGAGGCACTGTCTAGCAGGAATACAGGAGTTAAATATTTTGACTTTGACAGGAACATCTGTTTAAGCCATCTGCACATTTCCCTTGTGACCATTTGTCCACCAGAAGCTGGGCTAAAGCTAAAGGTATTCTGTGTATCAAGAAATACCTGTCAAAGAAGGAGAAAAGAAGAACAGAGTAAAAGGAAAAGACAAGGAAAAAAGGGAAGAGAAACACAGAAGCATACAAACACTCACAAACATCAGACTTAAAACTCACGTGTATTTGCAGGTGCTCAAAAAGTAATGGGCCAAATGCAATTTAACCCTTTCAGCTGCATGTGTGACTGAAACCCAGTTCATTGTAGGTCAGGCTCTTTCCTACATATCAGAACCATCATAACAGCTCCAGCTGCCAAAAAGAACAACTTTTGCTGCCCTCCTTTTGTGTTCTCCTTTTATCCCACGTCTGTCAAGCACAGAAATTAACTCAATGTTGTTCAATAAATAGGCAGCAAATTGACCACGTTTGTTTGGGGTTTGGATGTGTTGGTTTGGGGTTTTTTTCCCTGGGATACCTTGCTGATATTCCAAGAGTTAAATCAAAGCATGAAGCATTCCAGCAAGCATCAAAGCTGGCACAAGGTACTTAGTGAGAACACGTAGGCAGGAAGACAGGAACAAGGAGATGGGGGATGATATGACTCCCTGTTTCAGCAGCTGTGAGCTTCTAAGTCTGGCCCCCCGTGCTAAGAACCATGCAGATAGTGGGCAGATATTTAGCAGTTTTTCCTTTTGCTTCAAAGCCAGGTAATTAAGTCAGACTAAGATGGTAAAGTACCCACGACAGAAAACAGCACCTACACAAGATAAGGATCGCCTCACCTTCACCTCCGAGTTCTGCCACGAAAGAGGTGTGCACACAGAAAAAGCTCTGCTCAGACTTTCTGTCTGGTCTCAAATACGTATAATATCAGTTTCATTCAACTTATTTGTTATCAAACTATTCAAGTCAATGTTGTAGTTAGGGGAATAAAATAGAAGGCATTCTTTTCACATGAGATTTAAGGAGACATTCTAGGCACTTGCTTTAAGCAACAAACCTCTCCTGTAGTTAATGCAAAACAAAACTGTCCTCCATAGGACAACTCAGAACAGGAATCTGGGTCAGGGGCTCTGAACTGCTGGTAGAAGAACCTTGCTTTCTGAAGAAGCCCAGGAAAGAACCAGTTAAAATACCTGTATGTTTAGGAAGTGCAATCCCACAAAATCTGAAAAGGAAATCACAAAATTACATTAGGTCTTTGCAATTCAGTGGGGCTTTTTTCCCAGATGTATAAAAACTAAAACAGCACATCAAGATTTTGTTCTCTAAAGGACAGCTGTAAATACATGGATTTGACACAGGCAAATCCCTAATTTAATTTTTTTCTTTTTCACCAATACTGACACTTACTACTCCTTCTATGGAGTGCATTCATCTACACTGAAACAAAGACTATAAGGCCTTCAGTCAGCCTGAGTTTGCCCTACTGCTATAAAGGAGGAGATAGAACAGGTATCTTCCGAAGGAGGATATAAAATCATTAACAGAGATTAAAAAATTGTTCTGAACTCCTAAATTGCTCTGAAGTTTTTCTGAACCTACATTTTCTCCTGAAAGCTTGAGCAGGAAAAAAACCTATTTAACTAGACCAGGAGTGACTTCCCCTCCTCTACTCTGGGCCTACCTGAAAACAAAGTTTGGATCACATAAGGGAGCCATTACCTCTTCTCTCACCTCTTCCTCCTCCAAATGATTTACATCACCAGCATCCTCTGCATAACCAGCTCATAAAAGCTTCCTCACAGTTCTAAACCTACATGTAAGAACACACTTTCCTATAGACAAAAGTAAAGAAATGTTAAAAGAAATTGCCTCCAAACACAGCCTTAAAAATTTTGCTGAGTAAAAGTAGTTGGAAACATGGCAAACCTGTCTCTCAAAGTTTTGTTCTAATCTTCAAGCAAGTCAAAACCACTGGAAGAATATGATCAATAAAGAAAAACAGCACCTATTTGTCCTTAGGAATACAATTTACGGTACTGACAGCATGAGAAGGCAGCTAGTTAATATTTGAACACCTGAATTGTTCTTCCATTTACCTTTCTGTCACAAAAAAAAACCACAGGCACCTTTTTAATCACAAGAATGACGTGCAGTGAATCATATTTAATATCAGCCTGACTAGAAGAAAAATTCTGTGGTAATCTAGGACACAAAGCCTACTAAAACTTCCTGTACATTCAGGTGTGTTGTAGATCAGCCAGGCTTGAACGATCATGTATATTCAGGTATGCTGTAGAACATAAAATATGTAAATCATTAACTATTCAATTATATATAGTGATACATAAATTACAGGAGATTTAATTATACATAAAATAATTAGCTTACAAAAATAAAAGGGATCACAGACCAACTGACTTAAACTGCATGTACTTAAAAGTGTTTCCAAGTGGCATTACCTTCAAAGACATATAGGGTCAGATCAACACTAACCAGAAATCTGACTCCATAAACAGTTTCCAAGTGTGACAGAGCAAGGCCACACACTAGAATTCAGCAGACAAAAGACACCATACTGGCATCAAGACTCAGCAACTCTACAGCCTCTTTTGAACAGAATTTTAACACCCCTGAAATTAACTTTTTTTGACAAGAGACAGATTGCTGAGTAAAATTAATGCCCCAGATGCGAAGAGGTAAAAATAGCTGAATTTATTTAAGAAACATGTCTGGAATACTGTCTCTAGTACCTCTAACAACATAACCTGTCTTCAGACACATTTGCAAAGTAGCTCTGCTGCAGATGGACTTTCCAACTCTGTTGATAGCAGCTTCAATATATGTTTACACAGCTAAGCCCTCTGGGAAATAATCAATTTTTAGCCTATTACTAAAAACCAGAGTAAATATTCTCAGCATCTTTATTATTTTACCAGATCTTGACAGAAACATCAAATCCTTCCTTCACCCTGCTACCAAGAGCAGTAAATGTGCACAAGAAACGGGAGTTTGGCTCGCCCCATTATTTGGCAAGCTCAAGGCAGAGCTATTTCCCCCAAACACTATCTCTAACCCACATGCAGTGTGGGGAGGAGAGGCATGTTGACATCTCTCTCTGAAGTCTCCTGACTCAACATCTGTGCCATGACTCCAAACATCAACTGCACCAAACTCTGCCCGTGTGGTTCACCAAAACTGTGACATGCCTGGGGCAGGTGACTTCAGTCCTCCACCCTGCTCCTGTGCAAACACACACAGTCTGCAGTTTCATTACTTGATGTTTGCTTTCATTTTAAAGGTTTACCAGGATTGATTTTGCATACTATCTTCTTTCACCGATACTGTGTTTGGCTTTTGATAGCAGCAATGGCTGTACCAATAAAAACAAACCCTACTAAATGACTATCATAATATAATAATGGCCTAAATAGTATGTGCCCCAGTATAGGCAAGAAGATTAAGACGGACAGCTTGAAAGACATGAAAACAGCATTATTAATCATTACTTGAACAAGGGAAAACACCCAAGCCTACAGTCCAAGCAAAAAAGAATACTTGAGAAATAAATGTTAGTGGCACTACCTGCCAAAAGTTGTTCATTTGCAGTGGTCAAACTGTGTTTTAAAATGATACAACTGACCAATGAAATTAGGATTCGACTACTCCCATATCCTCACACCAGGTCACAATAGGACATATTTTTCTTTCTGCAAAGAAAGCCTTGTTCCAGTCACAGCGTGGGACTGCCCCGTGTTACTGTTTGACAGTTTGATAGTATAGCTGAAGCATTTTAAGAAGACAAAAAAACCAACCCCATGCAGCAACACCATTGTGGTTTGCGTTTTTGGATAACCACTTACACTGCTAAAAGGAAAACCTTTAGTTAATACCTTCTGATCATCTGGCAATGGTCTGTAAAAATAACACTAGCCCTTTGTCCCAGGGATGGGGTGGGTAGAGCACATTCTACAGCTCTTGCTGCTGTGCCAGGCATGTCCTGCTCCTTCACTGAGGGGAGAGCAGGACAGAGCTGCCTCTCCCTGCTGAGATGGGGATAAATCATGGCAGGGGCAGAGAGTGGAGAACAGCCACTCATCTGCTTTCCCTCCACGGCTACACCTTGTGCCAGGTGAGTGACAGAGCAGCCTGACCAGTGGCCCTTAACCTCCTGTTCTCATGCCTCAAAGGAGGCCAGCAAATGTAGTCCCTGGAAATACCCACAAACGAGATAGGGTTAAAACCAAAATAAAGCCTGTATGCACTATCCTAATATCTTACCATCTCATCAGATAACAGAATCTGACAGAATTCCCTCAGTGCTGGAGCTCTTGATACCTGACACCTTTGAGACATCATTCTTAAAGCAGGAGCCACCTGCGTGTCCTCAGGTGATTCCATGGTAGCTGCGGAGGTCTTTCATTCCTCTCAGGTGAGCAGCAAAAGCATAAGGTACTACAGGCTGATGTCATGTGATGGTCTAAATTCATTGACTTGATGGTCTACAGCTTGTTCTTGTTGATTGATGAGACAACTTACAGCTGCAAATCAAAAGGGACTTCGGAAAAAAACCTAAAATCTCCCCTGCCTGAGTGAGCACGCCACAGTGTGGATTGTGTCTCTCTATGCTGCCTCTGCTCTGTGCACAAACAGAATTTTAATCTCTTGAACCTTAAATTAACACCAACAATCATTTTTTTTCAAAAGAGCTGAAAAACCAGCCAAGAAATCAGAGAACATTGCTTGTGTTCTTTCACAGTACAGTTTTCTCCAGTACTCACGGGAACATAAAACCAACTCTGAATAGGACTGTGGTGAGCAAGAAAATTACATCAATACATACACTTCCTTGTTCTCCCGTCTATATTAACTGCAAAGAAAAGCTGTCATAAGGGGAAGTAAAATACTTACATTGCTCAGAATCAACACTAGCAGCTGGCATGTGGAAACCAAATGTAAGGGGGTGTAGGCAGTAAACACCATACAAACGTTTTTAAAATTTCAATTCTTCTTAAAAACTAACTGCAGTATCAAATGTTCAAATGCAGGGATCAGTCTCCTACCCTCAACAATAGAAGGCAGCACGGGGGCATTCGTAAACCTTGAGAGGTTTCGGGTTCCTTTTGTATGTAGCCCAGACTTTCCATCTTTTAGGAACTCCAAGATGACATGTGCATGTATCTTCTATACAGACATGAAAAATAGCTTTTATTTAAGAAAGACAAAAAAAGCCTAAGATTTTAATGCAATTACTTACTCAAGGAAGTAGGGCTTTAAAAGCGCCAACCATCACAAGAATTGACAATGCTCTAAATGGGCATCTCAGCAAAACTGTCAGGAAACTATTTACTTGTCTGGTTTATAAATGAATCATATACAAAAGTTCCCTCAAATGAGCAGAACTGCAGAGCGGTTGGGACATAAGCATATCTCATTTTAATCTCAAATTCTTAAGATGCTTATCTGATAACAAAAAAGCCTCTGCAGTAACTTAGTTATACAAACATGTAGAAATTCACATGATTGCATCTGACACCAGGATCTTCCCCAGCACATCCAACTAACTTCTACATCTCATCCTCTGGGAAAAAGAAAATAAACCCATCATTCCACTTAAACTCTGCTGGGCATAGAACATTACTCATCTTCATGTTCTAAAACACAGTAAATAAAGCACAGAGATGATAACTTCTCCTAGGTGTAGTGCCTAACCACAGTCTCTCACCTGCAGATAGTACTCCTGACTCAGTTACAGCTCTGCACAGGGCATGTGCAACATCCACAGAAGCAAAGCCTGACAAAGTAGGAAAAAAACAACTCAGCTCCAAGTTAGAAAAAATGGCAGGCAGACCAATACAAAGAAGAAAGCCTTCCTTAATCACTGTAAAAAGCTGCAAAGATAAGCAGTAGAAATTAATGTGTGTCGTTATCAAAAAGATCTCTGAAGTTACAAGACTTCGGGAAAGGCAGGCTAATTCCTGTTTCAGTTGGACATCAGTCCAAATGTTTATGGCAGCCAGACCTTCACAGGACCAAATTCAGTACCTGTGTCATTGTTAATCTGTAAAGAGCTCATGTCCTTCACAAAGCATGAAAACCTGGAGGAAAAGCCTGGCAGAGAACACAAGCCTCTCACCCCACCCTTAAGGAAAAGCTGAAGACAATGAACAATGCTTAAAACACTTCAAAAAGTGAATTTACACAACAGACCACAGACCCGTGTGGAAGGTAATGGGTGGAAACTCCCATCACCACCAGACTCTTCACACCTCCCACTGCTATCAGAAAAGAGGAAATGAGAGCAGGCATTTGGTGGTTAGGCTTGGGACTGAGAGACCAATGAAGTCCTGCTACAAAGTGGGGCTGTGAAAAAAATGGCAGCAGCAGCCATGACTGTTTTCTGTTCTGAAATGACATTTCAAAAGTCATCATCTTTGCATAAATCAAGTATCTGCCATTGGAATTAAAATCAGGTTTGTTTGCTGAAGGTAACAGGTACTGTAGATACAGTGTTTCAGCCCACAATGGGTTATTACACGTTTGTGGAAAGTGATTTTGTACCAGTCTGCCTCAGAAATCTTTAGAGAAAACGTTCTTAACTTCCACTAGCAAATTTTCACTTATATTTGCTGCAGAAAGTTTTATCTCTAACTTTTGTTTCTAATGTGCATGTTCCAAGTCACAGCACCCTTTACTGCCATCACACCATATGGCAAAAACTAAGCGGCCCCAGGTAAAGCAGGGTTTCTGGATGTGAAAATACAAGAGAAAATCCAGCTGTGGGAGGCCCTGGTAGTTTATCTTCTCCCCAGAGATCACCTGTAACAAAGCAGTGATTTACCATGGGACTGGGAATTATTGGGATGTCTATCCAGCTACCAAAGGGATGAAATGTTTTAACCTAGCTTGAGACTGTTTTCTTTTTATGAAATATCCAAAGGCACATTTCAGATAAATGGATCAGAGATAGTAACGCCCCTTTACTGTCCAATAGTTACCCTGTAATCACTATGAAATCCAGCATTTCTTACTATTTACTTAGAAGCTGACAGAGAGCACTGCTATAAGGTTGTGCATTAAGAACAGATTTTTCATCCCCCTCTCAAATCCACTGCACGTAAAATGGGTTAATAAAGCCTTCTGAGCTGCATTAGAATCTATTCTGGTGAAAGACTCTCTCAGCTGTAGGAGCATTTCCAACCATTTAGCATGGCTGAGTTGTATAGAAAAAATTACAGAAAATAGGCAGCAAGAAAATCTCAGTACCAGGAAACACCTCAAATTTTAAAGTCACATTAACAGTTGAGAAGACGCCGCATTTCATTTCCTGTAGATCAGATTTTTACATCTTTACTTAGTCCTAATCCAACTTGAACCCATTGAATGAATAAAGACATGAGAGGCAAAGCTCTTTAGGTCTTGCAAAATGGTCCACAGTCCAAATAAGAAATTACTCTTATGACTCTTCCTTTCAGAAGGACTTGGACAAAAGTGATGCTCTAAATAATTGAAATGCAGCTGTAGTTAACAAATGGTTTGCTGCAACATTATATGTTAAGGTCACAAATGAAAATGGACTCTCTCTGACCACTTACATGCCATTAAATACCCAAAGAGCACGAAATTAAATAAAATTTATTTTAAAGCACTGCTTCCAAACTTCACTGGAAGTACTGAAATGAGGAAAACTCTTTGCCACAATTAGCTTCTGCTTTTTCTCCTCTCATTCAAACTAGTTTTAGTTTTGCTTTTATAACATGACGTTCATGAACTGCTCATGCATATAAAGCTCCTCCAGATTTCAGCATAACAGCAAGCTACACGATTTTAAATGAGGGTCCTCATACAATTTATTACAGCATCAGAGCTAATCATATGACATTCTGTCCCAAACCAAGAAAGTATTATTTAGATGTTCCAATAAAAGAAAAACTTCACACTTAATCATGAATAAGAACATGTATGCATACAAAATACAACATAGTTTAATTTTCAGCAGATGTAAAAAGGAAATTACCTCAGATGACTCTGTTCCTTTGCTTTCATCCAAACTGTGATTGGCAATATATACATTAGAGCTCTCAATTTTGAAATAAGTTTCTTCAAATTAAACTCTCCGTATATAAATCTGCTATTGACTGATTTATATTCATATTATAGTCTTTCCAAGATGATGTCACACAGAACAAGCGAGGAACTTTGACATTACCTTATGAATATCAAGTGAAATGTTCTGGAAAGAAGCTGGACATCAAACGGGTGGAATCTGGCATTTCGGAAATGACTCCGCAGCCACGTAACAGCTGGGTCACAGCCCCTGCAATGCTGACACCCCCCACTGCACACCAAGGTCTGGCACCTGCCCGGAGAAACACCCAGTTACCACAGCATCACAAAAAACCACTGGGAATTTCATCACTGGTTTCAGCTAGAGCTGAATGAAGTCACTTAAGATGAAAACATGAGAGCAATTATACATGACCTGTGCGAATTAAAAAAGGATGACAAAGGTCTGCCTCGGAGTATGGCGGTGTTTTCTCTGGTTCCCACACTTTACACATTCCTGTGCTGCAGCCCGTCCCTAAAGCATCTCATTTTAACACAAACGTTTACAGTACTTGAAGAAAAACTGATCCGCATCACTCAGAGCGAGCACGGGCTCGGGGAGGGCCCCGGCTGACACCCAAAATGACCCGGTGAAGGCCTCCAACTTCGGGCACACCAGGCAAGGCTGAGGTCTCTGAGGTGAGCTCGGCTCGGTGACGGCAGTGACCACAGAGCTACGGGGTTCGGCCCCGCTATTAAACAACATCCGTGGCTTGTAAGCCACTAAAGAATATTTTAACCAAAAGCCCAGTAAAGGGTTGAGGACACCTGAGCGCTGGTCCCCGCCGGGCAGTGGCTCACTCCGAGCTCCGGCACCTCAAAGCCAGGAGCCTCTCCGTGTCCGGGTGACCAGCGGATCAAAACCTCCAAACCCCAAGCACGCCAAGACCACTCCCTCAGCACAGCACCGAGCCCAGGTGCGGAGGGCGGCCTCGAGCCTGACCGGGGCGGGGCGGGGAGGGGAGGAGCGCGGAGCGCCGGGCACACACTGCTCCCCCCACTCCCTCCGCCCGCACTCCTTCTCTCTCGCTCGTTCTCTCTACCGGGACAGCGCCCGAAACTCGGCGGCGGCCGCGGCCCCGGCCCCCGACGGCTCCTCGGACGCGGTGAGTGCCCGTACCTGCCCCCGGCGCGGCCCTGCCGCCGCCCGGCAGTTCCTGCCCCGCCTGGGGTGAAGGAGGAAGCAAGACGGGCTTCGGCTCCCTCCGGCCCGCCCGGCTTCCGTGGGGCGCCCGGCGGGCAGAGTGAGAGGGAGGGAGATTGAGGGTCCCCAGGGCTCAGCCCGCTGTCCCCCGTGTGCCCCGGGCAGCGCCTCGGCACCGGGATGGGGCGGGAGGCGGCGGGGCTGTGCCCCCAGCCCCGGAATTGCCTCCTCCGGAGCCTCCATGTTGGGCTGAGGGGAGGGGGCTACGGACTCGGCCCGCCCAAGCCTCCCCTCGGGCTGCCGGGGACGGGGCTGGCTCCTTCGGTGCGGGGCAAGCGTGACCTGGAGCGGGGAAAGGCTATGGGGCTGCGGGAGGGAGAGCTCCGTGCCCCGTGTGAGGCGGCAGCGAGAGCCCCGCGGTCAGTCCCTGACAGAAACACGGAGTTTCCTCCCGGCAGAAATGCCAACTTTGATACCACCAACTTTTTTTCCCCACCCAGCCGCCCCGACTCTGTTTCAGTCTCCGTGCCACTGTGAGTTTGAGCAGATGAAATGCACAGTCTTTTAAATGGTCAGGTTTCCAGCTGAATGGCGACAGACAGTAAGAAATGAAGGAGAAGGAATGCCTGATGCTTTTGTGTACGTACGTGCCAGGCGTGCATCTATTAAAAAACAATTTTCAGTTCATCGCTAGAGAATTCCCCGTTTGCATTAGGGCATGAAATATTAAAATAATTGGATTACAGCATTCTGTGGTTACATCTGACAGCTGTTTACTTGCGGGCCCTGACTGTTGCACCACTTCACTTCTAGATGGTCCAAGTAGCACAGAGCAGAGCGCAGATCTGGACCTAAGAGCTCTTTCAGGAGGTTTATGTGCAAGGATGATATTGCTCTGTATCTCACCCATTGATATGTCTGAGCAGAGATCTGACTCTGCAGAGCAGATGGGTGTGGGAGAATCAGTTCTAGTGCTAGATCTTTACCTAGTTTTAGAGACTCATTTAAAGCCTGAACTACAGTATTTAGTATCTCTACAAATAATCAGTGTCAAAATCCTTGATCCACCTGTGGTGTGTTTAGTTCCTTTTAAATCTTTTTTGCTCCTGGACTTGTATGGTCAATAGTCTATTAACAATAGAGCAAGAACACTAGGAAGAAGTGCTTCTTAAGTGGTTAAGCAATAATTCATAAGCATTTTTTTTACGTGTATATGCAGGATTTCCTGTTTATTTTAGTTCCTGAAAATGGCTATGTTAGAAAATGAGCTGTTTGTCTTTTTGGATTGATAGATTTCAGTCACCCCAAGACACTCCTGTGGGAACCTGCAAATACTGAGGAGAAAAGCAAGCATAAGGCTGCAAAACATAGGTTTAGATTTATTTTTTTTAATGTTTCTCATCTTCACCTTGGGTTTCATAATAAAATACGGGGGTGTGCTTTAATTTAAGAAATTATGAAATGCTGGCATTTTCAGTTTCTTTGACCCACATAGTTTTACTGTGTTTTGTAAAATTTAATATGTCCAAGTTCTGCGGACATATGATTTTCTGAATAAAGTACGTTACTTTTGGAACTTCGGCAGCTGAAAAATTGAAATGTGCAATAAGGTATTTCACTAGTTGTTATTATTTTCCTGTACTGCTAAGCACAAAAGAACTTAGGAGTAGCACAAAAGAATTAAGATTTGAGAATCCTTTGAGTTTTTCATCCTACATCTCATAATTCAGATTTAGGTATGAAGGAATTGCTGCCACTCAGTGGCTGATACAAACATACAGAAAAATATATTCAGTTACACAGATGTGATGTCTGTGTGGGTAATGAGAAAGTCGTAAGGTGATTCTGCTCAGGCAATTTGTGTGAGATAATTGGTCAGGAAGATGCTCCTATTGTTCTCACCAGAAAAGATCTCATGGTTAATTTTTTTGCTGTTTTGTACTGCATTAATTATAACCTACCTTTTCATTAGACATAATTATACAGTAGGGTCATATTTGTCTTATTGAATGGAACAGTGAAATAACATCATAATTTTTACTTTTTGATCATGCAGTATAGATGAAAAGATACTCTGTACAGAAGGAAATATTTAGAAACTATTTCTAAACTTCTAGGTACTTTTCTTAAAAAGAAATCTTTAGAAGAATCTCTCAAAGAGAACTTGGCTATTTGATGCTATATAGATCAAGGAAATAACAATAAATCTTGGAAAGATGCTATCTACTATTAAAGTAACTGATTTCCTGGGAAAAGCATTGAAGCTTTCAGGCCTCTGAGTTTATTTTGATGTCTAAAAGCCACAGTCATTACAATTCAAGTCCATTCAGAATAAGTTCCATCCCTGGAAGTGTTCAAGGCCAGGCTGAATGGGACTTTGAGCAAGCTGTTCTAGTGGAAGGTGTCCCTGCCCATGGCAGGGGGGTGGAACTGGATGATCTTTAAGGTCCCTACCAACCTAAACCAGCCCATGATCCTGGTGAGTACTTCAGGGCCTAATAGTTTAAATTAACCATCCATCCCTGTTCCTGTGTGAAGGGCTTCACTGTCACCCCTGCCGCTGTGCAGGATCTGCACTCTGCCCATCCGTAGCTGGAGCTCAGCTGTGGCTGCTGCTCCCAAAAAGAGGAGCCCCTTCCTCACCTCTCGCTCCCCAGCTGTGACTGGAGGTGGGACTGTGGCAGGTGTGGATGTGCCGAGTTCACTCAGTGCAGCTGCAGTGGCACAAGTCCCAGTGCGGCCTGTGCAGTGTAAATACTTTACAGGTGTTGGCCAGCACTGAGGTATGTGCCTGGATCATGTTCAGTGACACAGGTATTTCAGTTCCCCAAAGCTAACTCAGGTGTGTCTCTTCCTGGTGCAGTCCCAGTGCATTGTGTACCTGTCGTCCACCATCCCCTTCATTGCATTTACAAAGTGTATACTTAACCTACTGCAAAAGGAATGGAGGAAGAAAGGAATAGGCTGGGGACTGAACTGTTTGTTGCAGATGAGTCAGAGCTGAATGTGAAAGATGACAAGAAGGGATTTACCAGTGGAGTCTGGGGGCTGGCTGACTTCATTAGGAGCCAAATTCCTCTGTTAATCATCCACTGCTGAGGAAGATTGTGTGACTTTTTACTCTGGGGTTATCCTTGCATTGAATGCAGCTTCTCCGTTCTGCTTACCGGGTTCTGTCCAAAAGCTGCCTAAAAAGCACCAAAACAGTGTGTGTTCCAGTAGTTTAACTGTTGCTGTGTGACAACTTGTCATCTTTCTCTGAGTCTTCCTTTACCTGCGTAATCCGAGTGCAGAATTTGTTTCTGTAGAGCTCCATGTGGAGCCAAAGGACAAGGAGCAGGAGTAAGGAAAGGAGGAAAGCTGCACCCATTCAGAGCCATTTGGGTAGCACATTAAAAGTAATCATTCCACATCCGCTTGGCTGCACTTTGCAAAGATGCAATTAACAGAAATGAGCCTGGGAGAGCTCTTTACAGCCTTAGTAAAATAATGCTGAAGTGGCCTGTGTTGTGTTCTCAATTCAAAGGCAGTTATTTCTCCCCGAAAGAGTTTTTACACTTTCTTAAAGAGGCATTGCCTCTCCAAGCCAGAGCTACCCCGGCAGGTTTTTATGGTGTTTGAGTACTTTAGCAGAAGTCTGCTCCATAGGAAGCAATGAACTGCCTCTAACTCTGCAGGACCACCTAGGTTATCCACACTGCCTTTATGCCTGGAAGCTGCACTGGTGTGCTGCTCCTGTACCAGAGACACCGGGATAGGTAGAGAAATGAGGGATCTGCCACACGGGAGTACTGGGAACTGCACAAATCTGACTTTGGCAAGAGTCATGCAGGATTTATTTCTGGTGTGCTCTAGACCAGACTCTGTTATTACAGGTAACATTGCTACAGAGGATGGAAACCTGACATGTATATCTGTGTGTTTCAAATCATTTTCTGTTGGCTTTTTTTTTTCTTTTGATTAAAATTTATGCAAGTGGAATATTAGGTCTGCCTTTTGGTGATAGCAGGGTGCCCTGACATCCAGAAGTAAGTTATGTTTTGAACCTGTTGCTTTTTTCTGATTGACAGTAGAGCTGATGGTTTCTGACTAAAAGATGAAAGTGGTGCAGCACAGATTTATATCAATAGCTGCAAATCCAAGAGGCAGGCCATAAAATAAATTCTTTACAAATACTGTTCAAGCCAAGAAAGTGCATAAAACCACAGAATACTTTTTATGGTATCCTCTTACTGAAATTAATGTGTTTTCTGGTAATTGCTTTGCCATTGAGTGCAATGCTCTATCTGGAAAAGTTTATTTAAGGATACTTAAGCATAGTTGGTATTCATATGGTAATAATCACCATCCATAAAGCCTGGGAATGACTATCACAGATAACTTCATGGAACTGATCCATGTTAAGCTTTTAGCCTTGGATGATACTCGGGGAGGAGGGTGTGTGCTTGCCATCTCCTGCCATTTAATCGGCCAAGTATCAAACTCAAAAAAAAAAAAAAAGCAGCAGTACCTCTCTATGCCTCAGAACAAGGTTATTTTGAATTCCAAGGTACCACCTGCTTTTGAGATCAGAGCAGATGTGTAATGGATATACTGCTACTTCTTATACTTTTGCTTAGAGCTGTGAGCAGGCTATGATCTTACTTGGTTGAGATGGAACCAAGTGGTTTCACTTTTACCCATTGGGAGTGGGAGTGGAGTCAGGATAGCTCCTTGGAGACTGGATAATAGGTCAGGGTATCGCTGCTCTGGCACTGTGTGTCTCTTAGTAAGGGTGCCCCTCTCTTCTGAAGAGGTGCACGTGGGCTGACGTCCTTTCCACACCACAGGGCTCAGAGGAGTTATCTGAACTTAGATCTTAGTATCTTGTTTCTCACCTCGTGGATGGCTGAAAATCTCTAAAATGTCATGTGCGTTCGCGCTTGAGTGGCTTTGGTTTGCGTTTTGTGTAGTCTTTTGCAGTCTCATAAATGATTTAGGTATTTAATTTATGGACTTGTTTTGATCCTGGCTGCCTGCTATTGATACAGCACGTCTTGAAACATATGCATTAAATCTAAACTTCAGCTTATTTTTCCCCACCCCTGAGCCATGAAGTAATTCATGCTACTGATCTGGAGCTGGGAGCCCAGGCTTGTGTTGGTTTAGCGTTGTTGTTTATTTTGTGACAAATTTGTAATGATGAGATGACAAAGAGGAAAACTGCATGGCTGTTTAGCACTCAAGTGTTGAGCTACTTTCTGAATGTTTGATTTTATCTACTCCTATCCCCATCAACACTTATTTAATAGAGATTTGGTAAAATCCTTGTTTGTATACTTGACTCCATCATTTTCTCTGGCTCCTTGAGGAAATGCAGTTTAAGTTTTGCCATGGCTTTTCTGCCAAAGGAGCTCTTGAAATCTGAGTGCTTATCAGGACCACTTTGTTCCTCATAATTTCAAAGATATTTAATTTTCTTCAGTGCATTGAATGTATCAATATTCAGTACGAGGAGCAGCTTAAGGAAGAAGGAATTTTGGTTGTGATACCAGATTTTTCTTTCTGATAGTAAAGCTTTTAGGTTTTTTTTAATCTTATAGACAGATTTCTTTAAACATTTAGATGCTTGAACATATATCTTTCTATGTCTATCTATAACATATAGATATATATTTGAAAAGATTATCAAAACTGTCTTAACAGCCAAACTCAAGGTTAAGTTTGGCTTCTGAAGTCTGCCTCTGTGTGGGAAATTCTGAGTACACAGGTAGCTAAGCAATTGCTAACACATTGTTTGATGTCTGAACTATGCTTTTCTAGGAGACTGTATTTGATTCTTGCTTGAACAAAAGAGGAATCTTGTATTTCTTTCTTAAGAGAAACAGTCCCTCCTTTTAAAAAAGTCCTGTGTGCAGAAGTTTGGTAGGAAGATATTGTCCAGCCAGTAACAAGCAGTGTTCATCATATGCTTTCAACTTGTGTTCTCATGGAAAATTAAGATAAATAGACATAGTGCAATAACATTGAGAAACTGTCATGTTTGAAATATGACACTGACTGCCCTGTACCTTGTAGCTCAAGATGTTTATGTTTTGGAATGTCTCTTGGTGACTACATTTTGCTGGTGTGACTTTGTAACCAAAATGGGTGTTTTGTACCTCACTGATTTCATTAGAGCCTGTTGAGAAACTATTTCACTTGCTAAGGAACACAGTTGTGTGTCAGAATATTTTAGTGAAAAACTCTTGTGAAAGTAAGATTTATTCTTGCCTATTTTAAAAAAATATTTAATGGGTATTTCTGTAAGAATGAGCACAGATGGCTGTCTTACATCAAGCAGGTGCAGCCAGATTCTATAATTTTGATAACGAACTCTGTTTAACTAGATCTGAAACTCTTAGTCATACAAGTATCTCTGCAGGTGAATGAGTACATTTGACTCTAAATGCTTTCAGTATCGATGGGTTTGGGTTTTTTTAAAGAATTTTTTTAACAGTCTGGTTCCTGCACTTGCTGATCACTGATGATTACATTTCTTCACCTCCAGTGTGCTGGTCTGTAATGCTGTGCTCATGCTGAGCTGTGAATTGCTCAACAAGGGTTCAGCTGTTTCCTTAAGTGTCTGATGACTGGGGCCTTTGCTGAACTCAGATATTCTCACTAATGACTTGGGGGTGCTGATTGCCAAATACCCAGAGCAGATTAGTGTGTCAGGGAATTGTGAGCACTCTCAGGTTACATTTGCTTACATTCCTCAGTAGCTGACAGGAGCCGACAGTTGCGATTTCTGTTTGACAAGTTTGCCTAAGAAGCAGCATCCCAGGGGCAAGAGCTTCTTGGTATGGACCTTTGCCGGGTAACTTAAGAGCTAAAATTCATCCAGTTTTGCCATGGACTGAATGCAGTGAGGCATTGGCACTGGAACATCTCTCCTCCCGTTCTCTCAGCTGAAAAAGAGATGCCAACATCCCCAGCTACCTCATTCCTCCAAACCTAGCACAAGGGTTAGGGAAGGACAGGTTAAACCAGGGATCAGTAGACAGCACTTGCCTAGAAAAAATCATATTGGGGAACTACAGAGAGAAGACACAGCTTGAAGCAGTATTACAACTTTGGCAGGTATCACGGCCCCAGCTCTGCCCAGTGAAAGAAGCATCTCTTGTTGTGCAAGTCCAGTGAAGTCATTCCACTGGGGACTCCTCACCTTTACAGTAACAGAAGAGAATTTTCATGAGGGAATATTGTCAGGTGGTTTTTCCTGGTGGGTTTTTTTCTTTTTTTTTAGTAAAGGCCTTTTGAAGTAACATGTTACTTGGACCAAGGATTTATAGGTCTCTCTGTTAATCCCTACCATACTTGTATGAGGTTTTTAGGACTTCTTTTCCTTTCTCCAGTTTCCTTGGACCCTTACTCTGAGGGAATCTGCAATTGATTTGTGCCTCTCAGCCCATCTATAATTGCAGAGTATCTATTCTGTTGCATGTACTCCTTAGAGTATCTTAACTATTGAAGGTCCTCTGGAATCTGCTTCTCCCCATTTATTTGGTCTCATTTCCCCAGAGGTTGGTCTTTGTCTCCAGGAAGTCAGGGTGTGTCTGTCTCATTCCCTCAGTAGTCTCAGCTGTGATTTTTGCCTTCCCTGGCTGAGCCATCACAGGTTCCTCAGGGCTGCCTCTCTGCATCAGTTCCAGAGCAGGGTGGGCTTTGTGGCACATGTGCAGTGTGCTGTTAAACTGCTGTCACTGCGCCTGGAGTGCAGGCTGGGTGTGCAAACACCTGACATTGCTGGCCTAGGGAAGCGCTGTAGATGTATGTGTGGGTTTATTTTATTGGAAGTTAGAAAAAGTTTTGTCCAAAGTGAGTGAGAATGCTCTGGTGCAGCCTGTATGGGTTTTTCTCAGCAAGCCTTTCCACGGGGCTGTGTTTCTCAAAAGATGAAGTTGTTGGATCTGCACCGCAGACACCCCACGTATTCATCGAAGGGAATGCGGGGGTTGCTGATCAGGGAAAGCGGGAATGCTGAAACTGCCATGAGGCAAGGAAGTTGATTGATTTCTGCTGTGAGGCAAGAGCAGGTGGGAAAGAGAAGTACCAGGAGTGTAGAGATGGACCTGGAGCGTGGCAGGGGCAGCCCAGAGCGATGAGAAATGCCGGGCTCTGCCACGCTGCTCACCCACGTCACACCCTGTGCTGCCAGCCCTGCTCCCGCTCCATTCTCAGGAACTCCTCCCCAAAACTTTTGTGATACAACCCAAATGCTCTCACCAGGGCCAGCCTGGGGAGAAGAAGTGGAGCTCTGGTTTGTTGCTGTATCCTGGTTTTAATTTGCAAGCGTGCTGATTTCTAGCAGCGCCACCAAGATTTTTCAAGGCAACCCCAGGGTTTTAATGTAATCTGTACCAGTGTCTGTCAGATTGATTTTCTGACCTATTTTGGGTCTTGCAATTTGGAATTAATGTTGCTTTCCTTTTCCAGTGGGTGGCAGTTGAAGCAAAGAGAAATGTTTATTTGCTTGAAAGTTTATATTGATATGGATTTAAGGAGAAGAAGCCAAAACAGGCCGGTCGTTCATTGTCTCTCCTTATGCTGAATTCCGTTCTTTTTTTCCTTGCATCTTGTAGCTGGAGAAAAGAACAAAAACCTCTTGTGACCAAAATCCGCTTTTAGTTTCAATCTCCTACTTTTTGTGCGTTGTTCTGTACTCATTTCCTTATTCTCTTACCAGTTAATAACCATGAACCCAATCTTTCCATCTCTAGAACTCTGCATTGCATAAGCCTCCTTTCAAAACTTTGAAGCAGGGAGCTGCTGACTGCTTGCAGCAAAGTGTTCACCTTCCCAGAACTGTATTTTGATTTTGAATATGACATGTAATAGCATTTCTTTCTCCTTTTAAAAAGCACATATTGACAAGAAGTCTTTAATGCGGATTATTTGAAATTTAATAGGTATTCTAACTCTAATATCTGTGTCCTTGCAGGGCCAAATTGTGACTGAAAATTACTGTCATGCAGATTTGTTGTATGGAGTTAGTGCATATCTTATTCACAGCTGAGTTCAAGCAGATGTTATTAAAATGAGCAGTACTTGGAATCTAGTGTGCTGGCTGAAGTGCACATTAGTGCATTTAGTAAACAGTTCTGAGTAAAACATTAGTGTGTGTTTGTGGGAATATAAATATATTTTAATGTATAAAATACTGCAGTTCTAAGTACAGTAGAAATTAGGTTAAATCTATTCTTCTAAAATTGTAAGAAGTGTCTGTATCAGTGCTGAAACCAAATGTGAGGTTGGTAATTATTGCTGGATCAAGCAGCAGAATTTCATGTACTTTAGGAAGAATCAAATTTTTTTTTTTTTTTTCTTCCAAAATGTTAAAACAATGAAAGGACTTTTCCAGGAGTTCCCAGTGCCTTATTTTGTGGGTAAATACTAAATGTAGCATAAAAAGCAGGGGAAGTCTTTTATTTTAGTGGGTTGTTTTTTTTTTTCCCTAGGCGTGAACTAGCCTTTCATCTTCTAGAATGTGTGATTATAGCTAAGTTAGCAATTAATCCCCATCTTTTTCCTGAAGAAAATGAGCTCTTATATCGGTACTTAATGACTCAGTCAGGTTATCATAGCTAAGCCTAGTCTAAGCATATGTGGCAGTCCACTTTAAGTCTGCCCTTAAATTGGTGCAGTTAAATACAAAAGCTTGAGCAAACACAGTAAATCTAAATGTTTATAAACTGATTTGCCATTGTGAGGATACAAGTTTTGCTGCTGCTGCAGTTGCAAAGATCAACTTGACTGATGGATGAAACTTGCAAAATGATTTAGGACTCTAAATGGAAAAAGATCCAAGAAGAAACCTTTCTTCCCCTTGTGGCCAAGTGAAATGACAAAGAATTAATTACCAGAGCAGCAACAAGTTGAGCTTTGTCTGGTTGATAACAAAACTGATTTTACATATCAGCAGTACTCTATGGCTACAATAACCTAAAATGGATTTTTTTTAGAAGTAAAAAGTACTCTGAAAGTCATGATACAGCATGATTTCAGTTTTGTCAGAGGGATGCACTCAAACTGAAAATTACTCTTTTGAGAGTCATGACTTGTTCTTCTTTCTTTTTTTTTTGTTACAAGGCTCTATAATAACATCTGTGATGACTTTAATGCAAGTCAGTAGGAAAAAAACCTCCACATTTATTTTCAGTTCCTTTATCTGTCGATTACTGGGATATCATTTGCTGGAAAAAGATGCATCTATAGATGGTAAGGAAAAGGCTCTAAATTATTATAAAACATTTTGATACATCATGTGTGATGGCATGCTTGAATTCTGGAGAGTTTTATACTTTAAGACTTCATCACACTGGCAAATAAATCTTATTTGGAGGGCTGTGGAAGGATTTTAGCATTATTCATACTCTAGACTGCAAAAAACTATCTACTTGCATTATGGTTTGGTATTTTTAATTCTTTGCTTTTTATTTTTTTAATAAATCTGGTTTTCTTGCTACTATTTTATTCTGCTTTCCAGTGAATAAAACTGATCCTAATACAAAAAAAATTTTTGGGTGACTCTCAGAGGGTTGTTTTCTTTGTTTGCTTTAAGCAAACCATGCAAGTTACAAACCATGTGAGTTACACAGCTCTGTTTTGAATTAACAGCTCTCCAAGCTGGGCTGACCACTTAATGCTTCTCAGACACTGAACATTCAAATGCTTCAAAGGCAAGACAGCCATATCTAGTGTTTTATCCTCTTAAAAGCCCAAAAAAGGATGCCAGACTCATGTAATTGAAAACGTTTGCTGTAGGCAAGGTGTCCCAGGCAGGCCAAGGTGGAAGAATGTATCCCTGTTCTGCTGTGTTTAGTTTTGCTGTAGTTCGCAGGGGCACCCTGCTGCCTTGTGAGAGTTAAAGGCAGCTTAAAACCTTGCCTGTTTGTGTCTCTCTGATTTTGGTTTTATTCCTGTGGTCTTTTTAGCTCTTATTTGCAGTTCTAGTGGGTGAAGTTGCAGTAAACGGAGAGCAGCATGATTAATGCTCTTCTGATCAGTGTCTTATTTTCCAAAGCCCACTTAATACCACTTCTGAATTGCTTAACCATTCAATCTCCTGAAGTAATTTGTTAGGAAAGCTGCAAAACGCCCCACTTTGCAGTCCATCAGTGTCTGTACTGTGTAAGCCTTTGAAAGCCTGTGAATAAATACCGTGGTGTAGCTCTATCTACTCTCTGTGCTCAAGGCAAGAGGCAATGGAGGGAAGCAGGGGCAGGTGGGGGAAATGTTTGGAGCTGGATGTGAGACTCTGGAGGGGTAAGACAGTGACAGGGCTGTTGTACTGGGTAGCAGAATTGTTCTGCTTCTGCTGGACCTCTGACAAGTTGAGTAGTTTGGGTAATTGCTTGCTTGCTGCGTGCCTACAGCATGGGTAGTGAAACTTGTGTTTGTTTTTCTTCAAGGTTTTGGGTTTGGTTGGAGTGCATTTTTTTCTGGTTTTCTGCTTGCTTTTCCAATTGCAGTAGCCCAAGAGTGGGAGTCTCAATGGGACACCCCACCAAGTACTGTCCATGTCCCGTGGTTTGCTGCCAGCCCCGTCTCACAGAGGGTGAGCACTGAGCTGTGCAGCTGGGACACGGCCCACAGCTCCCATCCAGCAGTGTAGGACTGACCACGCTGAGCTCAGCTGTGCAAAGCAGCACCCGCTTCTGTCCTTGCACAGCCCGAGCCCTTCCCTGGTGCAAACTGGAGAAATTTCCATGTAACTGACACTGTACAATATTGTATCAATGCTGGAACAAAGATGAGGTAAATTTACTGCCAACATCTTGGGGAAAAGCAAATACTCTAGAGACTTGTGAATTTTCTTGTGCATTCTTTGTGACTTTATGATTATGAAGTTTCTGAGAGATTTCTTTTCCTCAAAGTTAGGTTTTACGTCTATAATTCACGTATTTTGTGCCCATGCAGGTGTGTTAATAAGATGAGGTTAAAATGAGTAGAGTAGAGTAACAGAGAAGGTTTTGTCCTTTGGGAAAAGAAGCTGGAATAGCTTTTTTGGTTCATTTCATCTTTCCAGTTGGCAAGATTGGATTCCAGCTGGACTCGCTCAGTATCACTTGGAGCCATGTTCTGGTACTGACTGCTTCTCTCTGGAAGCCCTTGCAGAAAACCAGGGTAGGAGCACCATATTGTCCTCCCATTTACCTGAGATTATGGTTGGCTGAGCTTGCAAATCCTCACACTCAACTGTACAGAATTTCTCATTTTGAATCTTCTGAATGCATGATCTAATAAATTGCTGGAAGGGCATGTTCTGGTTACTAGTGAGTGGAATCCTATCCCATTGCAGACAAAGTGTGGTGAAAGGGAAGACAGAAGCTGTGGGAAGCCCCTAGTTGTGTGTTTGATCCAGCCACAAGCTGGAGTCTCAGGTTGTAGATCAAAAAATGGGAGATGTCCTTTAAGCCTCTCAGGCTTTATGCGATGCAATGACTTCAACTGTGGCAGCATTTTTAATTGAACTTCTCTCAATATTCCCATGCTGTATAGAACTGGCAGTCTTGTAGTTTGTGTTCAGCTTGGCTTAGATAGCTGGAGGTGGAGGGGATTGGCTGAAGGATTTGGCACCATTTGTCCATTAGTTGCATCTCCCCAAACTCAAATGGTACAATTGCTCTTTTCTTTCCAAATGTATAGTGCTGTGTGACATCAGGTGCATATGGCATTCATCAATAATGAAAGTCTTCAGCTGAGCAGTAATAACATCTACAAATAAGTAATAATGTCTCTAGCAAGCAGCATACTGAGAGGGAGTAGGCTACTTGCTTCTGTTCCTTTAATGTGGATCTTGGAATCCAGAGGCTGATTGTCTCTGACTGTGCATTTCATAAACACATTTCTAAGCTGGTTCCCACATTATTTATATGTTGAAGTTATCCAAGTTCTGAATTGGCCTTTTGGAGAACAACGTTAGTGCTCTGAGTTTCCAGGTGTTGCAAAATACTAAGAAAGAAATAAAAATGTGAGCTTTTACTTTGAAACAGTTTTTTAGATGTTTGATTGTGTGTTCTAACAGTGCAAATCAAAACACTGCATTCTTTGTAGTCAGTAGAAAGGGCTGAAGTGATAACAGGGAGGTGGCCATGGGCTACTTGAGGGATCTCCACTGGTGGGAGATGCCCAGGGGCCCGAGAGGGGACCGCAGATGAATTTCATCCTGTCAGTTCCATCCAATGCTAACAGTGGTGGAGTAACCCAGAAGAGAAAGCAAAATGCTGATTTATTTACTTCATAGCCCAAGCAAGAGCCAGAAACCTCTGTACTTCACCCTGCCCAGAGCCTTTCCCTGCTGCAAAGACATCCAAGTTTATCTGTTGCTGTTAGACTTTGGTTTGCTTACATGTACTCAAATACTGCATAGCCCATCGTATCAGGAAGGAATTAGATAGTGACTGGAGTTACTTGGGCTCACCAGACTTTGAATAATGTCTGAGTGAAACCAGAGTGAAAGCAGTACAACCAGTTTTGCTTTTGCTGTTAATGTGTTTACAAAGATTTCAGTGTGGCCATAATTTACTCTGTAGCGCTGTCATTAGCAAAGAAATAAATGAATTCTTATATTCCTACTTCATGCTTGCAAGATTGTGCTTCAAGAATGAAATTTCCCTGATTTTAACCAGAAAACACATCTAATTAAAATGTTAATGAAGCTGATATCTTTTCTTTCTGCTGCAATTATGTTAACCAGTGCCATTGCACCCATTAAGGAATGTGGGCTATGTGTGTCCTCCCCAAAACAAACCCTGAAAAAAAGCCCCCATCTTTTGCTGATAAAGTGTGAAAATAGGAAAATGTAATCTTAATATTGCCTTAAGGAAGAGAAAAATTAATTTAAGACTTCAAATGCTGTACTTTAAAACACGTTTTGACATTCTGGTGACATCAATCCTAGCAGAGCATATTTCACAGAATTGAAACTCTTCTTTCACTTTTCACTTTGTGTTCCTGTGCTCTACTTTCTTTTCCCATGCCTTTTCTGTGCTTTGCCAAAAAGACAGATGCAGTCCAATACTGTTTTTTCTAAAAGGCATGTTATACGAAGAAGTTCTGCAGTGAAACCTTTTAAATCGTGAAACTCCTGAAAGCTTTGTTTTTCTGTTTCCCAGCTTGCTCTCTGCCTTGACCTTTGGTTCCTGTGTTTTAGGATACATAAGTAGCAAACAGTCAAAAACTGATTTTAAGAAACTTTACTGGGTTACTTTGATACTCCCTCTTACTTTAATCCTGCCAGAGACTAATGGTAGTGCCTGGTGCTCCTAGGAAACGCTGAAGCAAGTCCATTGTTAAAACAAAAAGCCAATTCCAATGGTAATTCTAGCAGGAAGCAGTGTACTGCAATTTAATGAATTTCTGAGATCAGTCTTTAAGTCACCTTTCTCCATCCTTAATTTGTTTTATGGAAACTGCTGTTTTGTCCCAGTTTTGGAGAAAAAACCAAATTGATGGTCTCTGAAAATGTGTACAGTGTTAGTATCTAGTTTACTTAGAAATGGATGGTAAAACTCCAGAGGAAAATATGTGATGTGGTAAAATGTGTTTGCCCAAAATTAAGTGTCTGTAATCTTAACGGAATGGGAGTATTTGGGGTTTTTTTCCTACTTTTTTCTTCTGAACAAAATCCAGTGTGCTGCTGTCAAGTCCTCAGCAGTTTGCAATTAGATGTTCCCAGGATCTGTCACAGTAATTAATTTGTGTGACTCTCTTCAAAGGAGCAACTTAAAATATTTTGTTCCTTTTAATTGCTCAAGTTTGGTACTAACCTTCCCAATGGATTGTTCGTAGCAGGCAGTGCAGTGGGGTAGCACAGTGAGCTGGCATTCAGAAGTTGCTTATAGCTGGAGGTTTTTCCTTTCAAAATACTTTGTAAAGTCAACAGAGGAGTGAAAACTCTATAAAATTCAGAGCAGCTGTACTGTGATCAAACAGTTCTGCAAGTGTGTACTCTGAGTCTCTCACAGTTCATGCTTGTTTTATTTGGTGAAATACTTTGAAAGAGCTGATATGACATTAGTGTGAAGTGTAAAGTTATACAAATAAAGTCATGTATTCCTGTGAAACCCCACCTCTGGAAATGTATTAGGGCATAGAAGTTTTGGTTCTTTTACAGTAGCTGGTTTGTCCTTCCTAGTTAGGTTTAAACGGGTCTTTGTTACACTCTTTGGCTCGTCCTGCCATTGATACACAGGTCTGAGGTTTTCCTGTTCAGGGAAAATCACTGTGCTGCTTCTAGTAAAGCTCCTGGAGCAGAGTGTTGTCTTGGAAAATGTAACAGATTGGGTTTTATTCAGCTGGTGTATTTTGGACCTTTACCATATTCTCATTTATCTCTCACTCACAGAAACACTCTAAAATGGCAACCATGTAATCTTTTTTAGATTGTAAAGCCTTTGTTATGGCTCCAGAGTTTGATGTCTGATGCTTTACTGTGTGCTTTGATCCTGGTTTTCTGGTTTTTGTTTTTGTTTGGTTTGGGTTTTTTCCCCCCTAGTGCCTCTGGAAACATTCAAAGTCCTGATTATTTTCAGGGGCTAATATAACTTTTTATGGAATCAAATTGAAAAAGGGCTTTGTTTGATTAGTGAAGCATACATATGCTTTACTTCATTTGCAGAGCTATGTTTTTTTGCTAAATCCTAACTCTTCTTTATGAAGGCACAGCTTTAATAATTTTACTTTCTGCCTCCAAACTGGCTCTTTGTGAACAAGGAAAAGATTCCTGGCGATGCTTCATCTGAAACATAAGGGTTCCTCTGTTGTTTGTTCCTTGACTTGGTTTCTGTTGTTCATATTTGAGTTATTGTCTGAATTCAGGATATTTAGGTGTGATGAACTATAGCAGTTGTAAGAAGCTAGTGTCTCCTTGTCGAGAGCCACATGTAGTATTTCAAATAATTGTTCTTGGCTTCACTGTTAGTGCTCAAGGGAGTGAGGATGAAGCAGTTCCATTTGGCTGCTGCTCCATTTACAGTGTGGAAAGCTTCTCTCTTGTGGCTCTGCCCAGTTTATCTGGAAAAGCAGGAAAAGTTTTCAGGCTACAGGACTCATTTAGGAGGATTCTTAGTTTCAGTGGTCAGCTGTAATTTTCTGGCAGGTGCAAACATTTGGTCCTGAAGGACTTGGTCACTGTGGCTGAGATTTACCACAGCCTGGGTCTTAAAAGTTTTAGGTTAGCTAGGAGAAAACTCATCTGTCTGGGAAGATACTACCAAAGAAAAATCAAGAAAAGGGGATAACAGTGAGTCTGCAAAACATTTCTTTTGTTCTTTATTATTTGAGTTAACAGAGTTTAACTCAGTCGAGTGCAATGTTTGTGGTTAGGCTGTACTAGAAACAGGTAGGAAGCACAGATTGCTGTGCTGGGCTCCCTAAGAAAGACAAACTTGGTAACATTTTGAGTTAGTGCATTACTATTTCCTTGTGTATTCAAGGAAAAATCCCAGATACTCTCCTGATGATGTGACTGTTTCTGTCTTGCCTACGCGTGGTTACGGCCCCTGTCCAAGATGTTTAGAAGGCAGAACGAATCCTTTCCCAAGTATGAAAGACAGGTATGACAGGCAAGTACTCTTGGCAGGCAATTTTGTTTATTATGTAGCTATTTGAAGGGGCAAGCTGCCAGCTTTCCACGTTAAAGGGAAGATAATCACCTAACAAGGTCACTGGGAACAAGGAATACTGTGGGATAGAAATTTTGTCCTGTCCCTTGGTAGAACAAATCATTTTATTTCATTACATGCTGGAAGGACACGCACAGGGCCTAAACCGTGCCAGTTCCAGACATTGTGCGTGTATACCGTGTCTCCCACTGCCAGCCAGAAAAATGAGTTTATGAAACGTTGGAAAGTGCCCAGATGAAGATTAATTTGCAAACTAGAACTGAGGCAGCCTGTAGTTATGTAGCAGCTTCCTTAAATGTGTAAAGACAGTAGGAAGACGGGGGGTTTTTTTGTTCTCTTTAATTTAGTAGGAATGGTGTCCTATTTTGGGGGGAGTTTTTCTGTTTATTTGCTTAAACTGCTCTGAAGATAGTGTCAGTAATTTTCTTGTTCACTGTGTTTGTGATTAGAGTAGCTCAAATTTTTTTCAGGGTAATTTCACAGTGTCATTGAGATGGAATTATTTGCACTTTAAAAGAGGGAAATTGTTATAGGAAAAGTAAAAGTTTCTCATCTATTTAAGATACTAATATCATGTTTTAGAGATAGACACAGCTGTACCAGTGTCTTCAGAGTACATTCCATGTGATTTATAGCCATGTCCTAATAAAAAGCTGAATTTTTTTTTTTTTAATGAAACCTAAAAACTCCTCTGTCCCTTTGAGGCGGAAAACCTGCAAAGTCTGTGAAAGTTCAGTGTCATGATTAAAATTAGACATAGTTGTAAGTAACCAAAACCACATCTACTAATCAGAGAGATTAAGCAGCTTCAGTGGAGTTTGCTGGCAGTCATGACTGTAGTGCATGTCAGAGGCTGTTATTGCTGTTTTGAATGAGTCATTTGGGTAACAGAGGTCGTAATTTAATTTGTAGTTGTGTACATAAGTACACAGAGCACGGGAACCACCTGTTAACTACTTCTGCATTATATTTTTACTGTCTATCGTGCAAAAATGTATTTCCAAAGGGAGAGGAGCAATCTGAAAGAGGTATGTACTTATATAGGTTAAACTGCATGTATTCAGATGGAGCTTGATCTTTCTGACGCCACACTGAAATATTTATATGATACTCAAATAATGCATGTGGGATAGACACAATTAACTGTGGGTCAACTTCCAGAAAAGTTGCTCAGTGTTTTCTCAGAAGGCACCATCCTTTGGCTTCCTGGCAAAAGACAAACCATTGTTTGGGAATAATCCAGTGATCCATCCAATGATTTTTCCGTAGCTCAGATAGTGATCAGCAACCAGTGGAAGATTTAAAAAAAAATGTAAATAGTTGGTTTTCTGTTTTTGATTCCCTCTGAAACAAAAAGTGCCCAGGAGCCCTCACAATAAGATGAAGGAAGAGAAAACAAAAAACAGAACAAAACAAAAACCAAAAACCTAAACAAAAAAAAAAAGGCCTTGACTAAAGTCTTAAAATGGTTTGGTGCCTGCTGTGTGTGTCAGAGCATGGTTGAGTTGGCCTGACTGGTACCAGGAAGGTCGTACTGGTGGCAGAAGAGCCCAGCTCTTAGGGACTCTCCCTGCCTCTGCAGGCCAGGACCAACCCTCTCCTTCATCTCCCTCTGTGCAGCAGGGATGGCCCATTGCTCCAGTCCCTGAGCTGAGGGGTGATAGAGTTTGGTTTTGCTGAGGAGCTGGGGTCCCAGTCAGGGCTGGTTTATCCATCATATCTGTTCCTGGCAGATGCCTCCTCCTAAGAAGGACGTGTACTTATTTAGGAGCTCAGCTGAAGTTGTGGTCCCTGGAATGCATCCTGACAAGGACACTGCCACTCAAAGGAGTGTGGTCCAATCACTCACACATGAGCTATTTATTCCCTTTAATTGTGGAGTGCTTCATTCCCAAGTTGCAGCACAACTATTTTTTCCCCCAAAGTACTTAATTCCTATTTTCAAGACCTAGGAATTTTCAGTATCGTATCAGTGCACTCATGGTGTTGATGCTTCTTGTTCTTTACTGTGTTTTTTAGTAAACTGTGTTCCTATATACTCTCCCATAATTTGTTTGAGTAGGAATGCTTGTCTGTAAACTGTGCCAAAAAGAGGGGTTAAAATTCTCCAGAAGTGATAGGAGCTAGTTGAGGAATCATGAGAGGAAATGAATTCTTCTAAATATACTTAATTAGGGTTTGTCACTTGAAAAAATCATAGGACTCAAATCTCTGATAATCCAGAGCTCTGTATCTACAATCTGTTAGTTTGCTTGAGAAGGAAAAATCTTTTCTGTTGTCTGTATCCCAAAATCCAGGCTGTCAAGGTCTGTCCCCTGGATGATTAAGATGTAGGTGAAAGCTAGCAACAAAAGTAACAATGCTCAAGGTTCTCCCCATCTTTCTCTCCCACCTGTTGCCTGTTTTTAATCCCATTCCAGATACAGCTGTCATGCAGTTATCTAAACTCTCTTAACAATTTGGCTTTCAAACATGTTTGAGTCGCTTGTTCTGGATGTAGATCTCTCCTTTTTGCTCTGTGGGTTGGCTCTTACTGACTTCTCTCCGCACACTGTGTGGTCCAGAATATTTATTTCACCTGCTAAATACCTACAAGGAAACAATCTTGAGTTCTTCAAGAGCTCTGGTTATCTCTCTTTGTTCATCTTAAATTGTGTTTTGCATTGCTTGTACTGTTGGCTCTCAATGTCATGTGTGAGTCTCTCTCCTGCTAGATGCTTAAGCATTATTTATGGAGTGTTTGTAAACTTACAGGCAGAGTGTCTGGGAATGTTTGGTGTGTTCCCATGGAGCTGAACTGTATTTTGACAGCTGCTTAATGACACAAAGCCTCCAGAGGCTACTGCTCTCTATCTGCCATTCCTCCACCACTTGAATGACTTGTGATGGTTGTTCTGCAGACGCAGCTGTGATTGACGATCTAGATTTTTAAAATGTAGGTTCTTCCATGTACCTGTTATTTGTAGGATTAGTTCAGACCAAGTAGTTTTGCTTTTCTCTGTAAATACAAGCCATTTATTTGAAATTGAGTTGACAGCTGGTGTTAAGAAACCCTTATTTTTAATATTAAAGTTTGTGTTGTGAGTCTTCACGATTAAAGCACTTTGTCAAGTATATATGTTGTTTTATTGGAGCAAACTGAGGAGCAGAGAAGTTAAAAGGTTTCTCAGGGTCAGAGGGCGTTCAAGATCAAATTCAAAGGAAAACAGTACAGTTCAACTTGGAACCTTGTCTACTTTCATGGTTACTAACACACCCCCCCTGTAGTAGAAGTCACCAATTGCTTCTCTGCAATCTAATCTCACCCCGTTGTTTATGTTTGGACGTGAAAATGAAGTTTCAGTCCTCGTTTGTAGTGAGTCCAATGAATGCTGAAACCTGAAAGAATGCTGCTGTTTCCTACTTGAGAGATGCCTCCTCTAAGGAGGCGAGCTGGGCCTTGGCACCAGGAGCAGAAACAAAGAACCTGGGCTGTAGTGTTCCTCGAGGTAAAGGATTGTTTGGTTTTGAGGTGTTGTGAAACTTTTGTCCAAATGATTCCTCACTTGTGTGTAAGGGAATGAATAAAAGAATGAGCGTGTTGTAAGGCCGGTTTGTCACTGCTCTGTCTTTGGACACTCTGGTCAGGTGGGTGAGTCGATAACGTGAAACTCTTGCTAATAAACCAGGAAGAGAATAGGATAGAATAAATTTAGTCTTTCTATTTTAAGTTCTCCTTTTTCACTTCCCTGGGTATTTCCATTCTCCATCATTCCTTGTATTCAGCTTAGTTTACTTATCATTATTTATTATAGGGGAAGCTTGGGGTTTTTCAGGGTGACATTTTTGTAGGATAAATAGGTTTCCCTTTTCCCCTTGTGTAGGATATCAACTGAGAACTTGACATTTAAGGCGCTACTGACAGCTGCATCAAGCCTGGCCTGTAGTCTTCTTATCCCAAACTAAAATGCAGTTACGTTCATCTGCCCTTCAGCTCTTCAACAGATTGTCCTTGTGGTTGACTCAAACATCCCACTTGTGGCAAGGCCCTTGAAAGGAAATACTTTTGAAAAAAAAAAGTATTATAAATTTATGAAGATATATCTCAAAGATGGTGGACAGTTTACAAACTGCTTGAGCTGCCCTTTGGATATTAAGTTTGGTGAATTTGTTTCAGACTGAAAAAAGGACGTTGAAAGGGAGCTTTAATAGCTGTAATGCTTTAATGAGTATTTGTAATGGCAGATTACCTGTCTGTGCAATTCTGAGCTGTATCCTTACTCAGCACTCTTGCTCCTGGGTTTATGAGTAAGCACGGAAGTTGGGAATTTCCACAAAAATTACTCATAACAAGGAGGAATCCTAAGAGCCTTGTCCCTGTCTGATCATGGAAGCAAATTAATTAACCTGCATGCGTAATGCATCTTTCCAAAATTACAGAAAGACTCTTGATTCCCTTTGCTGTAGGGGATAGGAGGAAAAGTTCTGAATATGAATTCAGTAACTCATTGCCTCAGAAATGTGTTGAATTGCTGTTAGGAGCCTGTAACTGTCCACCCTGACACCTTGCTGAAAGTGTAATATTGACTCTTTCTGCTGAGTGTTTTTGAAAGAGATGGTCAAACTCTGACTTTTGAGGCTTTAGATGATAATCCTTAGGTATGATGAGATATTTCTACTAAGTAGCCAAGCCTATCAATGACCATTTGTGCATCTTCACTTTCGAGTAGGTAGGTGGTGATGGGAAAAGGGAACAGAGGGAGGGAGGTCAGCAGTAAGTGAGTCACAAACCCAAACCTTAATCTTTTGACTCTCTCATGCCAAGATCTTAAATGTAATATACTGTGTTCCACTGAACTCCGTAGAAGTGCTTGGAATAGCTGCTTCTTTGTGTAGCCTGTGTAACTTCACTAGGAGATGCTGGAAAAGTTCAAACTGTGTCTCTTAAAGTTGTTACTGCAAATTGTTTAGAGATTCTAACCATTCTCTGGACAACAGAAATTAATGTTTCCATTGTAGAGCATACTGGAAGTTTACTCTGAATTAAGCAAGAGCCACAAAATATTTACTGACAAGAAAAACCAAACTGAACAGTGTTTCCTCCTCTGTAGGCAGAGTTTACTGTGCTTGCCTGTCCTAAAATTTAACATGGTGTTGGAATTTAGTTACAAACAATGGAAACAACCCTACCCCACTACTGTTTAAGACTCCTAAACTGCTTTTGTATTATGCAGTAGTACAGATCGATGCTTAAAGTGCTTCTGGTTTTGATTTTATGTTCAAAGATTGAGAGTAAAACTAGAGAACTGCTCAGATCTACTTTCAAGGAGGGTGAGGAATCTATTTCTGGGGTCGTACCTACACTATGTGTCATTGCTCCAGAACAGCACTGAATACTCGTAAATGAATGCTATTGCTAGAAAAATGTTATTTGCAATAACAGGGAAGAATCTATCTTCACCACTTTTTTTCTATTTCTTCTTTGAGAAGCTGTTGTTTTATTTTCTAGGTGCCCTTTTACCCTAAAAGTAATGGTAGGGCAGATGCCTGGAGGTTTCTGCATAGTTTTTGTGGGTAATGTCTGAAATCAGCAACACAGGGTTGCTCCATTTTCCTTTCTAACTCTTCCTCTGGAAAAGAAAATGAAATTAGCTTGAATAGTTTCGTATCATTTACTTGAGATATGCAAGTTGTTACTTAAAATACCGCATTTTTTATACTTAACTATAATCTGTAATCCTAACAAAATAAGGGAAATAGTTCTACCCTTGAGCAAATACTGCATGACATACAGCATTTCCAGAATTTCAAGTAATACTGGAAACTTTTTCCTCAGTTTCAGTTACACAAGATATGGAAGTTCAACTTTGCCTTTTGGCGAAGGAGCTGCTCTAAGTATTTGTATATGTTTGGTAGTCAAGATTATATCAAATTTGAATATATTCAATCAGTATATGTTGGAAATCATGATTGCTTTGTGCAATATTTTCCTCATAACTTTTTAAGACTTAAAAAAGTCCCTATTGCTTCGGTGGAACAAAACGTTAATGAGAGGAGATAATTATGAAAATTATTCTCCTTCCTCAGGATATCGGATCTTTATGCATGTGATACATATTTGCGCATCTCACCTGATACAGTTTCTCAGTGCACGTCTTAGATGAACGTAGGGTACTGACAGCTGCAAGAGAATCGTGAGGTTCTTTTCTTCTTTGACATCTCCTCAGATGAATTTTAAGTGCTGATTTTCTGTCAGAAATAGGTTTCATAACTTCGTTTTCAGAGGTGGGTTTAGTTTTAGAGCAGTTAAGAAAACGTTAATGCTCTACTTGGAAAACTGCATCTTAGACAAGGAGATACATCACAGGAGCATCAAAATTTTATTTACCAAGGTGCTTTTTAATTAAGCATTTTCAAAATACAAGCAAATACATTTTTCACTATAGCTGTCTTTCAGGTCCGAATAAATATTTTAATTTTTTAATAGTCCCACAGGGGCAGAATGGGGTTGTCTATTAAAGGCTGGAAATGTAGCTGTCTGCAGCTCTTTCCCACAAAGTTAAAATTTCCTTGGGCCGAAGTTGATTTAACTTCTGTTTGCTCAGTACTGGGGACTCTCAAATTATCCAAGATGTGGACTGACTTTTTGTAAGAAGTGGGTTATGGGCATCTATTTACCTCTTCTTAATTGTGTGAATTGCTTCTCAGTGCTGGTCACTAAACATGTCTGTGGGTTCAGGAGTAATTGCTAATATGGAAAAAAACCATCATTTAGAACAGGATTTATGTACTTAGTGCTGTAGTGGAAGCAAATATCCAGACCTGTGGGGAAAAGCCAGCATCCTGTGGCCTGGAGAGTGCTGAGTGCTGTAAACCACAAGGCGGAAAGGAATCTTTTTGGGCTAATTTGTGCTGGGTTTGTTGTAAACACCGGGAGAGCTCCTGGCCAGCACCAACCTCTCGCTCATTTGCTGCTGCGTGGAAGTGAAAGGTGTTTCAGATATACGAAATGCCAGGGTAATTATAATTAAGCAAGCTATGGTTGAGCAAGCTGCATAGTAAACAGCGTGAAAGAGCCTCTTGGCATTGGAGAAGGGAAAGAATCAAGGCAGTGTGGACAGCAGTAATTCACAGAGGAAAGATTTGGAGGCAGGACTGGGCAGACCATTAAGGGTAGATCTACTCAAACAAATGACACCATGTGGAAAGAGAATTTCCCACTCGGCTGCCTGGGGATGAGCAGTCTTTCCATGCAGGAACGTTTGCATTTGGAACTGCTGGGAGCATTCTGGTTCCTGTGGGCTTCACTCCGTGACCTGCCTGTCCCCTTTAAAACACTGGAAAGGTTGGGAAGAGCATTGTGCCCACTGTGTGTGCTATGGCCTCAGGAGCTTTGGGGCTTTACAGCTGTTTGGTTTTCCTCCTGAGTTTTCCTGTGCCAGTAGCAGCCATGCTCCATCCCTTTTAACTGAATGATCTCACAGAAAAACCCCCAGCCTGCTGTCTCCTCCCCTCCAGTATCGTGTTGTGGTTGGAAAGCAGACCTTTAGGATGTGTCATTTCTATCGAAAGGTTGCTATAAAAGTTACTATAAAGAAGCACTTCTATGGCAGAAGAAACATGTACAGCAAAAAAAGCCATCAATAATTGGAAGGTGCAGGGCGAGTGACCAAGACTTAAACTCGTTTATCCATTTAGTGATGGAGAAAGTGATAGGCCATAATGAGCCAGGAAAGCTTGTCTGGAAAATCATTGAACATTCTGTTGCTTCTGTGGATTCACTGGGCCACGAGAGTACCGCTGTAATCAAAGACTTTGTCTCCAGTTACTTTTTGGATGATCTATAGATACCCTGGCAAGTCAGTTGCACATGTCTTCCTGAAAGTATTTTTGTAGACAAGTAGTGAAGTCTGTGTCTTGTTTATCAACATGTTCATCAGTGCGATGACACAATATAACAAAACAGGTGCTGACTTGCAGTGTTGCAAAGTGAAATTCTTGGGCATTTGGTCTGTATTTCACCCTGTGTGTGCAGTGGTTTTGCCTATGAAAAGCAAAACACTCGTTTTTAAGTGATTCTCCAGTTTTTAGTAGGATGAGCACTGGAGTAGAAGCTGGAAAAAGCCATGGCACACAATACACACTTAATAATTTGATTTGCACCCTCCAGAAATGTGAGTCCTTCAAGCAGTAGGAATAGCATTTCTGGAAGGTGCCCTGAGGGTGTTCTTGACAGCACCCCATCCACACAACTTCTTACACTCTCAAAACCTAAAATAGTTGAGCATGTCCTGACATGGTTGTCTTTACAAACAAGGTTCTGGCTTATCTGAAGCTCCAGGGATTTTTGTTTAGCTTTTTCTTTCTCATTTACTGTCTTGTGTCCCAGACATTTCAGTGCTTACAGGTTTTCTTGCCCCATAAGGGTACAAAAATTATGTTTTTATTCATTGAATGAAAAATCACTAAATATGGCTATTAGCAGACACAAGTCATAAGTGTTTAGGTCCATCAGAGTGTAGAGTTTATATGTTTAAATCACAAAATTCAGGAAAAGGCAAAAAAAAAAAAGTTTGCTGTTAACTTCTTATCAGGAGGATTAAAAAAAGAAATTAAAAATCGTATTAGATAGTACGTATCACCCTGAGTTTACATTACAGCTTGTTCTGCAACCTCTGTGCTACCTTTAAAGAGCCCAAATTTCTCTTAAGATCTCTTTATGCCTAAATTCAACTTGCTGTTAATGGGCTGTGTCTGTTCTCTGTATTTTTGGGAATTCCAGGTCTGCTGTAGAGCTTTATTTGCTCATTTCTTCCAGAAGGTGATTTAGAGGGGAGGGGACAGTTAAAAATCATTTGTAGTTCCATTTTCTTATCTCTTTTTGCAAGCTTAAGGCTGAACCTTGAAATTACAGCAGGAGCAATGCTGTATTAATTAAAAATAAATTTTGGTTATGTTTGCTTCTTTCCAATTTCTCTTTATCAACCCCCGTGGCCATTCATTATTTAGCATCACCCTGTACATCCTCAGTAGCTCTGAGCTGTGCTCATTTTCTCTCTTCATTGCAAAAGAGAGATCACAGAATCACAGGTGGTGATGAATGTATGGCTTCACTGTTAATTTTCAGTTTATAAACCATAGGGAAAGGCCTTGATTAAGTTGACTTAAGTTGACTTGTTATTTACATTTCTTTTGTGCTTTTTGGTCTTCACATTCCCAGCGATGAAACAACCAGAAAAAAAAGAATAAAAGGATGATTCCTACCTACCCTGAACAGCCTCTGAGTACCAGGAAATAGCAAGAGGAGGAGCATCGTGCTCAGAAAGGCAGATCCAGCTCATCTTAGAAACACAGAATGGTTTGGGTTGGAAGGGACCCTAAAGGTCATCTCAAAAAAACAAACAACCCCAACAATGCCAGATGCAGTCAGGAGGGCGGCCTAGATCGATTCCTACAACACCATACACAGTTAAGGAGCAAAAGTTTTGGTTCATAACTCCTGCACCCTTTTAGTTTAAAAGCCTTGATCACAAGCACAAACCCATGGCCTGGACTGTTCCCTCTGATGAGGTTATCGGAGCAGCAGCTTTCCAGCTAGTGTGAGTGATGATACAGTCCTCTCAGCTAATGAATATTCTAGTTTTCCAGATACTTGGAGGATTAGGTCATAAGTGCTGGCAGTAGGATAAATTTCTGACTTGGAGGCTTGTGCTCTTTAAGAGGCACTTAGACTGCATGATCTGCTGATGTTTTCAAAAGAGCAAACTAAAGTTGTTTTCTTATTGCAGTGGTTTAGAAGGCTTTTTTTTATATTTCTGTTGAATGTCCAGTTTCTTTATTTCCATTTTTTCCCTCTTCATGGGTCACATAGACACATTAACCCAGTACACCTAAAATAAGACAATTAAAAATTGCTTTTTTTCTTAAACTGTAATTGACATACTGTCTTTATGGTATTTGGCTTCTTCGGTGTGAAGGGAATTCAGTGGAAAATATTTTAAAAAACACCCAAACATAAAACTCCTCCAGTGTTTTGAAGAGAAAGGCAGTGTTTTCTGTTTGGTTTGAAAATATGTTGTTGGCAGTTTCTATTATTCTTTCTGGGAAGTGCATCTCAGTTTCCAGGAAGCTTACAATTGAGCAGAAAGTCATAGAATTCTGGAAGGGTTTGGATTGGAAGGGACATTGAAGATCCTCCAGTTCTAACCCCCTGCCATGAGCAGGGACACCTTCCACTATCCCAGGTTGCTCCAAGCCCTGTCCAACCTGGCCTTGGACACTTCCAGAGCTGGGGCAGCCTCTGGGCAACCTGTGCCAGCCAAGAATTCCTTTCCACCCTCACAGCCAAGAATTCCTTTCTAATATCCAACCTATCCCTGCCCTCTGGCAGTGGGAAGCCATTCCCCTTGTCCTGTCCCTCCAGGCCCTTGTCCAAAGTCCCTCTCCAGCTGTCCTAGAGCCCCTTTAGACACTGGAAGGCCAGAAAATCTTGGATGTTACAATGGATGCCAGGTAAAAGTACTCATCGAGAATAAGCTGGAGGATGGGCTTGGCATGTCCTGCTGTGTTAGCGGAGAAATATGGTACTGGAATGTGCCTGAATGTGGATCCCTGTCCACTTGATTAAGATGGTACTTAAACAGTTACTGTACATTGGATTTTCTTTGGCTATTTGCCTTTGGTTTGGTACTTCTGAAAGCTGCGAGCAGCTCAGCTGTCCTCATGTACTGGTTGTTACAAAAAAGTCTATGAAGCCTTTTGCAGAATGTCTCGCTTCCTCTGGAGAACTCATGATAAACTTGATGTGCAGTTTTGCAATTCAGTCGTGCTGGCTGAAAACTGCCCAATTTCTTGACCATTGTTGGGGAAGTGGGAGCTGATCAGGAGCTCAGATTCAGCGCAGCTCCTCCAGTGCCCTCCTTAGTGACACAGAGCCAGACCTGGTGTAGAGCTTGGGTAAAGGCTGTGTTATTATAGAGAAGAAGTGTAACTTCATCCCTTCCACATAATAGGGGTTTTTATCTCTCATGTGGAAGGGATTGTGTTACTTAATTGCAGGAAAAAACCTCAGCCTCTACTTATTCCCCATGTCAAAGGAAAAAAGCTTCCTAATTAGACTTAAATTATGCATTGCATAGAGGAAAGCCATGGTTTGCCTCTTATCTAAATATTTTGGACATGCTCCCATTTCATAGTGCGATTTGATATTAATGAATTGTTCGTTCACCTGGAGCTTCATGAGGGTCTGTCTAGCCAACTCTGTTGTATTAATCCTTCCAAAATGTTCTTTCAGCTGTACTTAACAAGTGATACCAGCTTGTGCTATCACAAATAATTAACAAAGTCTTTGGGCTTCAGGCAGCGCTTCTTCTCTTGTGTGTTTCTAATGTCTGATATTTTGGTTTGAAGTTAATAAAGAGGATACGTTTGCACTTTTGTTTCAAGCTTGATTTTGGCAATGGTGACAAATGGTGGCCTGTAGTGTTTTCCTGTTCAGTCCTGTGTGTTCACAGAGGAAGGAGAACTCGGGGCTCTAAAAAAAATATTTAAATGGCTTTTTCTTATGCTCTTCTAAAGAAAAAACAGCTGACAGTACTTCCCCCTTCTCCCCACCAAGCAGTGGTTGTGGAATATTGGAAAAGCTAACTTTGTTGCTCCAAATGTTCTTTCTCAGTTTCCAAAAAAAGGACGTTCGGTGTAAAATGCTGTTTTTATCTTGCAGCATATGCTGCGTGACAGCCTGGCCTGCTGCCTGTTTCAGAGTCCAGAATTTCCTCAACTTACTCATCTTTTAGTGTAAAACCCAGATTTTTCATCCTCTGCGCACTTGAAACCACTTTAAGAACAGTCAACTATTACTGAGCTAATTGTGTTATCCTATTCTATAAATTGGGCTCTGTGTCATCCTAAAAGCTCCCCCAGATCAGGTCTGGTTTTCCTCCTGCTTGCCTCCAACCTGCATCTCCCTTGAGCTTCCAGGAGTTTGTGCTGCCAAGATTGAAAGAGTTTCCCTGTTTAGAAAAATGCTCATATTTTGAAAAGTTTCTCATTGTAATGATAAGGGAAAGCATCAGTAATTCTTTTTGCCTTGAAGGGTGTCGGGGAAATAACAGCAATTTAGACAGCAGCCACAAATTGGGGCAGTTTGGGGACTGCTGAGCAGGCAAGAAAAGTGAAATAATCTGTTCTCCTGGCCAAGCGGGATGAAACCAAGGAACATCTCTTGCTACACGGTTTATCTGGATGGATTCTTCTCCAGACTGTTGCAACACAGTGGCAGATTTTGTTATGTAATTGTTTCTGTTTCTGGACTTCGCCTAACCCAGCAAAAGCAGAAGTATCTGAAAGAAAATACTTGGGGGAGGAAGGGAAGGAAATGGTAACTACACTTTTTCCAAGCTAGGCGTAGGACTCTCAGCCACTCTACTTGTACTATTTTTAAAAAATACAAAATAAACCCCCAAATTTGCATCATTTTCACTAGAATTCAGTGTATGGAACTGTCCTTTTGAAATTACAAACCAAATAAAATCATTTGCACTAAGTGTAACAGGAAGTAAATTGAATTGTGAGTTAATTTTTTTGGTTTTTCGTACTCTTCATAAAGTTTTGTAATTATTTAAAAACATTTTATTAAGATACACTGTTTTAGAAATATTACTACAGAAGTTGTAGTTGATTGGGCTGTTGGGCTGTTTTAAAAGTGTTCTTTTTATCCTTGGCTTTCTGAAGATAACTGCATTTATTTAAATATCACCGACTGCATATATTTTGCTTTCATGAGTATAGTCCCACGATTCTAATTTCTAAATTAAACCATTCATAGGAGATAGTTGTACCTTAATGGCTAAACCAAAACAAAAGCACAAGCAATGCTGCTGCAGGGGCAGTACTTTTTGGAGAACTCTCCTTTTTTTGCAGGGACCTACATGCAACGTGTCAGTTCAGCCCTGTTTTGTGGAAAGCACTTTTTAAGCCCTCTGTGGATTTTAAGCTTTCAGAGCAGCACCTGCAGATAATGGGGGGGTTTGCCCTCTCTGGTGGCTGCGAGTATTCAGCATCATGATGTAAAGTGACTTGAGGTTGGATATAAGTATGTTTTTCAGGGTTTACTTGGGTAGCAGTAGTGCCTAGGGAAGCCCAGGTGATAAAGGATGCTGCTATGTATCTTTTGGACAAGGTTCATAACAGCAAATACAATAAGCCTTTTGTAAACTGACTTCATTTTTAGATTAAGTTTTGCCTACAGAGCATCAAGTAAAGGCCAGGGCCTGCAACAGCACCTGCTAAAAGTCTCTGTAGACTAATCACAGGTGTGCAGTGTACCAGTGGTTAGCACCCTATTCCTTTGGTTCAGCAGATTGTCCTGCAGCTCAGGTACTGTTTTGCTCTCTTGGATCATCAGCTGAAAGGATACAAGTGCAGGGAACGTGGGCTGTCACACATGGGAGCAATAAAAACACACAGTCTGCCCTGGTGAAAGATGCTAATCACTCTTCCAGCATCTCTGTTTGCAGGCTTTCTTGTATTGCTGCCCTGCAAGCAGCATAATCACCTGTGCAGGCTGTACACAAAGACCACAGATTGCCCCCACAGCACTTCCAAAAACATGAACACGGTTCTAAGTTGGACACTAATTTGTTGCTGTCTGTCTTGTCAATTGCCAGAATAGAGGACGGGAAATCCTTATGTAAAAAAGGTACCTGCAAGTTGGAAATAATCTATATTTTTGCATGTTAAGGAAGAAAAAGTTACTGCTTTACCTTTTCAGGGAAGAATGTAAATTGGTCAGCTGTGTGTGGTGCTGTTGGTGATTCCCAGAGCAGTTGTGTGGCCCTGGAAGCAGCCTCAGCAAGGAGCTGAGCAGGAATCAGGCATTTCGTGCCACCCAGAGCAGGTCTGTGAGACAGCATGGAAAAGCCATGGTGCACTGCAGCTTTACATCCATCTGCAAAATGTTTCACAGAGCAATACAAGGAAATCAGAGACACAAACCAGCAGGGGAGTTTTCTCAATTGTATTTCTCATGGATATATGGTCCTTATCAGTGATGGAACAGCCTGGCTCTGTTTGGGCCCGTTAGGTTTTAGTCTCTTCAGTGCTCTGTTGTCAGCCAGTGTCAGCGTTTCCTCCAGATGATCCACTGCTTTTCCTCCAGATCATCCACTGCTTTGATGTGCCTTCCTGCTTTGTGTAAAAGTTACAACCGTGTCTTTGTTTCTGGGCTGTGTTAGGGCTGGCTTGTCCTCGCTGTTTATAACAAGGCAGAATTACAGCAACAAAGGAGCCCTGGCAAGCGCCGCCTTCGCCGCCAGTCCCTGAGAGCTGGGCACTGATGGAAGGAGAGACACTGCAGAATTTACCCTTTGTCCATTCAGTCTCTGTGGAGAAGGTTTTTAATCTAATGTGAATTCTTTACCAGCAAATCTTGATCAAATTCTCCTTGGAATATTTAAGATTTTAATTTGCTTTGAAGGCTTCTTTAAAACCGTGTGTTACGAGCACATCAGTGTGAAAATTGAACATTTGTTCATCTGGCAGGTTTTGCATTGACGATGTGAAGATGTTTCCGGTTTTCCCCCTCTCACTCTGTAGTTGATGATAACGCTGTTGATTTTCTTTCCGTATTAAATAACCAAAAACTCAGTTTTAAAGCTCCATGGAAAGTACCTTGGATTTTGCAGAATCTGTCCCAGATAGCACAGAACATGGAACAGAGAAGTTTAGGGAGAATAGAGAAGATCAGGGATCCTTGACAAAATGAACGTTGTGCAGGGCAGCATCTGACAGTGTGCTCTAAACCACTGTGGCCACCACCAGGTACTTAATATAGAGTAATGTTATTGGAACATTTTTCCCTTAGTTTTTTGGGATTTTTTTTTTTCAGATTGGACTTTGACTTTGAAACTGTTTGAGATATTGAACCTGTCATTTAGATTTGCAGTATTCTTGGAGCTCACATCTCAGCTTTTCCACCATTTGGTTTGGATAAAATCTTGCCCTTTAGGGAACACAGTTTGGCTTTAATACTTCATAGCTGCAATGCAGATTATATGAGTAGATTTTACAATCTCCCTCAATCCAAAGCTGGTGTTTTGCAGCAGTTTCAGTTCTTGACAGATACAGCCCTTGAAACAAGAGTCAGCACTTGTGCTGTCACTTCTGTAACAGTCACAGAGACTGGAGGTGGACTCTTGCCTAAAATGCAACAAGCAAAGCCTATGTGCTGCCTTCCTTTTCAAATGTGAGAACACTTTGGGTGAGTGTACTCAGCAGGGATTTTGAGAAACTTTGTTGATTTAAAATTCATCTGTTTCACTGCCAAAATCAGTTTTAGTGGGGTATGCTTTTGTTTACAGCAGTGCAGCTGATACTTGTCAACTATCTCACAGTACATCTTAGCATAGGAAAGGATCAGAAAATGTATATGAGGAGCAAATCCAAACCCTCCTTTCTCACTTAACCTCTCTGTCACAGTATAATCTACAACTATAGTGAGAGTTTGCATGCAGGCATTTAAGATCTCTACTTCTGTGAAAAAAGCATGATGGATAAGAGCAGAGAAACTTGGCAAGAACAGGCAGCTGCTGAGTTTGTTTGGGTTCTTTTTAAGCTGTTGTTAAATGTAAAAGCAAACAGTTCTCTTCTGGTTTCCACTGTGACCTTGGACTTTGAACATCATCAGAAACTCTGCGATAGTGGTGTTTTCTCCTAACTGCTGAATCACTTGTGTGTAGCATTTCTGAGTGAGAAATGAGCATTGGAGATGCACCGAAGCTGAGTACAATGAAACTACAACAAAGAACCATATTCAAAACTAGGAAGCAGAGGTGAAAATATGGCCTCCAGATGTATTTGGCCATCGGAAATGGGAAAGATGACGGGATTATTCAAAATGCGTGTGCGTTGTACCTGTTTTTATTCTATCTGATAACTTGGAGTTAAAGTACTAAGCTGTAAATCCTGTATTCTGTCTCAGGACTAACACTGGCTTGAGTCACATGGGCTGAGTGAAATCAGTGCAATTGTTAGTTTAGCTTTGTCAGTGCTTTCCAATTTTTTGTTAATATAGTCACAAGCTTACTGGAAATTATTACTTCTAGCTGGGCTGTCCCTTACAGTATTCTCCTGGGATTCTATTAAACAAATCTTTCAGTGGGAGCTACACGTTGACCTACCCACTCTGTTTCTACCTATGGCCTCATGTAGTCTTAGAGCTGTTTCCCAGAGGTGAACAAGGCCGAAATCTGGTTTATTTTACATCCATGTTGAGTAGCAATGATATGTGATCTGGTGTTGGCAAGTCCTGTAGCTGATCACTGGGGTGTAGTTCTGAACATAGTGAGCACAGGGTCTCTTGAGCAGCTAAAATATGTTCCTCATTAAAACTCTTGATGAGCATTGTGCTTAAGTTTCGTTTGTGAAAGTGAGCTGTCAGATGGTATTTGTTAATTTTTGCAAAAGCTGTCTATTTTTCTTTCTTTGTGAGGTCACCTCAATCTCCATTCTCATCAAATGGTGCCCCAAGCTGCAATAAGCAGTGGATTAGTGTGGGAGGATTATGGCTTTATTGTGAGGCTGGGTGACTGCATGAATGTGAATTATAGTCGTGGCTTTCAGTTCTTCAGGGGGATAAACAGTGGTGCCAAGTAATCCTAAACTTGCTTTCTAACTCTTGTTTTACTCTACAGAATAGAAAGGGGGGAAACAGTCAGTTAATAAAAACTGGCTTAATAAAAGTTAGTCATAAAATTTTTTCTGTTTATTGTAAATGGTCTCCACATGGGGAGAGTAGGAGATGTGCAAATGATGCTGTCAGGAGCTATATGCTGTCTTGCTGCAAAGAGCCTTGATCTCAGTCTTTTATCTAAATGACTGTATGAGATAGAAAAGGAATGTTAATTGTTTCTCAGGTTGATGTCTGTACATAAAAAAATGCCAGCATGTGCAGGATTGCTTGAAATGTTCTTCCTAGTACTGCTTGACCGAGTTGGTCAACAATCCACAATCCAAAGGCCAGCTCGGCCCAGTTTCAAGTCTTAATTTTTTTCCCACCATCTCTTCCTGTTACTTTGTTAACTCTTTTCTCCTGTTTCCTGTTACCTTATCTCTTTTCTCCTAATACCTCCTTCCTTGCATCTCTCATTCTCCAAATGCACTAGCATTGCTTTTCTGTCAAATCACTCTTTTCTCTTACCCTCTGAATAAGTCTTTTTTGTGTCACAAAACAATATTGACACACAAGCTATAGGGCAAACTCCACTGCTAAAGCTGCTGTGAGTTATAAACTGAAATCTGCTCTAAATTCAGGAGCTCTTAAGAATGAGGGAAGACTGTAATGAAACACCTGTTTGCTGACTTAGAAATTACAGGTGTTTTGAGTTCTTGTAATTCCTGACCCTTTAAAGCAGGTGACACAGTAGTGCTGCAGCTTCTTCTACCTGTCCCTCTTCTCTTTGCCTGCCATGTGCAGGTACAGAGGCTCGCAGGTTGGATCACTAGCTCTGCATGCTTCCTGGGATTTGTGAACTGCCACTTGAAAGCAATACTGGAATAGAAGCCATGTGATCATGGCTTCAGTAGAAGCTCTGGTGGCTGCTGAGAGACGTGTTGCTTTCTTACAAGTCTCAGATCAGGTCTTTTACTCCGTGATTTTTATTTCTTTCTTTCCACGTAGGTTGTGTATCTTCGTGAGCAATGGCCCCCTTTTTACGGATATCTTTCAACTCGTTTGAGCTGGGACCTGTGCAGAATCAAGGAGAACAACTACAGCCTTTCTGTGCTATCAAGATGAAGGAAGCTTTGACTACAGGTGAGGTTACAAATGGGGATGCTTTTCTGAATAAGTTTTTGAGAAATACTATAATCCTCCGTAATCTGTGAAGGGCAGTGAGTCCTGCTCTTCCTGTCATGCCAGGTACTTCAGTGTGAGCTTTTCTTTTGGAACTGGAGAAATAACAATGGCTGTTGTCTCTACCCCTATCTTAAAAGAAGGCTGCTTTATTAGTACGCAGGAGAGAGGTGTAGTAGGGGTGCCAAGAAGAGGGAGCTGGACTGCAGCAGGTTTGAGAAAACTATCCTCAAGCACAGAGCAGCAAATGCTCTTTATTGGCTTGGAGGATAGGTAATGATGAGGTGCAGTTTGTTATTGTTGTAGTAACTGAGGCACTTTGGCAGAATTGTTTGCTTGAAAGGACTCGCACCCAAGGTCCTCCTAGCACAGAAACACAGAATGAGCCGAGCTGGAAGGGACCCTCAACAATCATTGAGTCCAGCTCCTGGTCCTGCATGGGACCATCCCCAAAAGTCACACCCTGAGCCTGAGAGCGCTGTCCAAATGTTCCTGGAGCTCTGTCAGCCTTGGGGATGTGCCCATTCCCTGGGGAGCCTGTTCAGTGCCCCACCACCCTCTGAGGGAAGAACCTTTTTCTAAAGGTTCTAAACCTTTTCTAAAGCTTTTTTCTAAAATACCCAACCTAAAGCTGCCCTGACACAACTTCAAGCCATTCCCTCAGGTCCTGTCACCGGGCCCCAGTGAGCAGAGATCAGTACCTGCCCCTCCTCTTCCCCTCGAGAGGAAGTTGCAACTGCAGTGAGGTCTCCCCTCAGTCTTCTCCTCTCCAACTGAACAGACCAAGTGACTCACCTCAGCCTTCAAAGACCTCATCTTTACAGAAACTGGTCCAAAGGTTTATAATATTTTTTGACATTTGGCTAGAATACACCACCATAGCCAAACAGGATGAGAGGGAATTGCTGTATTGGGCTAGACTGAAGCTCTCTGATCCTGCATTATAGCTCCAGGGATTCACAAAACATCAAAGAATGCAGAAAAGGGTGAATTTTCTTCCTCCTGACAATGTGATTGGTCTTTTCCCTTATTGCTGAGGGTAAAAGCTGCATTTGAACTTTAAATACAAGGCATGGTGCCTTTTCCAGAAAGTGTTGTCATCCAGCAAATGTACTAAGCTCCAAAGAAGCACTTTCCCAGTCTGCTGGGAGAACCTCTGAAGAAATGGTGTTGAAGGTGTTGCAGCTGCCAGAATATGTGGAGAAATGAAAGTAATCTAAATAAATCCACTGGGTTTTTTCCAGCCACTTGCTTTTGAAAAGTAGAATTGTCCCAATATTTCTCAGTCTTTGCTTCCATCTGCCTTTGGGGTACTAAAAAAAGGGGGAGGAGAGGGCACTACTTGGAGACATGAGTGATTGGTGTAATCAGGAAAAGAATCTGATGCTCCTGTTATCAGTTTGACAAGATCTGGAACAGCTTTTTGTTGGATTTGAATGCTGAAACATGATTGAGGAAAAGTTCATTGTATAGGAAGAAGAAAATCCTTGTGTTTAATGATTAGGCATTGAGCCAATTTACAAACATGTGATGTGTTTTGAAGTCAGGAGTGTGAGCAGAGAAGCCAAGGAGGCCTGAACACAGCAGAGGCAGGAGTAGTGTTCTTGAAGGCTGTTCTTTGCTGACACTTAAGTGTTCATTTGCAGACAGGGATTGTGATCCATGACAAATCTTGATTAGTATGATTTTAATTTAAAAAGCAGCATGGCCAGGCTGGAAGCCGTTGCCAGTAATTCAGACACCTTCTTTGGTTTATGTAGGGTAAAAATGTGTAAAGTGACTAATCAAAGCAGATATTAATTGGGACATGAGAATAGGGAGGCGAGAGTCCTGTGGACAGACTGAAATCATTCTTTCCTCCTCCAAGAATCTTACAAAGAGTGTTACCAACTCTTTACAAACTGCTGCTGTTTCTGCAAACCCTAAATTACTGTCAAAGGTTCTGCAAATATCCAATTTCTCCTATTGCCAAGGATGCATCCTGAACTGTGCCTTTTTGATGAAGGGGTCTGCCTTTAGCAATCTGAAAAGCAGGCCAGTGTAAAAGCCTTGCTGTGCAGGCAGCCTGCTTTTTATCAATCTCTAAATAAATGTGTAGGTGTGGCACTTGGGAACATGGTTTAATGGTGGCCTTGGCAGTGCTGGGTTAATGGTTGGGCTTGATGATCTTAAAGATCCTTTTCATCCTAAACAATTCAGTGATTCTGTGACAATATTGTCAATTTTTTTGGCATAGAACAGGGCTCTGGAAGTAGGTTTGCACTGTGAAGGGCTTGAGTTTTGTGTCTGCAGAGTCCCCCAAATTCAAGAGAAGAGTAGAGAAGGAATGCTCAAGTTTGATTTGCAATGGAGGGGTCCTCAGGTGGCCATTTGTGAGCGTTTTGGAATGTCCTTTGGCAAGTGGCTCAGGGCTGTGTCCGAGCTGGAGCTCCCAGCGCCGCTGTTGGCAGGCGGTCCCTAATAAAGCAGTGCAAGGACACCATTCCCTGTGCTTGTTTGCAGAGCTCAGCACAGCTGAGTGGAGTGCATCCAGCAAGCTCTTAATGAATGAGCACTGACTTTGCCTTGAGTTTCCAGGAAGATTGTAAAATATTAAGTACCTAACAGACCACACCGCAGCTTCCTGGGGAAGGGCCCAGCTATTTAATCTGCTTTACCACTGCCTTGATATTATAACAGCAAATGGATCATTTAGAGCTGGAGAGGCACTTAGAAAGCATTTCTATTGCAAAAATTATCTTGATAAATAGCAGAAATTGTGTAGAATGTAGAAAATTGTATTCTGATACCTGGGCACAAATGGAGAATAACTGGCTTGGCAGCACATCAGAGGAAAACTGGGAGGTGGCATTGTGTGCCAGAGTCACAGAGAAGAGCTGGATACGGTTTCTTAGGAGGCACCATCATTTTGGGTGTGTTGATGGGACTTAAGAGACCCAGTTTTAGAAATATGCCAAAGCTTGTCATAGACTGTGCAGTCACTGGCTGTTTTCTGTGCCCGAGAGATGGACAGGAGGAAATCAGCTTAATGGGTAGCAAGACAGACTGAAGCTGTGTATTAGAATCATAGAATACCAGGCTGGAAGGGACTTCAAGGATCATCATCCAGCATTTCTTGGCAAAAAGGAGAAAAAAAATCCATCTACTAAGAATAATGCAGCACTGTAAAACTCCTAACAAAGGAGTGTGCTGAGATGCTCTTAAGGTGAACCAAAGAAAAAAGAAGGAAAAAAAGAGACATTTTTTGAGGTAATTTTAGCTTTTTTTTATTCCTTAACTACACAAGGTCTATATGTACTACAGAGGACAGATAAGGCCCTGAAATACCCTTTAAAAAGTAGCAGCGTGGTAGAGACAGAGTACAATGCCAAGGAGATTGACTTATGAACACAAGTGACATGTTGGGATAACTTGGAAGTAGATAAATGAAATGTGAAGCCTTTCATCTCTCAGACACTGGTTTCAATTTAAACTGGGTCACTGTAAGGTTTATCTTAATTTATCTTACAGTGGTAGGTATTCACTATGATCAGATGGCACTCCTTGGAGATTTACCCCAGAATGGAGCCATGCAAGTATTCCCTTGTCAGGTTGTGACTGACTAAACCAGCTTATGAATTCCACATCAGGGTTTGCCCCTCCTGCTCTCTGGCTCTGTTAACACCTTCACTGCCTTTGCATGTTCATCAGGGTGGGCTTTGCCTTCCATGTCATGAACGTTTGAACTGAGTATTTAAACCTTGTTCCAACAACAGTAAAAGAAGCTGTAAGTCTGCTTTTAGTTTCAGTACAAGTATTCTCTCTTTGTTGAGTTTAAATACTAGACCTATATTCATTTTAAAGTTTCTGTCCTTTTTCTTGTGGTTTCAGAGAGAGGAAAAACTCTGGTTCAGAGGAAACCTACCATGTATCCCGAATGGAAATCGACTTTTGATGCCCACATTTATGAGGGCCGGGTGATCCAGATTGTGCTGATGAAAGCAGCAGAAGAGCCTCTGTCTGAAGTGACTGTGGGTGTGTCACTGCTGGCAGAAAGGTGCAAGAAAGGCAACGGCAAAGCAGAGTTCTGGGTAAGGAAAAAGATTAATTCCTCAAAACTGCTGACCTAGTTTTGTTTCTTTCAAGCTGAATGAATTCCTTGTGCCTTGTAGGCTTGTGGATTTTCCTAGGTCAGTAGAATCTCTCTAGTTTGTATTCACCTGTTAACAGTTGGGGTTTTTTTTACACCTTAACTTGATTTCTAAGACAAGAACAATTATTCAGAAGAGTAGAAGCTAACAGTGATCAGTTTTAGCCAGCTCAGTGGTCTCAATTCCTCTGCTTATTATCCATAGAACAGGTACCACATTGACATCATCAGTGTTAAACTTTCTTTGTACAACCTGTCATGACTTGGACAGAGCATCATGGCCATCAAAGAGACCACTTAGCATAGCCTATAAGGTTATTTTTGTGTGTGGAGAAGGCAGCCTGGCATTAGTAGCTGTAGCTGAGGTCTTGGCCTACTGTAAATTTTGTTGGGCAAATGTTCTGAGTGTCAGATACTGCCTTAGAGATGAACTCATTCATTATCCTAGTAGGATGATGGGATTTGTGGGGATATGTTCAGGAGTGTATCTAACTGTGGTTTGGTTTTGTTTGGGGATTGGATTTTTTTGTCCCAGGTTGTAGTTAGTGTAACCCAGGGGTACTTTGCTCTGTGCTGAAGAGTGAGTCACTCTTACGTGGTTAAAAGTTTCTTATCTTTTATGAAGGCAGCAGTTTAAGAATTAGTGGCTACTTTCTAAGCACAGGAACTGACCTCAGCTGTTGGCTTAAAAAGCACTTTTTTTTTTCTGGTCTGTAGAATTTGCCACAGAAACCATGTATAATGGTTTTGAGGAGGAAAGGAAAACAAATTTTGATTATACCACTTTTTTCATTGCCAGCAACAGCATTTGATATCCCTATGGTTTGTACTCTCGATAAACATGTAAAGGATTGTATAGACTTTTTCATTTAAAACTGGGTTCCTGTGCAGGTTGAGCTTACAAACAGTAACAACAGAAGCCAACAACCTTCTTTGCAGAAACGGGAAAGGGACATGGACAAACAATGTGAACTCTGACCGTGCTGGACTCCTGGGGACACATCAAAGCAATGCAGCACACGAGTAAAAGCAAGAGAATAAAAGCCCCTGACTCAGCTGCAATAGTGAGATATGGAATAGGATTGTAATCAAATAGTTATTGAATAGTCTACTTTGGTACCCTAGAAAGAGCTGTTTAAATTCCTGAGTGATGCAGTCAACCACACACTTCAGTGTTGTTATCTTTCTTTCCACAGCTTGACCTTCAACCTCAGGGGAAGGTGCTGATGGCTGTGCAGTATTTTTTGGAAGATGCAGGTAATGTCAACTGTTTATTTTCAGTCAGTTATGTGAAAAAAGGTTTTTTGCAGAACACAGATGTAGCTTACAAAAAGATGTCACCTGGTATAGTGAGTAGAATGTTATTAATTAATTTTATTAATTTGCTTTCTAAGATTTTTTTTTTTGTTATGTGGACTCATGGCTGGATTTGTTCATTTCTAAATGCTGTTGCATTTAGGCACTTTTGGATCTTTAATATGTCTATCTTCATGTTTTGATGTGATAGAAAATACATTATCTGTTCCTTTTTAGATGCAAAGAAGTTGAGTCTGTTGCTCTAGGTTATGTGGGAAACTTTTTTGTGGATTGGAGAAGTGGGTCTGAGTTTCCTGGGATTCAGACATCCTACTCACTAATCACAGAAACTGATTGTAGGAATGAATGAATGGTTTTGTGTTAAAATGCAGATCTAGTCAGTGATCTGATGTACCAGTTTAAAAAGTGAGCAGCCTGTCTGTGTCAGAAATCCACACAGGCTATTTGGAAATGAACTAGGAGGGAAGCTTCAAGTAGGATAATAAAACCAAGAATTTTGGCATGGATTTGTGTAGCTGGGGAGTCCTTTCCTGAAGGAAATGCTGTAAACCTCACAACTTGCTTAGCTTGTAGTTAAGACTTTCCCATACTAGAAGTCATGAAACCATTATTTCTTGGGAATAATGTTGTAATTATAATATAACTGGTCTCCCAGATTAGCCTATCTGTCTTATAAGGTTTAATAGTATGTGTTTATAAATTACTGAAAGAGTAAGCAGGAAGTTTTGAAGCATGGGTGGGGTTTTTCCCCTCACAGACATTTACAGAGGGAGCACAGTTCTGCTCTCTAGAACAAGTTCATTGTGAAGGTACCACACATTTTTGCAGAAGATACCAGAAAAGCTACTGAAGGTGGAGTGTGATGTGCATAGGTTACGTTTCAGAGGTGAGGTTTCATCTTTGTGATGGCAAAACTCACAGCCTATATGCTTCTTATTTTGGTCTCTATGAAAAGTTAACTCTTTAAAGCAAAATTTAAAAAAATACTGTCACTTTAAAGAGTCTGTAAATGAGAGCTTTCCTCAGGTTTGCATTTAAACTGGTATGAGCCATTATATTAGAAAATATTTATCTTGGTCTTTGTCATAGTTTCCTGTGCAAGGCTGTTTCATGGGACAGTGGTCTTATGATCATACCTATTTAATGAGATATACAGAAATCCATTTCTCCTGGACACCCAGAAGTTTCTCAAGCAAACCTGTACAAACCCAATTTCTGTATTTTCAGTTGTTTATTTAATGAGGCTGAAGCATATTTCCTCCTCTCCACATAGACATGTGGAAAAGTAGAGATGGCATAAGTGAAAACTTTCCATAATTTATTAGCAGCTGTTAGTAGGCAGGTAATATACTTGTGTGCTGGAAGTACTAAATAATTCTATTTAGTAATCAAAATAATTTAAAAATAGATGCTATGTTCTTGCAGTACTTTTCATTGCCTTTATTAGGGATTGCAGATGGTGGTGGATGAAGCCTAAATACCAAACAGATCATTAAGTCATGCGTTTATATTCTAACTGGCAAGTTAATATTCACATCTTAATGCTCTTTTTTGACCTTCTACTTTGCAATGACTTCCTATTTACCTTCTGCTTTATATGAAATTAGTCACCGATACATTTTTGGTAACTAAGCCACAGAGGTGGTGGAAATTGCCTTTCAAGACATTTATACATCTACATTTTGTGAAGGAAAGTCAGTCAATCTGATGTTTTAATGTGAGCACTGCAAATATCAATCCATTTTAACAAACTACTCCTCCTCAAGGTTGTAAACCTCCCTTATGTCAGTGTGCAATACTGCTAAGCAGGCAAACACTGATTTTTGGCTCGTCCTTGCACTGCTGTAAATGTTCTCTCTAGTTAAACCAGCACTTACCAGTATGAGAGCAGAGAGGTTTGCTGGTGCATTGCAAGGATGTTTGCATTAACCTCCATTCCCCACACTGCTGAAACCCCCAGTTAATAGCTGAAAGCTCACAGACCATTCACATTCCTCCCTGTGCACTTGGCATTTTGTTCTCCCTACAGAACTCTATGGTAGCTGTGTTTCTGAAATACTAAAAAAGGCCTGTTCTGAAGCTGGCGTTTCAGTTGTTCCCTGGTTTATTCAAAGGTATTGCTGCCATTTGTATCTTTGAGTTATAGGTGCTGCCTTTTGTTTGAAAATCTCCAAGCACTTCACAAAAGTGACTAATTCTTTCTCTGGCTTGTTTTGCAAACTGAAGCTGCTGGTTTTTAAACCTTTCTTCTAAGTAGCAAACATTCTGCCACCTTTAGAGAAAACTGCTTTCCTCTGCTTCGATGGTGCAGAGCAGTATTGGGAAATAAGAATGTTATTGCTCCCTTAACAGGTTATATTCTTGGAGGAAAAAAAAAATCACAGAATAAGCAGGTATTTAAGGTTTTTCCATGGTAGACTACACTGAGACTTTTCATTTGAATGTTCTTGTTCCAGATTGAGGCCTGGCCAGTTAATTTAGGGCTACATATGAAAAGTCTTACCAGTCACAGAGGGCTTTTCTTTCTAGACCCTATAAAACACGGACTGCAGAGCCCTTAGAGCTGTCAAAGAACTTTTTTGTCTTCTGTCCTGTGGTTTGAATATGAGCTTGTGCTGGAAATTCAAAAACTTTTCTCCTGGTGGGTGAAACGTGAGAACAGGGTGTTAACCTCAATTTTCATTTTGAAATTGTTTTCCTTCTACCCTTCCTTCTCTCGTTGTAGTATTGAACTAGGTTATAATTCTGTAAAGCAGCTTTAGTTTTAATAGGTGGGAGCTGCAGTACGTTTAATGCTTCGCTTGATCTTTGTTTATTCAAATGTAGTTAATGACCTCCTCGAGTAAGAAAAGGCAGAACCTCACTCTCCTGAGTGTCTTGTGCAGTGTTAGCTGCTTTGTGCTTGTGTCTTGGGTTTGAATTCTGAATTGCTGTTTTGCTGGCTACAGCTTCCTGCAGAAAAGGATAGTGACTTTTTTCCTTAAAATGCCATTAGAAGTACCAGAAGGTGAGTCATCTGCGTGTGAACTTTTGATATCTCAACTGTCTGACTTCTTGGAGAGGGACATAAACCAGAGAGCTGCATGTATTTTGAATATGTTGTTCTCTGTGTGTTGAGATGAGTGTTGGGGAAGCATGAGATTTGAGCATTTATCTGTGAAAAATAATAGGGTAAATAACAGATTTTGCCATTTCAATCTGTATGTTGTATGGGCCTAAAGTGAGATTTGAGGGAAGTATCTCTATGGATGAGGTGTGTTGTGGAAGGATGGTCACAGTTTTAATAAATAATTGTGATGAGGGCTGAAAAGACAGAACTGGGCCTTATAATTGTACATGGGAATGTTGGTATGATTTAATCACTGAACTGAGAAAATGCTGTTTTTAGAAGTTTGGCAAATGTGGAGGTTATTCACAGTGGCACCTTGCATCTGCTTTACTCTGCACCTAGAAATGCGATTGCATGAATTTAATAAAAACATCTGCAGGCTTTATCTTCTGATTTTTCTCTAGGAAAGTCAGTTGCAGTTGCAGTGATTTCACAGACACCAGGCTGGTGTGTCTGTGGTTCCCAAGGTAGCTAAGGTAGGTGTTGTGTGGAGCAGAGAAAATCTGATACTCAGCTCAGTAGAAGTTTGATTCAGATGCTGTATCTTTAAAGGTTGGTTTTACTGTGTAATTTGAAAAAGAAAGAAAACCCATTTTCCAGTTTATTCCTGGTTTTATCACCACAAATGAGATACCAGAGGTCTCTGCAGAGGCATTTACCAAACACTGAGCTGTAAAACAAGAGCTCTGTATGCTGAGCGCGGGCCGTGTTCGCACTGCAGCTCTGGGTGGGTGGGAGCACTACAAAGGCTGGAGTGTGTTTGGTTTGGGGTTTTTTTTTTTTAATCCTGGATTGAAAAGCAGGGCTTGTTAAAGCTGGTGTTTTGTTTTACACTTTTGTACAAGGCCACTGGTGTCAGTAATGCCTAGGAAAGGTTAGGTCAGTACATACTAAAGTAGCTGCAGGGCAGCACCTCTGTCAGAGCAGCAGCAGGTGCTGGCTCAGGGGCCAAGGCAGGACTTCATCCTTGATTTGTTCAAGGCCAGGCTGGACAGGGCTCTGAGCAGCGTGGTCTAGTGGAAGTTATCCCTGCCTGTGGCAGGACATTGGAACTAAATGATCCGACCCAAACCTGTGATCCTCTTTAGAGGGGTAGCACGAAGACCAAAATGATTTAACATAGCAAGTTCATGTCACAGAACTGTAGGCTTTTGGGAAACTTCTATTTCTGTAAATGGTTTCTTGGGTTTGGTTTGGGATTTTTTAACAAATGATCTTTTAAGCAATCTTCTCCAGGACCAGGTTAAAGAGCAGTTTGCCTCTGAGACAGTTCATGCTGGGAAAGTTCCCATTGTAAGAAACAAGCTTTCCCATTTAATGATTGCTCTGAGAGATTAATATTTTTCTTGACCTGAAGGTGCACTTAACTTTCAAACAAAGCCAAGTGCAAGGCTGCAGAACAGCAGAAGGAGACAGACACTGAACAAAAATGTTAGTGGGGTTTGTAATTTATTATAAAGTTTCAGGCAAATCTCAGCCTGCGCAACCAGCTCAGAAAATTCCTTTCCTGTCCCTGTTTGAAGTGAAGGCCTGGTTCCCAGTCTCTGACAGCAGCACTGTTACCTTTCCTCTGTTCACAAACAGCACCATGAAATGAGCAGGTTAAAATGAAAAATGAACTCTAAAGATGGTAACTATTTTTTCAATTCTTTCTTTAAAAAAACACTAGTAGGGTTATCCTGAGGTTGTTTTCTTTTGTCCTTGGACTTTTGAGGTTCAATTGAGAGTGTGGCATCTCACTTTGAGGTTTATTACAGCTCAGCAGAGCCCTGGCAATATTATTTTAGTAAGTGTTTTCCAGGCTTTGGGTTGGGTGTTGTTAGTGGCTGTGGGGACTGAAATGTTCAGCAGGACGGGCACTGCAGCAGAACAGTGAACACAGGGGGTGTTTACAGCAGTCTGGAGAGCTGCACTGTCAGTTCACAGCCCTGCTTAATGGTTTCTTCATGAATGGACAGCACAGAGGAGCTCTGGGGGCTTGTGTCAGGTCAACTGCAAGGTTTGAGAAGGGACCTTGAAATCCATGAATGTGTCAGTGACAAATATTAACCACAGCTCTCAGTAGAGGAAATGGATTATGTTTAATGGTGTGTGCTGCATCCAAAATGATTAATGTCAAGTCCAGGCCACAGAGGTCACCTGGATCCTGGTTGCTGATTCAGCTGTTTTGAACATGTTTTTTCTGACCAGGTGCTGGTTCCTGACAGGCATTTCATTTATAGCAATCCTGGCTTGCTTGGAGAGGGGAGCAAAGTTTTTCCCTTTGTGTTTCTCCCTCCCCCCATCTCCACCCTGCATCCATGCAGTTGTGAAAGTTACTTCCCTGCAATCGTTGATTTCTCTGCATCTTTGAAATCAAGACTTTATTCTCCAGCTGACTCCAGGGTTGGCTGAGCTGCTTGAAACTTTTCTGGAGCAGTACACATTAAAGGCAATTTACACATTAAAGATAACTTGTTAAACATGCCCATAGTAAATTGAAATTATGCTTTGATTTCAGAGCCACCTCAGCTCCAGATGAACTTGACTCACAGCTGCTTCTGAACCTCTCAGCTGCTTCTGAACCAGACAAAAATGTTTTAAGCTATACTTTGTTATACTGGTTGGTTTTAGCAAAGGCATCTAACAAGGCAGCTGGCTGTAAAGACCTTGTGTTCTCACATGCAGACTTTGAGGTTTTGCTGTGCTCAAGAATTCTTCCCTATTATTAAAGTATATTTAAGGAAAACGTGCAAAGAAAAAAAAAGAGGAAAAAAACCCAAAGTGATTAGTTTATATAATTACCCTCTCAAAGAACTAAATGCCAGTCTCACACATTTCTCTTAAGTTTGATATCAGGGCTTCAGACAGGGAGGAAACACCAGTATCTCCCATATCTTGATCAAGTTTTGTGAGAGACTCCTGCATGCAGTGTCAGCAGTACTAAATTGCTCCAAGTAGTTCAACGTGAGGCGTCCTCTTCCCCAGTTTGTTCCTCACTAAACACTTGTTTTGCTGTTGTTAGGAACTTTATAAAGGCTTTTGTCTGTTAATTTGCTGCATCAGAGGTGATCTCCTCAGAACACTGCGCCACAAAGCAAAAGGCCTTTCTCTGCTTTGTTGCTGTTACTGATTAAATCTCCCTTACAAAGGCATCCTTTTCGTGCGGCAAACAACATCAAGTATCGCTGCCTCTCAAGCACCTTGTTTCCCTTGGACCACGCGAGTGTGGCTTCCCTGCAGCGTTTGGGGAGCAGTGGGTGAGCTCTGTGTATTTGCTCGGGAGGATTAAACAGAGATAGCGCTGTCTGCAGACTGAGACAAGCTGGAGTGCAGCAGCTGATGAGTTTGCGCTGGGGGAACTCAGCAGCCTTTCTGAGCAACGAAAACGAGCCCTGTTCCTGGAGGGGCAGAGGTAACTCAGGGGCTGTCACAGTGCGCACTGGGAGGTCCTTTCAGGGCCTGTCTGGATGGGTTTTTCTCTGAACCAGGTGGCAAATTTCTCAGAAAAGTACATTAATGCCTTGTGGCAGAACCCCGGGACCTTTTTGAACTTTCTTTTCACTAATGTGCTTAATCTTTCCTTAATTTCTGAGCTGATGATGTAGTTTCTTTTCCAAGACAGCACATGCTGCTGCAGTGCGGCTGCTGGTGGCTGTGACAGATAAATTAGTTTAGGACACTCAGAATGGTGTCACATGACAGATTGTATTCCAGGTTCAGCAGTCTGTTGGAATAGCAGTGGTGGCAGCCAGCTAAAAAAAATGACAAGAACCCAGTGCATCCAGAAGCCAGAAAACCAGAGCTCCTGGTAACTTCATAGTAAGCTCAGGCATTGCAGCGAGTGTGACTTGGCAAAGGAAACAAATCTGCTTCTGTCAGTGCTAAAATCAAGGCTCCCACTGATAATGATAAAAGGCAGCAGTGCAACAGAGCAAATTTTTAAAAACTGTTTTGTTGACAATGGGAAAAATGCTCTTCTGACTTTTTCCTTACTCCATTGCTCTGGAAATTCCCAGCCTGCAAACAGCAAGCTCCCGTTGCCCTAAGCTTTGCAGCACTTTGGACATGTGAACCGTGTCCACATTTCTTCCAGGCTGGGACCCACAAACTGCTGGCCAGAGCTGATGGAGTTAGCAGCTGATCAGCTCCTCGTTGCTGGCTCAAGCCTTTATCTTTCCCTGCTGGATGGGATTGTCCCTCAGCAGCTCCTTTCAGTTGACAGGAAATGTGTTCTAGGGTTAAATCACCCGTTACCCAGTGTCTTGATACACCCGCGTTGGGTTACCTCTGCTACAAACCCCTATGACTTTAAAAATGCCTAATTAAGACTAAATAGTCTGAGTTTGTCTCTCAATCTTACAGCCACACTCATTTTTGTAAAAGAAACTCAGAAGCTTCCTTGGAAATGAGTGAAAATAATCATAACCTCTAATGAGGACCTGTATGAGTCACTTGGACTTGGAGCCTGAGAATTTGTTTGTTGCTTTATTTCTTGGCTTAATGCTACATGTAGTTCCTATGTGATGCAGTATTAAATGCTACAGTAGACAGGAGAGCATTATTATGATACTAAATAATCTCACTCCTTGGGGGCTAGAAGGGGAGAGGAATGAGACTGAGACTTGTGGGCAGGTAAAACATGGGTGTTAGGAGACAGCAAAATGGAAATGTCTAATTGAAAATCTCATTTGTCCTTGCTGCTTAATGTTCCTGGAGGCTGGTGGAAAGCCATCTTCTTGTAGGATGGTCCTGTGGTCACCCAGAAGGTCCTGCAGCAGTTCATCTGAAGGTCCTGCAGCAGTTCATCTGAGTTTCTGCTGTAGTCCTGGTTCAGGAGGGCATGTGGAGCAGCTGTGTGAAAAGGCTTCTGCTGACCTCCTGCTTCCAACAAATGTTTATCTTAAACATAAATCACGTATCATAAATCGTAGATTTTTTTTTTTTTCCCCAAGAAACAGTAGTGGCTGTCACTTCTCTATCAACACTGTGTTCCATGCCCTGCTTTTTGCTCTCAGTTCATCAGCTGAAGGCTTTTCCTGTGTGGGCAGGAGTGGGAAGTGCTTGCACAGGGACACCTTGGGAAGCAGCGTGTGTACCTGTGCCACCCCTGCTGGACTGAAAGTCTGCCGAGGGCAGGTGTAAAATGAACAGAAACACGAGTCTGAAACAAAAAAACATGCTGAACATTTGGGAGAAGCAAATATGAACCTTTGTAATACCTGGAAGTATTTAAAAGTGCGTCGTCTTGTCTCCCCCTCAGACTGCAGACAGTCGATGAAGGAAGAGGAGGGGACAGTAACTATCAACAGGAGAGGAGCGATCAAGCAAGCCAAAATCCACTACATCAAAAATCATGAATTTATTGCCACCTTCTTTGGACAACCTACGTTTTGCTCTGTCTGCAGAGACTTTGTATGGTAAGAAGGAAAATCTAAGCTTCCCCCACCTTCAAGGGCCAAATAACTGCAAAATTCGCTTCGGGTATACAGAGACAAAACATGACAAATAAATTTGTGTGTGTTGGGAAATTGAAATTATATACTCACTAAGTGCACTTTTATGCCTAAGAACTATAGTTGTCTTTCACATTGAAAAATAGATGGAAAATGAAAATGAAAAATAGAGCTTGAACGTTTTTGCCACTGAAATAATAGACAGAAATTCCATCAGCCTCAAGTGATATCTGACCTGTGATCATGAGCAGCTCTGTCACAGGAGAATGAGATGGGTGGGTCTGAGAAAATAATGCCCAAACTTTGAGATGTGAAGTGGCTGATGGCAGACTAAAGACCAACAGAGAGCCCGAAGTTTAATCCCTGTCATAGTAAGGCTCTACTTGTCTCAAAGTCAGGTTTGGAGGATTTCCCATGTGATTGAAACCTTATCATTTCTGGGTTTCCCTCCTAATTTGCTGGTCTGTCAAAACACAAGACCTTATCTTGTAAACCTTGCTTTCCTAAGACACAGGATTCTGATTACTGGAATTTAGACCAGTTTATTAATTGGTTAACATGGTAAAAATAAAACAAAACAGCTACCTTTTATTCCAGAAAATGTTTTGATTTCCCTTTTTACAATTTGTTTTTCAGGGGACTCAACAAGCAGGGATACAAATGTAGACGTAAGTTGATTTTTTTTTTTTTTTTTTTTTTTTTTTTTTTTTTTTTTTTTTTTTGCTTTCTTCTTATGCTGCTTTCCAAATGAATCTGGAGATGTAACAGTTACTCTTGAAAAAAATCTGTAAATATGCATGGCACAATGCATCATCACTATGGGTAGTAGTAGATGTTAAATATCAATTTTGCACAATAACCAAAGGAAGCTGATCATGATTCCTACCTGGGGTTTTAGTATCAAGAGTTAGACTTAGCTCTTCTTCTCAGAAGTGTGTAATGCTATTGAAAAGTTGCACTCATTTATGACAGCAGGTTTTTGTGAAACCTTTTCTAAAATGAATTACAGCTGTTGAGGGTTTTTACAGCTGAATTGAAAATCACTTTTGACTTAGCATAGATCTGTGCATTACTGCAAGCAGGGAGGAGCTATCAAAGGGTAAAACTCAAAAACATAATATTGTCCTGTTATCAAATGCTGGGAGCATTGCTTGATGGAAGCTGATTTAGTTCAGAAATAAAGTTTATGGTAAAAGTAAAGGGGTGGGGGGAATCAGCTTAAAAAAGATTATTATCTTGATAGAAAATAAGCTTTTGGTGTATATAGTCTAATGCAAAAGGAGTGTGATTTTCACACTCTGCTGTTAAATGCAAACACCTCATCCCATGTGTTTATTATCTGAAGGAGTCCTTTCTTTTCTTGTGCATGTCTTGAAGAATGCAACGCTGCTATTCATAAGAAATGCATTGATAAAATCATTGGGAGGTGTACTGGTACTGCAGCCAACAGCAGGGACACAATGGTAAGAGCTGGAACAATATATTTAGAGTGTAATTATGTAATTAAACATTGCTGAACTCTAACAAAACCTTGTACAGAAGCTGCCAGCTCCGTTTGGGAGATGCTTGGCTTGCAACCCAAGGTTCTGTCTTCTGCTTTGTGTAAACTGTAACAAGCAGCGGGCAAAGCTTTCAAGTAAGAAAAGAGCTGAAAGCGCTGTGAGGGGTGGGTGGGGTGTGATGGGCAGATCCATTGCCCTGCTGGGTGAGGGAGCTGAGGCTGAGATGAAATTGTTGTGGCTGTGCTCAGTTCCAGAAGGAGCGGTTCAACATCGACATGCCCCACCGCTTCCGAGTCTACAACTACATGAGCCCCACCTTCTGTGACCACTGTGGCAGCCTGCTCTGGGGGCTGGTCAAGCAAGGGCTCAAGTGTGAAGGTGAGGAGGAGGAGGGAGCTGGCAGCTCTCTGTGCTTTTCCAGTGTTCCTCCCACTGGACGCCGCTGTTGCTGCACACTGGGCCTTCCCACGTGTCTGGCGTAGGGGGGGATTCATCTCGTCCATATGGGGTGAAAAAGCTTTTGTACTAAAGGGAGACAGAGGCACTGAGCTCGTGGGACAGCTCAGCCAAGGTGAGCTGCTAAAGGAGTCAGGAAATGCTGCAGAGGTGTAATCTTGAGTGTTATCAAAATTACTACTTTGGGAATAGCTGAAATTTGGAGACTGACTCAATGTAGCACCTAAAAGTGTGTTCAAAGCATTTACTGAAAGCACTGCTTTTACAATTCTTCCACAAAAAGGCAAGATGATCCTTATTGTCACAGATTTTGAGAATAAAGTAATGAAGATTGGAAGTTTTTGCCTTGTGAAACATTTTTTAGCCTTCATTGTGTTAAAGGATAAAAACTGCAATTTTGGCAGCAATGACAGGTCCATGTCCAGTCGGTCTTAAAAAAGGTTTCTGAACTGCACAGAACAGCCCTGTTTGTTGTAATGTCAGCATTTTCCTGGTGCTTGTATAACAATCCTTACATTTCTTTTAGAATGTGGGATGAATGTGCATCATAAATGCCAGAAGAAGGTGGCAAACTTATGTGGAATAAACCAGAAGTTGCTAGCTGAAGCTTTAAATCAAGTTAGCCAGGTAAGCTTTATTGCCATGTGTCAGGTAATTATTTGTTTTCAGAGCACTTTGGGGCTTTCACTTCATCTTTTCTGGATCACTTTTATGGGGAACTGTGTTTGGAAAAGAGGAAAGGCAAATGACTTTGTCTTTTTTAATGTGACGCTTTTAGAGACTGACAAAGATACCAGTAGCCTGAAACTGAAATAGTGGAGGGGGTATATCACTTAAAGAATTTTTTAAAAGGTGTGTGGTTTCCTGAAATCCAATTTTGTTCTGCTGTGGTGCCAAGATTATTCTCTCCCTTTCTGTTTAATGGGTTAATCAGTGGTGTCATAACGCTGAAATCTGTTTTTACATGCTTCAACTTTAAAATTCCACTTGAATGATAAAATTAAGTGAATAAGGAAAAATATACCACATTTTCTCAATTTTTATTTATCTGATATAAATATATACACACATACACAGAGTGAACCCCTCTGGAATTAATCCTGGCCCCGTAGCTTGCCTTGCTCATCTCCTGCTGCAGCAGGATTCTTTTGTGGTCAGCTTCTACAAATAAAGATTCAGATACAAGCTCTGAAATAAAACAGGAAAATATCTCACAAAAGCCAACAGTGCTTCCTCTGAGATGTGTATTCCTGAGCTTTCAGAGGATATTTACTTTGAAAACAGTGAGAGCTGTTGTGCCAGCTCTTTCATGACACTGGGGCGCAATCTTTTCATTACTGACATTTGATCTCAGGGATCTTCATATGTAAAAGTTGTTTCCCCGTGCTAAAAACAGATGTCACATCCAGATATGACTTCAGCATGTCCAGCACAACAGTGATTCCCATCTCCTCTTTCACATGAGCACACATCCAAGGGGACATTTTCCCACAGGTCAAATTCTTCCCACTGTAGATTCAAAGCATTATCCCTTTAATAATTTTGCAATGAACAACACAGCATAGACTGTTCAGGAATTTCAGTGACTTATTTTCTTGCAGTGAAGGAAGTAAAGCAAATGGCTGATGTGAAGCTGTGAAGAAGGTGACTGAACAGTTTATGAACCAGACTTCTTGAGAAAAGACATTTACTGAGAGTTAATAATTAAAAGTTTATGCTGCCATCATGTTACATTTAAAGCTGTTATTCTATTTCTAAAGAACAGTGCTAATATAATTTCAAATGTTCCCCTTCTCCTCAGAAATCTACACGGAGGTCTGATTCTGGATCTGTAGAAAGTGTTGGTATTTATCAGGATTTTGATAAGAAACATAAAGCTCCAGGAGGAGACACAACAGGTGAGAAAACAAGACAGTGTTTCAATACAGCCACGTACCTACCAGACAATTTAAGTAGTTACTCATTCTTGCCTTGTGTCAGACAATTTTTTTAGTAAGTGCTGTTGAAAAAAGCAGCATGTATTTCTTTTTACCATCTCCTGGCCACACAAAAAGCTCTGACACAGGAGTTGCCCCTTACGTTTAGGTTCACCAGTAATTCCAGCAGCAGATGCATTGAAATACTATGTTAGTACCTAATTCTTACCCAGGGCTCTGAGTCCTGCGGTGCTCCTGCATCCACTGAGCTTTCCCCTCCCTGTTCTGCTCAGCAGATAACAGTGAGTACGATAAGCTCTGGGAGGGAAGCACAGCCAAGACAGCGTCGAGAATTGCAAGGAGAAAATTCAACATAGACAGCTTTGTCTTCCACAAAGTGCTGGGGAAAGGAAGCTTTGGAAAGGTATGTGACAAACTGAGAGCTTAAGGTGTCTGCTTCGCTTGGTCTCTGCGATGTGATGGCTATTTCCTTTAACCAGGAAGGTCTCTCAGCGTCTTAGGTCAGTAATCATCTAACAGAATTGTATCGAGACATCTCTGTCAAAGACACTAGGAATTCATCAGCTGGATCTTGTCTAAACCCGAAGGTGATTCATCATGCACAGCAGTTTGTCAGTGCTCAGTATCGAGGCAGAGGAGCTGCCCTTTCATGCACAGGGTACAAATGGATCGTTTAGTTCTGCTCCCTCCAAGCAGAGGCAGCCTCACAATGCCCCAGTGCAGTGGCAGGGGATGTTTGGGAGAGCAGTGTGACCTCCCCAGGCTCTGCCCACTGCTGCCTCTGAAACTACAGCTCTAGTGACAGACCAGGCTTTACCTGGCTGCTGTTCACACGCTCACAAGACATTGACAGAAAAACTGCTGAGCCTGTGGTGCGTGGCCCTTGAGCCCCATCTCCTCATCTCCATGTCCAGCAGCTTCACCTTCCCAAACCTCCCTCACCTTTCCCATTTAAATGTGGTTTTTTGAACTGTCAGTGCACCTGCTGTGAACACCTTTGGCTTTCCCTCACTGATACATCAGCACCAGTCTTTCCTACACGTGCTGTACTCTCACCTTTTATTTTTTGGAGGTTCTGCTTGCCGAGCTGAAAGGGAAGAACGAATTCTTTGCTATCAAAGCTCTGAAAAAGGACGTGGTGCTAATTGATGATGATGTGGAATGTACCATGGTGGAAAAGAGGGTCCTTGCTCTTGCCTGGGAAAATCCATTTCTCACACATCTTTACTGCACCTTTCAGACAAAGGTAAGAAAAATTCAAATGGTGACAGCAACACAACAGACTGAGCCTTTTAATGGATGCTGATACCAGCAGTCAAATTAAATTAATTTAGTGATGCAAGAATTAAATGTCCTTTTCCTGTGCTCTGTGCAATAATTCATGGGCCTGGTGGAAAGTAAATATGAGTATGACCAAACATATTTTGATAAGGATATAATAAAATCAGAAAAACATCTTTGCAGTCTGGAATAAGGAGGAGTTAAACTTAAGTCCTTGATCTGAGCTTTACCCTCAGTGAGGAGATGAAGGATGACTGTCACAGGTAGAAATTAGTAAGTCTTACTTAAGTGTGTATTAAGTCTAGAAACCCACAGAATTCAAGATCAGATATTTATATTTACAAGACAAGGCCACTCAACTCTGTAGGAGCCTCTTAGGGGGTGCATGAAACAGAGAAATCCTTCAGGAGAAGAGGGAAATGGCTGCTTGGTCCCCTGGAGGCACATTGCTACTTCATTTATGGTTGGAATAGCATCAGTAATTGCTCCATTCCCTGGTTATTTGCTAAAGGATCATCTGTTCTTCGTTATGGAGTTCCTGAACGGGGGAGATCTGATGTTCCACATACAAGACAAGGGGCGTTTCGACCTCTACAGAGCAACGTGAGTCCTCAACCCTTCACTCCCCACCTCCATGAATGATTTTGGTCTCTGGGTTTATGGCTTCTGGTTCTGTGCCCCTCTTTAGCTGCAGTCAAGTTTCAGTGGCTGATAATTGGAAGGATGTTTCTAGGCACTGGGTAAAAACAATTAAGAAGTTCACTTAATGATGTGTGGAGCTGGGCTTTCTTAATTTACATAGCAGTGCGATGTTTTACTTTATGGGATGCTTGTACCTAGAGGTGCAAAATAAACTGCAACACGAGCCAGCACTGAAAAGCAAAAGGTACAGCTTCAATGTACTTTAGGACAGTATTTCGATGGAAAAAATTGGAAAACGGCCTGGGGGAAAAAAATTCAACACTTAACTGCTATTGCTAAATTGACATGATATTACAAAAACCCCTGTACATTCCATGAGATGCTAATTACATGGATAAGCACTTTGTTTGGCAAGTGCACTTGTGTCAGTTATCTCTGACTTAAGTTTTCAGCTCCAGTGATCTTTTAAAGGATGCAAAAATATTGTATTATTGTTACTTTAGCTATCATTTTTAGTTTGAGGTCAGTTTCTACTTCTCCTACTCTAATCCACAGCAGATTTAATGGCATCATTGAAGGGGTGGCATGTAAACCTTAAAAAGTAACAGTGCAGGGTACTGGACCTGCCTGTAAACCCCAGGAAAATTGCTTCTGTTACTGGCACTGCGCTAAGGAATGCTGACTGGATGGGGTCAGAACAAGAAGTCTGGCATCAATAGCAGCCGGTTGTATAGGTCAGCTCCCTTCCCACTCTCCCCAGCAAAAATCTGGATAAAGCCCCTCCAGCTTACCTGCATCCCAGCAAGCATCTGTGCATCTGCCAGCCTCTCCTGGTATATTCTGTGCCTATTTGTTTTGGGTCAACATTCATCTGCTGTGCAGAAATGGAAATAGTTTTGTGTTTTTCCAATTTAAAAAAAAAATAATACTTTTTGGGGCAGAGGGAAGCATTCTTCTAGATTTTCCTTCATGTCCCCTGGATTATCACCTCTTTTTTTTTTTGTGGAGAGTGCCCCTGAAGTGATGCCACTTTTCAGTCTGTCTGTTGTGACCAGGCAGGTGCAGAGGGAGACAGGCGAGGCCCAATTCTAACCTTGCCATTGGTGCCCCGTCCCTCCTGCAGCAGTCCTTGAGGGCTGAGCTCCCAGTAGCTCTTTCAAAGGCACGTGCATGTCACTAAAACCACACAAAGACTGTTACTAAAGAGGAGGAAAAGGGATGGTGTTCCCTGAGGGAAGCGGATGAAGCCTTGCAGCAATTGCTGTGGTGTCCCCTCTGCTGTTTGGTGTTGGACACTGCCGATGTGTGGTGAAGGGATTCACTTGCAGGCTGCAGCATCAGGCTGCCTAAACACGGGTATGTCGGGATTTAAAGATGTGTACAGTGCTTCTCACTCCATGAAAAGATGCCCGCAGCATTATTTTGGCACCTGCATTGACTGTGTCGTAACTGAGCGAAGATTAAAAGATGTTTTGGTCTTTTCAGGTTTTACGGAGCTGAAATTTTATGTGGGCTCCAGTTTCTTCACAGCAAAGGCATTATTTATAGGTGAGTACCAGCTAGCTCCAGGCTGAGACCTGGGAATTGTCTTAGCACTTCATGCATCTTTGAATTCCTGATTGATGTGACAAGCACAAGCTGTCTGTCAGAGATCTGATGTAGTTCCAAGGCCATCAACATGACTGAGATGAATCCCTGTTTGTGTGGCTTTTCCTTGGCAGCTGGAACGATGGAATGGTATTTGTGTTACACAAAAGCAGTTTTGTTTCAGTTATATTCAAACACTGCCTTCAGATCATGAGCCTGTTTAGTTTGGAGGTGAGGGAGAGGGTCCTTGAGGATATCAGTTCCCACTGGTCTTGAGCAAACCACCGAGGTGGAAGGTGCCTGCTTTTGCCTTCTGGTCAAAACACAATATCAATGCTTGTGCTTGAAGCATCAAGGGCCAGACACTGCTGGTGCTGGGAACTTCAGTTACCCAGGAGAAAAGACTGCCCTGTTCTTATGGGAAATTCTCTGCTCTATTTCAGTCCTTCTTGGTAAGCAGAAGGCTGTTCAGTTTCTCTGCAGCCTGCCCTCCTTGGTATGTGCATCTGCAGCCAGATGGACAAAAAACGCATCACGGTCGAAGTGAGGGAATGTAGCTTTTGGAAACTGCTGGGAACAAAGCTCTTACTTGGTTGAAGAGTGTTGTTCTGAGAAAAGACACCAATAGGACACTTCACAGGCCATGCCACCACACATGAACTTGTGCTGTAACCAGGAACAAGTCGCAGGTAGTGTTAAGAGTTGGGCAGGTTTCAAACTATCAAATTCCTGCCAAAGGCTCTCAGAATCCAGCACAATCCTTCTTTTGAGCCCTGGAGCTGGTGCAGCACTGCTGTGTCAGCTGCTGGGGCATTAACTTACCCCGCCTTCCAGCAGCAACAAGCTCTGGCTGTGCTTTTGGATCTGAAAGCCAATGTGGAGGATTATAAGGTCACATTCTATATATGCACCTCAGCCTCTTATTTTCTCTGACAAGAGAGAATTCTTCCCTTGTCCCTCATGCCTTCAGAGCACAAAAGTACCATTTTGGATGGATTGTGGTGATGGATGGTTATTTTCTTGAAAAGCCTCTGTGTGTGCAGCTGGGGAGGTGTTTATCAGTGAAGAAACTGTGTGCATCTGATTACAAAAATTACTCACTTAAAACACAACATTTTTAAAATACCTTTTGCAGAGACCTAAAACTGGATAATGTGATGCTTGATAAAGAAGGCCACATCAAAATAGCTGATTTTGGAATGTGCAAAGAAAACGTTGTTGGTGACAGCAAGGCGAGCACTTTCTGTGGGACCCCCGATTACATCGCTCCCGAGGTCAGTATGGCACAGACAGACACTGCTGGCATGGATTTAGTGCCCTGATGGCAGAACAGCTGCTGGGATTCATCACCTCTTTGTAGACAAATAGTTCCAAAAAGTCCAAGTCTAATTAGAAGTAAAAATCAGGAAAAAATTGTATCTGCGTTCTTTATAGAAGGTACTTGAGATTTTTAAATATTCTGTAGCTCGAAGTTGAAAAAATGTGGGTTTGGAAAGTTAAAATGCTCCATTTTTTTAAGAGCTGGGGGTTAGTTGTAGACACCACACCCATGGGGCTCCTGCAGAATGAACCTATGTATGTGCACTGCAGATGGAGAAGAGACTTGTGCCTATGCAAACAACCAGAATTTTAAAAACAGGAGCTTCTAAGGGGAATCTCAGAGTGAAATTCCCTGTGTTCGTTTTTTGGGTTTTTTTTAAATCTCATTTGCAAAGTAGCTCAGCTGAGGTATTTAGCTTTTAAAGCTATAAATTACGTCAAAGCCTTCCATAGAAATCTACTTTGCATCACTACTTGTTTTTCCCTTCATCTTGTAAAGAAACTAGAGAGGATGTTTCTAAGTCTATGGTTATTTAAAGTTAAGGAAGAAAATTTCTGAATGAGAGCAAAGACCTGTCCAGGGAGCTGGCCAGACACCCACAAACAGCAGCCTAGGGTAAAACCCCAGCTGTGCAGCAGTGTCCACAATTTCGTAGAGAGATGGATTTTTACTTTAAATGCTCTAGTTATTAAAGATTCTCTCTTGCAATACCTCTCCTGGGTTTTGGGACGTGTTGCTGCTTCTTACCACTTCCTTGTGTTCCCTCCTGTGCGGCCCAAGATCCTGCAGGGTTTGCGGTACACGTTCTCTGTGGACTGGTGGTCGTTTGGGGTCCTGCTGTATGAGATGCTGATTGGCCAGTCCCCCTTCCACGGGGATGATGAAGATGAACTGTTTGAGTCAATCCGGGTGGACACCCCTCACTACCCACGCTGGATCACCAAGGAGTCGAAGGATATATTAGAAAAGGTAGGACTGGTGATCAGCCTGGGGTCCTGGTACTGTCTCTGTCCAGGGAGAGACAAATCTCCCAGTAAAGGAGCTGTTGATCAGCAAATTGCTCTTACAAAGGGAAAGCCAGGTCAGATTAATTACAAATGCTCTCTTTGCTCTCAGCACCCTTAGTTGTTTTAGCACCATACCTGTAAATCCACTGCTGTGTACCTTTGGGGCAGCTCTAACACTTTACTGGGTGTCTTCTCTTGCAGCTCTTTGAAAGGGATCCAGCAAAACGACTTGGGGTCACTGGGAATATCAGAGACCATCCTTTCTTCAAAACAATCAACTGGACAGCGCTAGAGAAGAGGGAGGTGGACCCTCCCTTCAGGCCAAAAGTGGTACGTGGGCTGTTCTTTGTTCTTAGTAAACAGCAGCCATGGGGTAAGGGGTGAATTCTGTACCCACACAAAGTATCCTGCTGCCATTTTCTCCTCCCATTTTACAAAGGAGGAAGGTGTGTATCTGTAAGCCCTCTGTTCTTGGGTGGTTCACTTACACACGGGTGCACTGTACTCGTGTGACTGCCCTGAGATATTCCTGGTAAGACTGTCTTCCTATTGCTCTCAAGGAGCTTCTTTATGAACAAAATGTTCAGCAAAACCAATAGACAGCTTTGACCCCCATTCCCCTCTGTGCTTGAAATGTTCACAGTTCCTTGCAGTTTCCTTTTCTGAAATGCCACATGGGAGGAGCAGCAGTAGCTCGAGGCTGCTCAGCTGGTGCCTGGCTGCAGGCACTCTGTGCAAGCATTAAACCTCTGCTGCTTCCAACTCACCCGAGCGTCTCCAAGGGGGCAAGAAGCAGCACTCTCTAAGCTACTGAACTTAGAATTAATGTACGTGCCTGATGTTACCTGAAAACACATCTAAAGAACAGATGGTACCTCAGTGTGCATCACAGTGGGATGCTGCTGCTTCAGCTCACCTGGTTAAAAATCCAAACCAGCGCTTCTCCAGCCTGTTACTGGAACAGGTGAAATGATCTGGAGGCAGCAGTCTCTTTAAAATGTACTCAGTGGAGGAGAGCTGTCCCCTTCAAACACACAAAGTTTTGTGTTGCTTGTTCCCAGAGAAGTGGGAAATCTGGAAACACAAGGATCCTACAAACAGTAATCTTTGGTGGTTCAGAGTGTAAAACAGTTTTTAGTTACATGAATATTTTATGAAACACAAAGCAACTGCTATAGGGCATTGCTTTTTTCTCTGCACAAGTACAGCCTGCAAAATGCTCTCAGGAATTTAAACATTTTGGTTAAGGCAAGAAATGCTGGCCTTAAATCTAAGTAAAGGCTGCGTTGCTTTTGTCAATAGATAATCTTCGGGTAATAACCCAGTGTTACCACAAATCCAGGTGGTTCTTCTCCAAAGCAACCTGGCTTTGGTTTTTCTGTTGGTTTCTAACTAACAATAAGAAATTGCCCAGTTATAATCTTACAGTCTTGCTAAAATAGGTTAAAATGAGATTTTTTTTTTTTCCCCTCTCTAAAGTAGGGGAGGGAGGGAAGGAGCTGAAAGACTAGTTTCTCAACATTTTGTATTTAATTTTTGTTCTGGAAGAAAATTACAAAGTTTGTCTCCAACTGTCTTCCCTCTCCAACACAGAAATCAGCAAGTGACTACAACAACTTTGACAGAGAATTCCTGAGCGAGAAGCCAAAATTGTCTTACAGCGACAAAAACCTGATCGAGTCCATGGATCAGTCTGCGTTCGATGGATTTTCTTTTATTAACCCTAAATTTGAACAGATCTTGAACAAGTAAGTCTCTGAACAGCTGGACTTTGAAGCAGGGTTACACATTACAAACCCAGACTCCCAAGTGTTAATGCATTCCAACGATGTCGATACTTCAGAATAATACACGGTAGTGTGATGAATTATGTTCACCTCCTGATTTATTGGCAGTGTTTTTATGCATGGTTGGGTTTAAGGTATGTGAATCATGTGCGTTATTTTCTCTGTTGGGGAAAGTGTAAATTCTGTTTGGTACTTGAATGTAGTTATGTTATATATATATATATATATATATATGTGCTGTATATTTTGCTCAAGAGAAGACATTGGGGAACAGAAGATGTCTTTTTAAAATGCGTTTGAGCCCTTGGTTCTTTTATTTGTCTTCAATTAAAAGAAAGTTTAATGTAACTTTCATTCATGGCTCCATGATTTTTAACAATATGCAATTTAACTCCAGCTGTCTTTAAACTACAGTGAAAAAATAATGCTTGGTAAGCCCTGATTGCTTTCTTGAAATATTTGTTGGTTTTGTGAATTAACCAAAAGGACGAATCATGCAAAAGCAGAGATTCCTAGTGTAACACTAGCTGCTGTGGGAAACAGCTCAGGGGTGCTTTTGCTGAATAAATGCTACATCTTTATTCCAAGGCAGTCCAAGCATGAGACAAAAAGGCCTCAGCATCCCAGAGCAGCCCCATCCTGCCTGGGACTGTGGGGTTCTGCCACTAAATGCCACTTCCTGCTAACACACACAACAATCACAGCAGGACAGAACCCAGGTAATGACTGTAGAGTTACTTGCCTGCTCTGCCTGAGGAATTATTCTGTTTAACTGCCAAACACAAAATCCTTCTTCCACTTTTATCTGCTTGTTTGTAGCACAGCAGCTGTGGCTCTGTCTGCTTGCTGTTAGAAGGGCACAAAACCAGATCCTGCTTTGCTGCAACACCGACTTCTGAATTTTGATTTTTAACCGTTAATGAGAAAGAAAAACTAATGTAATTACTGCAAAGCTCCTTCCAAAACCTTCTCCTTGCACTCAGCTCATAAAATTCAGGCTGAAGCAAGGTTTCCTTGCTTCTCAGGAGCTTTCTGTATCTTGTAACACACTTGCAAATGATTTGATTTTCTCAACACCGAGCAGGCAGAAAAATGTACATGTGTCAGTTCATCCAAGAGTTATGAAATTCTACAGAGCTCTTAGGAGCACCCTGGAGCTTCTGGGTCATTTCAGACTGTTAATCCTGCTGAAAGAGCAGCAGAAAGCTGTACTACTTTGTAGAGACCCAAAAAAATACAGTGCTGCCTTTGTTCTGCTCCTGAACAACAGCTCTAGCTTATTGTTATAACTCAAGTAATGCCAGCATGACTCGAATGCCATCTGAGCCTGCAGCAGATTGAGGCTGGAAGGGGCAGAACACAGCTGGCATTTCCCAACAGCCAGGGCTGGCCTGGTTTACCAACCCCAGTCCAAGGGGAACAAGCAGTGCCCTGCAAGGTGCTGCAGGGAGGAGAGCAGGAACCTGGGCTTTTCCCCTTCACAGAACTCCAGAGTCAGTTCTGCTTTGCCATTTCTCACCAGAAAGTGATTCTGCTTTCCAAAGTGAGTGCTGGGCCCTTGCACTGGAGCAGAAACACATTTCTAGGTAAGAGGTAACAAAGGTGGTGCCAGCAGCAGAGATATTTGCACGGCCAGAAGCTGTAATGAATTACAAGTAATAGGAATTGTTCCTTGTGGGAATGCTGGCTCCCTGCCCTCACCTGCTTTGCTCTGGAGTAACAAGTGCCAACCCTGCTCAAGAGGCTTCACACAGCAATGCCTTCAGCTGGCATCTGCCTGATGTACCAGGAGCATCTCCTGCTGCCACCACTGTGCCCGACTGCCCTCGTGACACAGGCCCAGACTCCTTTCCTCTGCAGAGCAGCTACTCCACCCCTCCTCAGCAGCACTGTCCTGTTCAGCCACTGCACAGGGCCCTGCCCTGCACCACTGTTACCTCCTGACAGCATAGGCACGAAAGCTCCACAGGCTGGGGCTTCTCCAGCTCTTCTGCTGAACTGCTGCACCCCAGGGCCACCTGTGGGCACCAAATGTCTGGGTTTGCTCACCCATCGGCTCTGGGTCATCCTCATGCAACAGAAGTTTCAGCAGTTAAAGGATTTTGTCCAGAACACAGCCTAAAAGCTCTAAAGCAAAGATATAACCTGCCCCTCAAACAGAAATACAGAGTGGAGTTAAAAAACGATGAAAACACTCCTCCCACCTAGCAGAGAAGACACAAGTGGTTACCTCCTGGGGGGCTGCAGTCAGCAAGACATGAAAATTTGAGTACATGATTCTAAAACCACACAGCAGTAAATAATTTTGTCCTTACCCTTCAGCATGACAAGTGACCCTGCCAATTTAATGCCCTCTACCTCCCCTCTGCATATAAACCTGTATTGATGGGCAGCATTTGGCTGTTGGTTTTCAGCTTTCTCAAAACATGTTCAAGACAGTGTAAGAACAGTGTAGCTCTGAGGGTGGATCCCATCTTAATCCCAGTGACCAGGTAAAACTAATAAAGTCTTACCTTTCTCCTCCACTGTGTGCAAATCCTGGCGTGCATTTATTTCATCAGTTCTTCCTTCTTCCTCCTCAACTGAGTTTCTTACTTAAATCATGGTTATTTGCAGAGTAAAGCAACCACAGGGTGAATTAATTTAATCCTTACACTTATGTATGAGCTCCCTAACCTCAGCTGATGGAAGCTGTGGAACCCTGGTGAGGCTCAGGACACTGGCAATGGACACGGAAAGAAACACACATCAGTGCACCTTGGAGCATTTGATCTTTATTACTTGGATCAAAGGTCAAATGATTACATTTGTCTGAAAGATCACAATGACGGCCAACGACGTAAGAAAGGACAGTTAATCCCATTTGAGAGACTGCATCTGAGCCAGGCACACACAGAACAGAGGCAGGAAAATGCTACAAACACAGAAGGTCAGGACAAGGGTTTTTCCCCTCCCCTGTCAGTGACTATTCTGTCAGGAGTGCGGGGGACACACTTTTAGAAAGTGACAATAATCTGCAATTCTTAACTGTGCCTTCCCAGAACAGCAGATACAGTTACACCCTGGGAGAACCCATCACTCCAAATCTACATTCACCTCAAATCTACATTCACAATCTCCACCTACTCTCTCCAGCCAGGGTCAGATGCAGTCACTGATTTAGTACCTTCCTACCATAGAACCAACAACTTCATTTTTTTTTTTTTCTCTTCAAGTATCAGCACAATAGTTTATTTACACTTGTGTACAACTCTTTTACTGAACACCCATTGCAGTAAAACACTCATCACAGTATATTTGAAAGCAGGCTATAAAAATACGTACTGTACATAGAACACGTAGCCTGGAGGATGTTACAGCACCTCTGACAGGTCAGAGAGGTAAAACAAAAGGGAGAGAGGAAACACCTCAAGCTGTGCTCACCAGCAAAGAGAAGCAGCCCCTGGGCTCAGCTCTCACTGGGGGAAACATTTTTGCCCACATTTCTTCAGCCGGGTCTGAGCTCGCAATCTGCCAGTAAAACTCCACTTTTCTAATGCAGCCTCCTGGGATTTTTACAGATAAAGCCTGACATTCTCAGTGTAAAAACTGTTTAACCACCACTCCTGTCCCGGCAGAGGAGCGAGGGCTGCCTGGGGCACAGCCCGGCTTTCCCACGCCAAAGTGGGAGGGGAAACTGCTCCTTCAGTGGTGCCACAAAGGTGGCCTTGTTAACAACACATCAATAAATTCACTCCTCTGAGCAGTGCCAGGCAGGCTCCCTCCTCACCCCACCACTATGGGCACAGCTGAATTAATAAAGGTCTGAAATGGCATTACCATAACACACAAACACACACAAAGCTTTAGACAGCAGCGCTTGAAGCAAGTGTTTCTGGTCATTCTGCACCCTACACATTCCTCTTCTGAAACAGAACCCAGCAATGCACTATGGCTTACTTCCAGAGCTGAATATATTGCTGAATTTAGCTTATTAAAAAAAAAAATATTCACAACAGCAGCACATTGTTTTATAAACCCTGCACAAACAAAAGACAATTTAGCCCTTGCCTGCAAAACTATGTTACCAGGGCCTGGTATTTCACACAGGAATTCAGGAAAGAGAAAAACCCAAACAACAAAACAACCCCAACAACTCACACGGTAAAAGCTCAATTAATTGGAGAGAATCCTTAGAAAAAACACAGTCCAGCTACCAAAGAATAGTTCTCCTCACTTCAGAGCTAGAGCCAGCAGCAATGCTGGCAGCTCACTTCAGTTGTCTGGTAACACACATACAAAATACACTTTGATTTAGTACAGTTAAAAGGTTGTGACCTCGACAGACACAGAAAATTCCATTTTTAGCACTGGAGTTTCACTAGGCATAAAAGAGCAACAAAGAATTGGGATGATGGAAGGTGCTTAAAAACAATACGAAAAACCCCATGGCAGGTGTGCCATGTTAAAAATTATTTCAGAATTTACCTGGTGTTTTTGTTGCATGAGCTGTTAGAATGGTTAAACTCACCTAACCTTTCTGTACTGTTTCCTGATGTACGTATTAAATGTGGCTATAAAAGAGAAACATACACTTTTATGTTGAAATTCATTCCAAAAATTCCCTAAAAATATAATGACAACACTAACAAGACAAGCAGCTTTTCCAGCCCTTGACAGGCTGAATCCTTTTACCCTCCCTTCCAGACTCAGAAAAGCTGCTCATCCCCCCCCCATAACTGCAGTAGAAAGGACGTGTCTCTCTCCATCCCTGTCTTGATTCATTCCCCAGCTGTCACTCACACTCATGTCCCCCACTGCCCTCCAAAATACACCTGGTCTCTGGAAAATGTTAAAATCTTGCTAAAACAGCAGAATCTTCCAGGTACCAAATCTGGTTTTAATGCTTTGATTTTCCAAAGGGAGCATCTCCCTTGGGAATTTCTGAAAAAATTTTACGTTGTGGTTGGCAAACCAAAATTCAATTTAAAACACAGGACAATTATCAGAGCTGATGGGCTTCTCCATTAAAGCAGCTTTGCAACATGAAGCCTCCAATGCTCAAAATGTAGAATTTTGCCCATGTTAAATACGCCATCAAAAAAACTCCATGTAATTCTAGGCAATCGTTCACAGTAAAAATAAGAGAACTCTTAGAAAAAACACTTACAAAAGAAAAAAATCTAGTTAAAATCTGACAGTAAAATCAACACGGGCAATTAACCACCTTGCATTATCCACAGACGAACAGTAAAAACCCACTGAAACTGCACAAATTTACATAAGAAAAATCGAAAACCAACTCTGTCCTGCTTCCCACAATCTTTTCCCCGATACCTTTCGGCACCGGGAGTTATCCACGAGCACAAGTGTTCTCCAAAGAAGCGGAATCACATTCGAAATGTCTCGAAGGGAAGGGGAGGCGCGTCCATCCCGACCCGCTCCGACACCGCCGGGCCCTGAGCTGCTGGAGGAAGGGCTGCCGCCCCGGGAGCTGCAGCTATAGGTGGGTGGGGACTGTCCTCAAAGCTTCTTCTCTCGACCGATTCACGCCTACATTCTGCAAATTTAAAGACAAAAAAATACGAAATTTTAAAGCAAAGGTCTCGCAGGCAGCCGCGGTTTTTGCTCGGCACGCAGCTGTTACGTGACATAAAAAGTGTGTAAATTGTAAGGCTTATTTCCTCAAAACGCTCTGTGAAACACAAGGAAAGGTCCCAGCCCTGAGCAGGAGTCAGAGCCAGGCTTGGACCTCATCCCAGTGCCAGGAGCTTTACAGAGCACCCCTGAATTACTGGATCTCTGCTGCCAGTGAAAAGCCCCCCTCAGACCTGTGTCACACCGGGTCTGGCAGGACAATCAGTCTCTGTCCACCATATGCAGGTCACAATGTTACAGCTTTTAAAACCTTTTTTTTCCTTTAACCACTGCTTTCACCACATTTTTCCTAATCCACTGTCTCTCCCGGTCTTTATGCACGTAGCGTAAGGAAAACCAGAACCCTGCAAAGGTCATAAACCACACAGGAATCAATAAAGTCTTGAGGGAGGGAAGCCCACCTGTCCTTGTTCCAAGCACACTCCAGGAAATGACTCCTTAACACCAACAGCCACAAAGCCAGTGCTGATCCTATCTGTGAGCAGCCAAGTCACTGGAAGAACTCTGAATAACAAAGAACTGGTAACATAAAGTTTAAATGCACTTTGGGACACACACGGCATGTGGCAGATGTCACACTGACATCAGGGAATGCTCCAGTGGTTTTATAACCACGTTTATTAGAGTTTACATGCAAAACAAGCCTTTCCAGTCCAGCTCCGAGGAAAGGAGAGCCCCACGAGCACACAGTGAGGGGCCCTCTCAGCACATGCAGACACTCAACTCCATCAGCCAAAACTCATCAGCTCCGAAAGGAATTCAATCCCCTCCCCAACCCCGCTTTCTAGATTTTCAGCCATTTCTTATGAAAGCAGGATATAAAAAAGCAGCACCAGATTCTCTTTGGAGGTTGAATTCTGCCAACATTGCCCTGCCCTTACCAGTTCTCCTACACCCACATCAGCCCTTTCCTTTGCCATCGGCCTTCAAGCCCTTGGGTAAATCCCTATTTTCCACCATAAACACCACGCCAAGGTTTCTGGGAACACACACACAGCAAATGCTGCTGGACAGAATCATCCAAGTACTGGAAACCTCTACGTGTGCACCCACCAGCACACGGCCTGACCCACTCACATCTCTTTGAAGGAAAGCAAAGCAACAACCCTATTTCAAAAAGAAGCTTCCACAAGAAGCATCTCTTCTGCAGCAAGGGGAAAGCAGCAGAAAGCATCAGTATCTGTCTAAGAACACGAGGAGTTGGCAAAACAAGTCATATTCTGCATGGTTATAGGGGGGAAAAAAAACCAACAATAAACCAACAGAACATGCTGGCATTTGGTGTTTGTTTGTGTTTTTCTTAGCAACTGATGCAACATACCCAGAAATTCCCTGGGACTTCAGAGAGGTCTCCACAGGCACTCCCAGAATACTGGCTGAAATCTTTTAAGCTGAACATCTGATGTTGATTCAAAGAAAATTAAATGGAGCATGAAATGGAGCATCAAAATGCAGGAATCCAGAGGTACTGGAAATTAGTCCGCAAGCAGCAAGAACTAGACAGCTCAAACATGAAGCTAAAAGGAAATGAGGTGATTAAGGCCAGGCAGAAGATACAGCTTATTTCAGTCAGTGAGAGGTATTGGATATAAGCAGCATTTTAACAACTAAGAGACCCAAAGGGAATATTGATAAGCAGGCAGGAAAGCTGAAAGCAGAAAAAGCTTGAACTTGAGTAAACACAAACAGGCTGTGGAAGCAAAGTGTGCTGAACTGTCACACTGAAGGAAGAAAACTGGGATAAACCCTGATAAACACCCCCAAGGGCTTATTAAACAAACACAATAGCCAGCAGCAAGACCAGATGAACAGGGGCTTAGAAAGGGATGAATATCCTCATTAACAGTAAGTGGATTCCTGCTCTCAGGAATCCCATTAGATGAGATGAGGGCAGCTGGGATTGTACCCACTTCCAGAACAGCCACAGGCACTGTGAGGGAAAAGCCATGCAACAAGGACAGTGCTGCTGCTTAGAAAGGTGACTGAGGTTTCAGCCTTACTTTTGGGACCAGAAGGTGTCCCTGCAACTGCTCTACACCAAGGCACACCTGGACAAACCATCCTGGGAACAGGCATTCACCAGCAGCAACACGGCTTAGAGAGCCCGGGAAATACAGGAGGAGGAATAAAACACCTTTCCTAAGTAAATACTGTTTGTACCAAACCTTGCACCCTCTTCCTCGGCCAGCCCCAGCAGGAGCTTGCTGCTTCCAGAGCCTGCTCCCCGAGGCAGGAGCAGTCTGACTCTGCTTTGCACAAGAGTCCATCTCACCCAGTCCTTCCTGGAAAGACCCCAAGTGCACAGATTAACTCAAATACTCTCCTATACCACTGTTGCTGTTCTCCTCGTTATGCCCTGCCCTTTGTATGCTTTTTTCCCTACAAGAGAGAGCCTCCCCCAGCAAAGTGCTGTGGGCCTCCAACAGGACAGGCCCCATTTTCTGTTTTACTTTGACTCAGCTACATGTGATCTTCACAGCAGAACAGGAAGATCTTGCAGAAAGGCTCCTTCAGGCAAAAGGAGGAACCTCTGGGGACAAGAACCAGCAGAGGCATAAATAGAGAAATAAACAGCACAATATAAACCTCCAGCACTCTATCAGCCAGCTGCCCCTCAGCAAGCTGTGCCACGAACCGCTGCTGACGCTTCCCATCCAGCATCAGGCCTTTCTCCTACTGACAAAGCAAGGGCTGTTGAGCAATCCTGCTGTAACAGGAGACCCCTCAGAGCATTCTGCTTTTAAATACCCACTTCACTCTGTTGCACACATCAGCACAGTGAGCGCTGTGCTCAGCAGAGAACAACATGCAGGCACGGCCCCAGGAAATCTGAGTGGCAGCAGCTGGCAGGAGTGGAGGGTCCTGGGTGCTCCTGCTGCTTCCCTTCCCTCTGCAACCTCCACCAGCCACAAAGCAAGCAAACTCTGCTTTCCTCTCTGGCCGAGTTCTGGTCCCTGTCATCCTCCCCCTCAATATTCTCTGACAGCCCAAGCCATCCTTTTTCAGGCAGCAAAACTCAGTTTTTCCACAGCAGACGCCTGCACAGATTTTGGCTCCACCAGAAATGCAATGCATTTAATTTCATTTGGATGGTATTTCCTTAGCTGTGGAGGTGACAGCACTCCAAGCTGTCTCTGTGTGGCTCCTCAGTACCTCACTATGGCCAGCATCCCTGTGATCCCTCAGGAATGTCACCTCAGCTGTCAGGTAAGAAAATCCAGACTCATTCTTGTGTGCAAGGAGGTACAGCAGGCTCAGGTCTCCTTCCCTGGGGCACGTTTCACAGCAAAGCTCATACCCAGACCCCAGAGCAATCATGGAAAAGTGACCAAACACTCCTACGCCACAGTCATGACAGCAACAGGAAAATGATCCAGGTTGTCCCAATCTTACCCCATCCTGGGATAGTGGTTTAACTAAATATCAAGCACCACAGCAGGAGGCTCACTGGCCAGGAGGTTATCTGGGTATGGCAGACATTCCCAATTGCTATAAACTTCTGAAAACTTCAAGTTACAATTGAAGTTACAGAAGTTATAATTTTAGAAGTGCAGATATATAACTTTTGCTTACTTTCACAACTAAATTGGGAAAAACATACCACCTGAGAAACCTAAGAGAGAAAAGCTTCCCACAACCTGCTTACTTTCACAACTAAAAGACCCCCTCAGAAAACATTTCCAAGGCTCAGTGTTTTTCTGCCCTTCCCTGCCTCGATGCTACCTGCTCCATGGCACAGGTGCTCCCACAGCCTCGTGTGGAACACCATGAGAAAGGCACCAAGGCACCACATCTCCCACAGCCTGCAGTCTCCTCCCTCCTGCTTTCCTGTCATACACTTTGGGATTCATGCCCTGCTGGTTTGAGATCCTGCATCTACTGGGACTCAAAACAAAACAAAACAAAA
>VXBT01013174.1:1548275-1592415 GCA_013400235.1 Oriolus oriolus
AAAAAAAAAAAAAAAAAAATCGACAAAATCATCTAGTTAGCTCTGCTTCCCTGTTCTGGAATGGTCAGCGCTGCTTCTCGGAGCCCACATAAAACCTGGGCACACAGCAGCTGGGGCAGAGCTGTACGTGCTCCATCGCCCACACCCGTACGAAGCAGGAAGAGAGGGAATTTAAAATCACTTCTGCCCACGGGCAAACCCTAAAGCCTGGTTAATGCACAACAGCTGTTAACAAAAGCTGTTTATTAAAAACATTTATACACATTCCTGTTCTTTCAATAACTGTCCTGGAACTAAGTGAAAACTTGCTACCCTGCTCCAACAGCACATCATTAATTAGCACATGTAGAGCACCAGTGCTTTGCATCAGTGGGATTAAGGATTTACAGTAATTATGGGTTGTTATTTTACACTACGTGGCAGTCCAATCACTCCCACGGGGCCTGAAACAGATAATACTGGTGCTCTGCTGGGCAAAACAAATTTTGACTTTCTTATCTCACACAGGATGTTATGTTTCATGGCTTTCATAACTACACTGCAACTAACACTAAATGATTGCTGGCTCTTACAATAAAGCTTAATGCTGCAGGATATTTACATTACAGCAATTTACAAAACCAGCATTCCAGTGAGAGCCGATCAAGCTTTGATAACTCATCCACAATAAATCAGCCAGTGTAACAGTTTTATTGTGATTTGATAAATTTTTTCAAGTCATGCGCTGTACAAACATTTGGTTTGGGTTATGAGTTTGGTTTGGGTGGGGCTTTTTTTTTTTATTTCAAAGTGCTTGGCATGATTAGTTTTTCAATTTATTTTGAAGTAGCAGGACGAAAACAGCACCCCGAGTTCGATAGTTGGTCAGCACACAGGATTCACTGATGAGCAGGGACAGTTACCAGTGCATCCTCGGGAGGTCTGGAAATGTTTACATTCTGTATAATAATAAAAATACAGAGAATATTTATCATGCAGCAGTAAGACCAACAAAAACCACCAATCAGATCCCTTCATAAGTACACAGCTGGGCTGATTGAGAAGCAGAGATGTTTTTAGCCCCCACACCCCAAGAGCAGCAGACAGAGCCGGTCGCTGTCCTAACAAGACAGCAAGAAAATGTATTTACAGTGATCACTGCTCCCCTGCTGACAGCACTACACAAAGCTCAAGTCAGTCACATTTAGGAGGAAGTCTTCTACAGGCCCAAGCAGGAATCACCTAATCATGTGCTTCAGCATGAACACATCTACCCACTGAGCAACTTCCAGTCTTTTGCTGAAAATGCCACGTGCTTCTGTGCCATTTGTAACATGTGTCTGTGTTATAGGCAACATACCACCTCTAACAAAATAAAAAATATGTTCTCAGACACCTTAACCATTCAAGGCTGATCACACCAACTACATCTCACCTCATTTTGCAGAGGCTGCAGAAGAACCATGACATCCAATGCAGCATTCAGTGATTCAAAACCAAATGAAACCAAGACCCCAGTGCAGCCAAACACATCAGGAATCACACCTGCTATGGCACCACCTCCTGCAAGTCCCAAAGCCTGTGCAATTGGTATTCTCCCTTGTACCAAGAGAGCAGACCATGATAAACTGTTCTGAAGTTCCTTACAAGATCCATTTTAGGCCAAATCGTTGCCAGTTCTTCAAACTTCACGCTGATGGGTTTCATTAGTCTTACTTGTTCCGCACTGTGGTAAGCCAGCTCACCTTGCACTAACATCTCCCTCAAATAAACATCTCTCAACAAATAAAAAAGGAGATCTGGCTATGAGCAATGCCCTCTCTGTCATCCACCAACCAAACCAGATGTGCAAAGCAGACATTTCACCCCAGCACTTGTTTTGTGGCCCAAAGAAGGGACCCAACAACAGCTAAAGCAACTCCCCTGAATAATTTTCTGTAAACGACCATAGACTCCTTCATTGGAAAAGGTCAGAACTTCAGCCCCCACAATGCTGACAAACACAAGGCTCCAATCTGCTCCAGACAAATCACTACGGTACTCTGAGGTTCACACATACCACAAACAAACGCTCCAGAGCTCTGCCTGCATTTCTGCCATGTGAGAATAGATGTTTTCAGCTGAGCCCAAAAGGAGGGCACTGTTCCGGAGCACAGGCTACAAGTGACTGCTGGGTCACAGAACAGCACACTGGGCAATTCTCAATCCAATACTTTCATTGTTTAACAATGCTGTTGTGTGACACTGCATTTAATTAAATGCTTTGACTTCAATAGACTACTTGAAAACTTAATTTTACAGAAGCAATTAACATTTTCGTGGGTGATATAAATGAAAGCTTTTGAAATTTTCACAGTCCTCTGAGCAGCAATTAAATGCAGACAGGACCAACTTAGTCCTTCATTCAGACCCACTACCTGAACAGTGTATCATCATCCATATTCACCAGGCTGGGTTTCCTTTGGGGCAGAGGGAGAAGAGAATTTGAGGGGCTTTTTTTTATGAAAATGCCACTACTTTTTCTTTTTTTTTTTTTTTACAAAATTCATTAACTCAATTTATTTCTGTTCAAATCAGTCTGGTGTCTTTGAGTCCACTGCAGTGCAAGTGTCTTCATGATCCCCCACGTGCACCTGAACAGAGCCACCCCACACCAGTGCCAGCATGGCCACATCACTTGCTAGACTAGTGGAGAGTCACCTGGTGATTCAGGCAGGGCTTTCCCCCTTGAAATAAACCTCTTCAGTTACAGGAGTGGCGTTTTCAGCAACATTTTAGCAAGCTGTAAATCCAGCACTGATATTTTGATGGGCCAAACTAAAGATGTTCATCTACATCATTTAACACAAATAACCTATGCTCTAAGACACCCTCATGGATTTTCACTATGCTTCTCCAGCTTTAGGCACTGCGAAAACACAGACTGGATTTCCTAAACATGACAAATCAAACTAAGATACAAAACAGCAAAGCAGAATGACAAAGCAGAAAAAGGAAGAGAGAGGAAATATGCAATGCAGTTGTCAAAGACAAAATGTCCAAAAGCCAGTATTTTCAGAGCTTGGAATACCCAGGTCTTTAAAACAAAACTTCTTTGCAGAAGAATTCAGCAAAGAACTCCAGCATAAATTCTGCACAGAGGTGAACCCTCAGTTACAAAAGGTACTTTATGTCACATGCCCTGTTGAATACACACATAAAACCTCATTTTCTCACTATATTCCTTTTCACCATAAACTCTTGCTCTGAAAACCACCAAACACAGCCCTTTTTTCCCATGTTATCAAACTGACTTCCAATTCACCAGCAGGCACTGCTCCTAACCTCAGCACGGAATCAGTGCCATGCCTGGTGGCGTTAGTGTGAGGATCTGCAAGAGAACCAGAGATCTTTAATCATGACACATTTCACACAACTTTCACAATTCTGCAAAGGAAGAGCTTGGCACAAGCAGCAGAATCAGCCTGAGCTCAGGTAAACACTGAGGAGCACAGAGAGCCGCATGCCTGACACGGGCAGGGCACGGAGCTGCCGTGGGCTGACATCTTCTCTCCACTTACATTTTACAAACACGCTCAATTTCCTTCCCCCGGTTGTCCCGCTGTTTCCCGAGATCTAGTCTTCCTCTCCAGCTTTGGCTTAAAACACAGGTGACAGCATCAATTCCTCTTTTTCATACAGCAGTGACTGCACTGATGAAAAAGCTGACGATTTCTCTCCCCAGAATAAGCGTGGCATTCGTAACACAACTGTTGACTACACTTAACTGCTGCTGAGTGACAAAGCCTGGCAGAACTTTATACAGTTTTCAGACTGACACTACATCTTCAAATTCTCATTTCTCAAAGATAAACTATTCCAGTTAGATCACATATAAATTTGGTCAATAAAAAATTTGCTCCCCCCTCACAGTAAACCAGTAGCAAAGCTTCGTATGTACAATAAAATACCCTCAGCTGAGTTTTCAAATCCATTCTAGCCACAAGGACAATGGAAATCAGCTCAGACAGTATGTCACATCAAGTTCTCCAATCTGAAAAATATTCTTACCTCAGGTTTATCTCTGTGTGTGTTTACAGCTTCGACATTCAGAAATATAGATTCTACTTTACATCCTGTTGATAGAAAACACATTTTTAGACACATCTGCTTTAAAAGTGAAGTTACAATAAAGACGCAATCTAATTTTGAGTTGGTGAAGGTTAATCACTTTCCCCTTCTGCCTTATACCAGAATTTCCTGAATTCTGAAGAGCTAAAGCTACAGAAATTAATCTGTTCGACCTGGATGAATATCATTGTCAATCTGATAATCCATCTCCTCACCTTAGCTTTACCATTATTTTCTTTGAAAAAACTTATTTTCTTTAAACATACACGAACATTCAGTGGGAAAGTTATTTGTAACTTTGTGTTTTAAAAATCCTAGACTTCAGCATCACAGTAAAATTCTAAGATGATAAATGCTGTTCTCATTTTTTAAACATAAAAACAACTACAAGAAGGTACAAGGTGTTGTCAGCAACCTAAAGTCCTCTCTAAGTGCAAAACGGTTTTAACCCCAAGCTAAACAGAACGTCAAAGCTGACTCCTGAAAAGGATCTTCTGCTATGCACTCAAAAATTCAGAATGCCAGTGAGCCAAGAAAAATTAAACAGTGAGAAGAAACAACTATTTCCCAGGTAGTATAAACTGACCCACTGAGAATGATACAAATACTCAACACACCATGGCCACAGCAGTTTAAGCAATATCTGACTGCCAAACCCTGGCTTCTCTTACACACACATGACTTTTACAAGCTACCACTGCTCTACACAACATCCATTAACAGTCATTTCCTCTGACACACCAGAGTCCATCCTCTGTCACAACGTTTCCAGATTTTTCTCCTCACTTATTCTCTAAAGCTGTAACACACTCCACAGAATTGCTACATGACAGAAAAAGGGGATTTCCTTAGAAAGCCACTGCACTTCAAAAAAATAGAAATAAATTAGTAAGGCCAGGATTTGCCTTCCCTTAGGGAAGCCTGTTCTGAGGAAGCCCATTTGTCAGGAACTCTGTGAGCAAATGCTGTGGGAGGGCCAGCACTCAAGAAAAATAGTGAACCATAAAACAGATTTTAAAGAGGAAAAGCACACATCTCCTACTGGAACAGGATCCTTACTCATCCTTCTGTCCACAGATCCACTGTGACCCTTGAGACCAAGCCAAGCCAAGCTCTGAGCCCTGCTGCTGGCCATTACTCAGGACTGTTACACAGCAGACACTTCAGAAACCTCTCAGTCCATACCACGAGCTGAGTTTAGATCCCAAGACAGCATCCCATGGAAAGGTTTCATATAAACTAAAGGGACATGCCTTGCTCCACAGAAATTACCACATGCATACTCCCAGCCCATTTTTAATTACTGATGAGCAAGTTCATATCTAGAGCAAGCTGCAGTTTCTCTTTCCATAGACCACCACTGCCCTGGACTGCTGGGCAAAGGTCTCATCTATCTTGATCCAGCTGTTAGGCTCTAACAGATGCTCCCCTACTGCAGATCAGACTCTTAAGGTGGGAATGATGCTCCTCTCCAACACCAGGAAGAGCAAACCCCTGGGGAAGGCACCTCCCCAGAACAGGCTTAGCTGGGAGGTGTTAAACCCCCAGGTCTGATCCTGCATCCTTGCCTGGCTGGAGCCAAGTGACACATCAGCTCGGAGCAGTGCCATAATTAACACAGAAATAATTTACACAGTCCTTGTGCTTTCAGATGGCTGAATTCCAAAAAGTAGGTTGGCTGAAATGTGCTCATCAGACATACATACCAAATGCTTTAAAAAGGACAATGGCATTTCTTCCACTCAAGTCAAAAGGGCAAGGACAGTGTTTTCATACTTTGTTTCCTTCCCCACTTAGTACATGAGCAAACACTGCAAATATCCAGGCCTTCTTAAAATCTATGAACTGTCACCCAACTTCCCTCCACCCCCCAAAAAAGAAAGAAAAACAGCAATGACAACAAGAAAAAAAATCACTGGAGAACCTGCAAAAAAACCAGACAGAACCCCAAAACAAAACCCTGCTGTGGAAAACAGGCAGAGATCAGCAGATCAGAAGAAGCCAGTTTTAAAAAACCCAAGTTTTAACTGCACTGAATCTTTATTTTCAAAACCCCAGGTTGTCATGCAAGGCTGGGAACACCAGATGTCACCACAGCACAGGCTGTCGTTCCTGTAGAAGGACACTGCAATCGAACGACAAAAATTTCTTCAGACAGCTCCCAGCGTAGCAGCTACTTTGTTTCATAATATTCTTTGTTTCAACTTGATTTGAAACTTAATAGAAAACAAAGCACAGCTCTAGACCGCTCTTTTTCAGAGCTGATAATCAAAGACAGTTTCCAATTAATGACTGAACCAACATTTCTGGGCAATCCATTTTTCCTGATAAGCCGTGCAGATAATTCTCTGCCTAAGATGATCTTCTGGAGTGGGATATCAGCAGATACAACTCAGCCATCACTTAAGAACACCAGGCACACGGTAAGCTGAGGTGGGAACACACACAGAAGTCCAAATCAGCCTAAAGCCCAAGCAGGGCATTCTGTAACCCACAGAGCCCAGGGAAAGCCCCTGAGCCAAGCACCAGGAACAGCTGCTGACAAACAAATGCCAACATCAACAAACAAGGTGAGTTCACGGGGTACTGTGATGGTCCATGGAAAGAAATACTTCAGGAAAAGAGAACAAAGTTATTTAAGGCTAAGGGAACTTATTTTGTACAGTGATGAGCCTACACAAATGTAAATTTGCCTGTCTTCTGAAAAGCAATACCCTCCAATATATCAATAAAAGCTCAGATCTTGCTGTACCAGACATGTAAACGCATGGTTTGCCAGAAGAATTAGTGAAATAGAGTATGAACTGAGCACAAAACTGTCCCCCTCCAGCAGTTACAGCCACTGGTGGTTTCAGGCCTTCAGCAACACGTGTGTGTTTCTTGGCACAAGGCAAAGCACGTGTAACCCAAAGGATTCATTTATTCTAACAAAGCTCTGTAGGCATACATGCGATGTCAAACCTAAGTATTTTAAAGCAAAATAAAGTGTATTTTAAATGCTTCACAACCTTTCCTGATGACAGAGACAGTGTAGCCACACTCATATATTAAATATACTTGATAGCACTTACCATATGCCACCGGGGTTAGCTTTAAGACAGTATGCAGTGGGCACTTCAGGTAGGGCAGTTGTTCTGAGAAATCAAACCACAAATTACACATGAAATACAGGTTACAAGTAACTTTTCTGCTATGTTTCAGGTCAACCACTTGAATGACTTTTTACCTAATAGTGTATCTGTTTTCCTAGCACGCAATAGAGATGCTAATCTAACTGAGCAAAAAACAAACATCGCAATATTTCAGGTGAGAAGCAGCTCAATAACATCAACTACCAGGTTTCATGTGGGGGTCAAATATGACAAATTACAACTGGGTACTTGCCTAGCAAAACCAGCCTCTGATGATACAGCAAATTGTTAGAATTTACTGTTTGGAACCTGAAGCAGCAAATTTTCTAAAAACCAGACTGTTTGTAATGTATCAAGGAAGACCTACCTGCAGGCTTGTCAAGGAAATATGCGAGCAAACAGCGCATAACAGCTTGGTGACAAATCACAAGCACATTTTCCTGCCTTTCAAGTTCCATAATTACTGGCTCCAGCCTCTGGACAAGATCTTCATAGGACTGGGCGGGGAGGAGAAACACAGAGCACATTAAAAAGGGAAAACTCTTTGAACAGTATATGTATATAGAGGGGATCTTACTTTCATATTAATCATCTTCTAAATGTTATTTAGTGCACAGACAAATGCTGCCGTAATGATTTTCCTTAAACTAAGAACACAGTTCAGACCTGAGCATGCACGTAACACATTTCATTATCCACACAACAAAACAAATCTACCTCACAGAAAAGCTTTATTAAATTGGCTTTATTAAAGCCACTTTGATAATGAATTTCCACAAAATCCCTAGGATTTAATTCACGTCTGCAAATACGAGTCTTACACATTATTTTCCACAGATCATCTTCAAAAGCATCTCTCTTCCAAGCACAAATCTAGGAAGCCCAGCCAACAGTCAGCATGCAAAGAGTTCACAAAGCCTGACTTGTTCAGGCTGCCCTTTCAAAACAAGCCGTGGGCATGTCGAACCGGCCTGGTGACGGCAGCCGCCATCCCACCGAGAGTCAGCGCAAGGACAGCGCTGGTGACCTGTCCTGCCTGGCAGTGCACAGGGAATTGCTGCTGCAGGTGAACAGCAGGGCTCCTGCATGGGCATCATTGGGTTAATTTTCACATGCAGGGTTAAGGACACAACTTTCAAAATGTGCCAAGTACTTCCAGAATGTGTCATGTACGTTCAGAATGTGTCGTGTACTGCACGTGTGGAGAGCTCAGCACGTCACCCAGCAGGGCAGGGACCGAGCACAGCAGAAAGCCTTCACACCCTGGTCCCCAGGCAGGACAAAGTGGCACTGCTGACTGAGCCCTGGACAACAGAAAGCCCCCAGCCCCCGGAGAGCTGTGCAAACCCTCACACTGTTACCAGACACAAAACTGCCTTGGATAAAGGAGACCAACTCATCCCCACAAGGCACCGAGGGAGTTTGAAATGCCTGTCACCATCCCCAGGACCGAAGTGGTTTGGAAAACAAACACTCCTTGTTCAAATGGATGAGAACTTTGCAGCTTAATGACTGCCTCATTAGCAGGACCGGGGTCACACTGCCAGGGACACTGCTCTTGTCACAGTGATTGCTCTTGAGGAAGAAGGCAGAGCTCTGCCTCCCCACAGCTCAAGCAGGAGCAGCTGGGCCAATCCCTCCTCCCTGCTGCCCAAACCCTCAGCACCCACGGATGGCCCTATGACCATTTTGCCATTGCTGCACTGTACCGGGGCTGCTTTAGAAAAGCCATCAGCAAGCTGATTTTCCCAGAGGCAAGGAGTTTAATAATGTGGCTGGAGATGTCCCCAGCATTTCAGCCAGAGCTGCCTGCAAAACAGCCACCACCAAGAGCAGAGATGAATAGAAATAGTTCATCTTAGCAGCATGTTTGCATCTGCAACAGTTGAAGCCCTGCAATAATTCCTCCTGCTTTATCACTGCAGGACCAGTGCAGGAGCAATGCCCACAAGATCAAAGCTCTCCATTGTTTTTCTAAATTTATTGTTTTAGTTTTCAAGCCCTGAATCAAATTAAGTGGTCTGGGCACAATCCTTGCAAGATCCTATGTGCTTTTCCATGGAGAAAGGAACAACCTTTTCAGTAATTTTAAAATTTATTCTTCCTTCCAAAAGCCAGCATGCATAGATTCAAGAAGACAAGGAAGCCCTTCAACTTGAGAGATTAAAAACAGCATACCTCCCCTTTAGGGTATCTGTATCTGTATTTGTCTTGGTCTCTCAGTGCAAATTCAAGTGGGTAATTTTCCTGTATTTCTTCATATGTCATTTCTTCACACACTCCCTGTCAGTAACGAAAATAATTCAAGAAACATGTATTTCCAGCAATGCAAAAAGCAGGTATCACTCTTAAATAAAACCACACATAAATAACATTTAACAGTTGTATTTCGCTACTCTGACACGCACGATAAACAGGACACTCAGCCTGACTCAGAGGTGGTTAGCTGGCATCATTAAATCCCTGTACAGGTGAAGTTACATATACGGGCAAGCAAGGTTATGTTTTATCTATTGCACCTGCTAATACATCTTACAGGTGCAGCTGCAAATTGCCAGTTAGCAAAACCCACCCACCACGAACTTCTTTCCAAGCCCAGCTAACAAAATTTCGTATCATTGTGGCTTCTACAGAGGAATATTTTACTGGGAAAGACAAAAAGAAGAATAAATTAACAAGGGCAAAATTTAATAAAACATTTAGCCTTGTTTACAGATAATGACAATTATTTCTAGCCTCTAGAAGCAGCTTCAATGACTTTCTAGCCCATAAAAGACATCTTATTAAAAAACTAAGTACTTTCTTCACCCCTAGCAATCAAAGCAACTTATTAGGCATTTAAAAGAGAAGAACTTACTGCATCTATCTCATTCAAAACCTTCCACTGCTCATAAGGCACTCCCAAGGCTTCAGCAGTCTGAATTGTCCTTTTCATCTGGCTGGTCCAAACTTTCAGATCTTTGATATTTTGCTCATTAATAAACTGTGCCAAGCTTTTGGCAAACTGGAAGAAAAACCAAGAGACACTGGATGAGGGCTCAGAGCCAACACACGGCGTTCAGTTCAGAATACACGGGTTCCAGCCTCTGTAGGCTCACTGTAGCTTTTCCAAAAGACTGTCAAAGTTTTTGCTAAGAAATACAACATACTCCATTACCCAAGAGGGAGAGAAGAAAGAAAAGGAGTATAAGGAAAATACAAGTTTTCAGCAGTTCCTAGCTTTCCTTCCAGGAATTTTCCTTTCAGCCTTAACTTGTGTACACTTTCCCAATTATCCAACTAGTCGGGATTTTACAAAAATACAGTTAAAAAATAAAGCCCTCTTGCCAACTGCTTTGTGCTGTAGGATAAAAAGGAATTTCAGCCAACGGAGAGACAAACAGAGAGAAGAGTACAAACCACAACACACAAAGTGTCCATCCTGTTTCCACTACCCAAATACGCAACTAAAAAAGTCATTTAAACTCATTAAGAGGAAAAGGCTGCAGAGGAGGAAAGCTGTAACTGCCCAGCACAAACACACACACAGAACACAGTCATGCCTGTCTGGAGGTACCTACTTCTTTCCCCCTGACAGACAGCCCAGGATCTCCTCCTATTCTCCCCTTCAGATTGAGCTCGCTCTCTCCATGTCGGCAGAGGTAGATTGACCGAGGAGTCACATGGATATTCATGAGGTAGTAGACAATCCGGCTCTGGATGTGATCCATCACTCTGTTCACGAGGTAACTCCTTCCGACATCCATAATTTTAATGTAAGAAAGATCCCTTTCACGAGCAAGTTGAGGGGAAAAAAAAAAAAAGTAAGATTCCACATTGTTTCTATTAGCACGTACCACAATCTTTCCACCCTCTCTCTCATTATAAAACAAAGGGGCGACAGGCCAAAGCAGTGAAAAAATCCTCAATTAGCCATGGAATATGCATTAGTCCTAAGAAACAACGCAGTACTCCAAAGGTACAGGATGAACTCTATTCCTTTCACATGGAGCTGCTCACATCACTTTCTTTTCTGCTTCCTTTACTTGCACTTCATCCAAATCTAGATCCTACTCTTGGAAAAATACAGCCGACACACTGAAAGGGAGATTCAGTGCAGTCACTGAAGTTATCACAGCTGAATAAGATATCCAGCTATTTTACAATACCAGATTTCTTTTTCCCCAGGTTACAAACACTTTCCGTCAGCAAGTATTTGTCTGATTGTACCCAGGGGCCAAAAGGAATGGTCACTAATTACCCATCTCAATTAATCCCTCCAGAAAAACTCGGGTACCAGAAGAGCCAGGGAGTAGCCTGAAGCAACACATTTTCTCAACTGCTCTGTGAGCAACTCTTTGTTAACAGTACTGTAATTTGCCCCACCACTACCTTCTCTCAGCATCAGACAGTTTATAATTTCAATTTTCACTGCTTATCCTTTATCATCTGAGCTATAATTCTAGAGCAGCCTCTAGTTTACACAAGGAAAAATGTCTCATAAGCTGAAAATAACCACTATAGGTTTCTAGTGATGCGTTTGAGACATCACACTGCAATAAAACAAGAAAACTGATAATAAAACCAAACTGAGAGAGTGAGAAACAAGCATCACCACCCTCATTGCTGCCCGTGTTCCTTGGAGTTAATCATTGCTATTCCAGCCAGGCACAGCCATTAGGTCCATCACGGGAATTACACGCATGAACTGAGCCGACTGAAGCAGCTTCACGCTGCTCACGCTCAATTACATTAAAATGCAGCTCAGCCTTCTCTGCAGCTCTGGCCTGGAACAAACCAGCAGCACCTGGGATGGCTGCAGCTCCAAATCCTACCCTGAAAATGGGCTGTAGCAAGAGGAACGGGGCTCCTCCTCACATGATTTATCCCTACCTTATTTTCAAGGGTTCAAAGTTAATAAAAATCAGAAGAATGCCCTGGCATGAGGATAAATAATGTAGCTAAGATAGTTTCTCACAGCCCTGCCTCTGCAGGATAATTTTGCAAGCACAAAGAAATTAATTTAGAAGTCATATTTTTAAGATTGATGTGTCTATAATTAACCTTAACCATGCCAACCCATTGAAGTTATGCTTACAAATCACTCAGGTCTCCTCTACATACCAAAAAAATAACTACCAACCAACCACTGCAGAAAGTCTGGAATAATTGCTAGATGCTGATTCTATCCCAGAAGAGTAATACCATTCTCCAAGTAGGAAAATCAAAAAGAATATTGTCCCAGACTAGACTCACTTGCCCATTTTCCTCAAACAAGGAAGTTTCCATGCTACACCCCTAGAGTCAACACTCTAATTTGCCAAAGGACAGTGAGCTCAAGCCACTAAAATACATGACTTGAAAGCCCTAATCCCCAATACAGGATGCCCCAACCCTTAAGAAAACATTTCAACAATGCAGTGATCACCAGCTGTGATCACAGTGTTGTTTCATCACTTACTTGTCCAGAGTTTCATCTAAGGTCTCATACGAGTTCTTGTAGCACTCTATTCTTTTCATGAAGTCTTCTGTTGCTTCATCATTACTACAATCAACATAGTCAGGACTACCCAGCTTCACTTGCTGTTTAAAATAAAATCAGGAGAATAGTATTTAAGTTTCTTTCCCTTCTTCATGAATGTTTAAAGAAATAGGGGGTGGGAGAACACAACACAAAGTTTTGTCTGCAGCATCATTAAAGTACATGTAAAGCAAAAAAACCCACTATTCTTCAGAGAATTAAACTTCTGAGCTAGTAACATTCACATGGACAGGGAAAAAAATGATTTTTTTTCCCATTAATGAGAGCTAATGTGGGGTTTTTGCTCTTGGAAGTTCTTATCATGTACTGCTAAAAATACTGACCTACTTTAAACCACCCAATGTCAAGCTGTTAAAGCAAAGTTTCCTTTACTCACCACAATGTTTGCAGCAATGACCTCTGGATCGACACATACAGACTCCACAAAAAAAGTCTTCAGTCCAAATGGGAGCCACACGAACAGAAGGGAGGAAGAAGCAAGATGCATGAAAACACCTCTGGATACCAACGCATACAAGCAGCATGTTGCCCACTTCCATACCAAGGCCTTTTTAACAAAATCATGTCTTAAACCTCCCTCCATTTACTCAGAAAGCTTCTCCAGACCCTCCCATCAGAAATTCCTGGCTCACCACTCCATGACACATCTCATGCTCTGTACCCTTTTCCCCAACAACGCTTGCAAGTGGAAAACTTTTGCAGTAGAAAAACCATAGGATGGAAGAGGAAGAAACAAATGCAGAGGATGCAAGGTCAGCCTCACAAACAGTAACTAATGCTTCTGAAACAACACTTTAGAAGCCTCTCAGCTAACTGAGTACCCTCACTTAAAAAAGAGGCCTGTGTTTTGCTGTGTCAAAGGCTTACAGAGATTAAGGTTAGAGGAAATGAAAGATGACTGGAGAACAGCTAAATGTAAAACCAGAAGGCAGAAAGCCACAAAGTTTTTGGTTTGTACAGAACTGACACAGAATCCCCTTTGTGCTCCTGCAGCAAAGATCAGAACTGCATGAAGAACCGTATTTTAAATGCTCTTTCTGACACTGCACTCATGACCACAGGTCCAGGATGACAGAACTGAAGTCATAGCACAAAACAGCTTAGCTCCAAACAGTACAAACACTAAAGACTAGAAAAATCAGGACTGAATTACTTCTAATCACAAACAATACTTAGGAACACAAAACACATTATTGATTAAACATCTAAGAAGGATGTGGCTTGTGCTAGTGCACTTAGAGTACAGATAAGGGCAAAACTATCACTGCCCTACTTGACCAGGCAATAGCTCAGAACTGCTTTGCTTTGACTCACCTTATATCCATTTTCTTCACCAAATTTATAAATAGTTTCTCTACGTTCTCGAGTTGTGTTTGTAGCATCAAAGACCTAGGAACAATTAAAGGGGGAGAGAGAAAGGAATTAAAAAAGCAGCATAGCCTGTGGAAAGCGCTGTAACAACTGTTACAACAACTGTTAGTTAAAACAAATTAATAAGTTCAAAGACCCTTGGCGTGAAGGAAAGCAATGGCAACACTTCCCCTTCCCTCTACCCCACTACCTCAACGGGAAGACAAAGATATTCCTACTTAATTCATATTATTTTCTAAATACTAAAAATTAGCAATATTTTGAAAGCACTACTAGCAGAACTCTGGATTTGGAAAAGGAAATCAGAATTTAAGCCTAGCACATAGTACAGGAGAGAATCTTCCTCCTGGCCATTATCAGCATTAAATGCTAGTGCGTAAGTTTTTTGTGAACTTATGCTACCAAAAATAAAAAGATGCTGCAATCAATCTGCTATTTAAAATGGAAGTGTAAAACTTAAGGGCAGAAGATTTCCAAGAGTTGTAAATCCTGCCCACAAATAACATGATCAATGCAGCCCTTTTTCTAGGAAGGGCTTTTCAGTTTAGCTCTGAACACATCAGTGTTTTACTAAAGTTATGAAGTCTGCCAAAGCATAACATTTACCTCATGTATCCCGCAGAACTTATAGCTAATGGTTTTCCCTGATTAGTTAATAAAAACCCCAGAGTTGTGTCAGTAGTCTTAAGAAAAAAGTCTTTTTAAATAAGTCTCAACACAGTGTCAATGGTTGAAGAACTGATGTTTTGCATCCCATTATTAAATACTCAGGTATAAACCAATTTAATACAAGTTTCTCCTGCTCTCTTCAGACATTTCTCATGCCAGTAACACAACTGCCAAGCAATATACAGGATACTTTTTGTTCATCAAGTCTTTGCTTTCCACTTGGAACACTATCAAATAGACATGCAAGCAAAACAGCAGATGCGTTTAATGGTACATTGTGGAACACTGTCCTACAGTAAGGTGGAGAGAAAGCAGACTTTCTTCTTGCTGTTGGAATTACTCAGGCTGTGTATTATCCAGCAGGCACACAGTATTTAGTGCAGAGGTATCTCAAGAAGGTGTCTTCAACAAGAAACTTACAGCCACGTGCCCGTTCTCTTCACTGAGGTACTGCCGGACGTCGTTCAGCGCTGCTAAGGCACACTGTCTTCAGAAGGAAAGAATCCAAGTCAAATGCTAGTTAAAGGCATTTCATTAATGCACTCGTGAGCAAAGTGCCCTGCAAATGTTAAATAATCTACCTCAAAAACACGGGGAAAACCAACAGAGGTCAGCCAAGCTACGCTGAGGAAATGTGGCCATGTCACCTTGCTCTTCTGTGTCACTGATACAGCCACATATGCCCACAGAACAGATGTCAACTTTGCTGACCAGGATACACTTCCACTGATCTAAAATAACATCACTGAATCACCCCTGAAACAGCATGCTTTTCCCAATTAGCTATTCACACTTACTTGCTTCTTAATTTGACTCTCAAAGAGCAAAAAAAGCAAATAAAATAAACCACCTTAAGGCCTTTATCTTGTGGCACTAAGTTAAAGTGGAGAGACAACTGTTTTTCACTAATCTACTTATTATCTTTTGAGCTATTGTGTGAAAACTGCTTATGTAAAAAAAATTGTTAAAACAGGGAACAAAACAAAGTATTAGAAGATATCACCCCACGGCAGTCACCAACCCAGTGTAATTAGCACTGGAGACAGCTGAGGACACAAACACCAAAAATCCCCACCCTGTCATACTTTACACTTGTGTTAAATCTGGACAAGAACACATTAATATGCAACTTTCTTATGTCCCCAGCATTAGCATTATCTTCCAAGTCCATTATGATTCCTAACACATCAGTAATGCTGGAGGGCAACATTAACATTGTACACGATTTACTTGTTAGCAGAACAAAGCCCCATTTATTCCCAGTAAGTACAGCCTCTTTGCAGTACCAACATAAAAGCCTGCCCATTTCAACAGCCCTTCCCTGCATTACTCCTCGATTTTGACTTCCAGACTGAAATTCATAACTCCTCTATTTACCATCTTCTGCAAGCACAGCTTTATCTTGAAAGAGAAATGAAGGCTTTCCGATCCTGACAGTATTTCCACATTAGCTCAGCTAACAGATGTCAGGAGCTGAGATTCATCACTCAGGTCTTCACTGAATAAATACAAACCCTCTTTACTCATTGCTAACCAGGCAGATCATCTCACACAGCCCATTTCATGCTACATCCCTCACCATTTAGTCTAATAGGTGACATAGAGGCACAGTAAAAGGTTTGGCTCTACCTGTAAGCAAAAGGTAGTGGCTTGCAAGGCTAATGCACCTCATAACTGCTCTTTATCCCAAAGGACTGGGAGGCTCTTATGCAAGCTGCTCTCCTTTGGCTTCAGCAACACTCAGCACTGCTGAGGGGGAAAGGGAAGAGACAGAGAGGACAAGGCAAGGGACAGCCACAAAAGAAAGTCCAGACAGTTGTAAAGTCCAGACATTTTTGATGTGTAAAGGTGAAGCTGAATTCAGAACAAAACAGTACATATTTTAAGCAGCCTAAATAAATATTATTTCCATCCATCTCAAATTTCTGTTCCTTCTCATTTCACACTGCATACTCTAAGTGCTTTCCTGAATACACTAAAAAGTACAGTGAACGATGAAGAAAATCAAAAGCCCTTCTCATTTGATCTCCTCTAGGAAAGAAGCAGCTCCCTTCTGCTCTGATCTTTCTCCTCATCTACCCTTTCTTCTCAAGATCTGTCCCTACATTAAAGCACAGCCTCTTCCCAGGCAAGAGCAGAGATTCAAATGCTTCATCTGGACACAGAAGTTCACTCTGGTCCTCTCCTTGCTTTGCACAGCATTGGCAAAACATGGCAGTTTTTGAGGCAGTGCATTGATTGACTGAATGAGGCACCTGCAGAGTGGCAAAAAACACTGTTTCTGGCAGAAAATTATAATGTTTGATTCTCACTCACTTAAGCAGATAATGATGAATACATTCAAAGTGCTCCAGATGAACAATTTCACTATGCAAATCAAAAAGAAAAGCAGTTATGTGGGTTTTTTTCTTCATGAACCAAACAAAAGCTCTAAAATGGGATTTTAGGAATTATGCAGCAGAAAGAGTTACATCTATTAGCTGATACCTTACAAAAAGATAAGAAAACTAATAACTACTTGTTAAGATAGTTTTTGAGTGAAAATATCCTAGAGTATATACAGGAATAACAGCAGTCACATCCTACTGAAAAGGAATCAAGGTCTTCTCTGCATTTTTGATGCCTGAGATGAAATAATCAATAAAAAAAAAAGACCCCCAAATTTTAATCAGCCTAAGAAATCACTTTTCCACCTTGTCTAGAATGTCTTTTCCTGCAGTCTCCCTAAGGGTCTTCTGAACATTCAAAAATGCAATTTCAAGCCATCTCTAAGAGCCAATTACACAGGATATCATTTTAACACGATTACCATGGTGTACCAACCACAATCAAAACTTACTTCCTGATTTTCAAGCCTTCTTCATTGTCAGGCAGGAAGAATTCAAAGGATTTATACTTTTTCACCAAATCTCGACGATACTGACCGACATTGAATTCTGCCAAGAGAAACCAGCATCAGCAGGAGCCAACAACAGTCACGTGAAAAGGACAAAGGTTATGACAACTTTGAAACCAAACTTCCTGCAAAGATAAAACAACTTGGCCTGTAAGAAGTCAGTGTGTCACACTTCTTTTTGTGTTTTGTGAGGTTCAAAATAGCAAGACAGCAAGAAATCTTGCAAATAGCTAAAGAACATTTGGGCTGAAGTCACTCCACTTCAGTGGCCATACTGTAGTGCCTTCGTCTGTCAGTTTGCCTGGACAACAAAAAGAAATTCTTCTCCTCCTTTTCAGGGGTTATTCCAAGTCTATAAAGGACTAGTAATGATTATTAGTATTAATAATAATTAATAATTATGATTATTGGCTTTTTATTCTATGTATATGTGCAGTGAAACAGTACTAAGATAGCACCTCCCAAAACTAACAGCTCTCATTTAAGCAAGGCAGAGCTCTAAATAGAACTAAACAATCTTGCTTTTGGTAAACAAAACTTAAAATTCCAGTAGTGGAAACATTTCTTCAGAACTCTGTTCAAATATTTCTATTCCTTAAGGATTAGTATTTCACAATCCTTGTTCCTTGTAAATTTCACAACTTACTGGAAAAAAAAGAAGATAAATTGTTACAAAAAAAAAACCCCACATTAAAAAATCATCCTAAGTATGGAACATAATCTTACTGTGATCTCATAACAGTGGTTAAAAAACACCTATTCCTTATCTAGGCAAAGGTACAAAAGGTCCATGGCCAAACATGTGTCACAATATCTGGTATGGAATTAGGGCAAGATAGCTCTGCTTTGCCTCAGAGCAGAATGTCACTGAACCCTAATTGATTTCATTCAGTGGCTCTGAAAGCAGGTCAGTGAAATGCAATTAATGTTTAAGTTGTTTCAGACCTACAGTTTTTTTTCTGTTGAACTGCAAAGCTTTTGGTTTTGTTTTGGTTTTTTTAACATTAAATCACATTGAAGTATTCTGTTTGAGATGCTGCCAAGGTACAACATTATTTGCCAGACTTCATTTCTGGAAAGAAGAAAAGCAGCAATAGACACAACTATAAGGTTGCAATTCAGAAAAAAGACACAGAATAAAAGAGTTCAAGAACCAGCTGCACTATACAAATTGCTGTCGGGATTGGAGACAGAGGATAAAGACATAAAAATTACTTTCTTTCCCAAAAGTAAAGTTTTGTTTGAGGTCAGCAGTGTTGATGGAACTTTTTCATGACATGGATTATACAAAAATCCAGGTGATCCCGTGATGGTTTTAACGAGCATTGGCCACAGTGGCTACATGAAAAGATGGGTCCATGTAAGAAAAACAGAAGGTGCAAGAAGTTCAGATGGCCAAGTGATGTCAGAAAACAGCCCTTTAAAAATAAAAAAAAATTAATTTCATGAGAAGGAATTGTTACTGCCAGAGGGCCACGCACAGCAGAGGAAAAAGTGCTATCTAGTGGGACAATCTCCAGCCTTTATTCTTAGCATCCATGCCTATGGAAAAGTTTCCCAAAGTTAACTGGTATCACAACCACAACAATTCAAAAAAAGTTTCCAAGGCTTAGTATCTAAAAACCACATTGCAACACAATTCTATTCAGACATCTAATTGACCTAATTTCCTTCAAAAAGCACAGACAAAAGTCCTCTGTACTTTTAACCACTTCAGAGTCTAAACAACAGAGGATTTTGGAAGGAAGAAAACACAGAAACATGGCTGAAATGATTCAACCACCACCAACCCTGGGTTATTTACCTCCACCTTCTGTTCTTGAACTCTCCAGCTTGCTTAATGTTACATGAAAAGATGGCATTTATCTTTTCTCTGGTTTACATAACCTCGTAATTTGAGCCATCTGTCTCAGAGAACAAGAACTCTTGCTAAGTTAAGCACACACTAATTTTAAGACATTAAGAGCCAAAGGGTAGCAGATGTTAAGGCTACTCGATATTGATCCTGTATCAGTTCAGTCCCACTGACTGGAAGAATTAAGGAAAATGTCATCTATTCCCTCAGCCAGGCAGCGAGGTGCTTTACATTGACTTCAACTTCAGAAAAATTGCATCAGTGAAGACACAAACAGAAAGGGTCGGTGGTTTTCTGAGAAAATCCCAAATCACCCTTTCTAACAAAGACAAACAATACCCAGCAACCCAGGATTGAAGCTCATATGGCAACTTTAAGTTGCACATTTTTGTAAAATTACGCAGCAATGCTCTACCTGTTTTTCATTAAGCACAAGTATGTGTGTTTTCTGATGTGCTGCTCACAGTAGTAGCCCATGGAATTTTTCCTACAGCTGAGCCAAACCACACCTACAGTAAAATCAGTATTTGGGATATATTCAACCAAGTATGAGCCAGATGTGGATAATATCTTGTTTGTTGTCCAGTACTGAACTTCTGCTTTTCAAAGTTCACACAGTGAAGTGCTCAAACACAATGACATATCACATCTCATAAATTTAAGTTAGATATGTATCTAACATACAAGCACTGTCACCTTGGACATAGGCTAAACTACTTCGATTGATACTCCATTTCAGCCTAATGGATAAAACTGAACTCTCCAACTAGCTGATACTGGTCATCACAAGGGTTAAACCCTGTGAAAACAGTCAAAATCAAGTGATAATTTAAATCCTGTAAACTCTCAAATGATAGAATACATCCCCCATAACGTCTCTTCTAAATAAAGCGCATTATCCAAGTTTCTAAAAGCTTAAGAAAACGCCAACGCAAAAAGCTTTACCCTAGAATCAAAAGGCAGTTTAAATATAGGCCAGAACTTTTCATCTTGACTTCTTAGAGCTACTAGGAAATACATCTCTAAATATCCAGCCAAAACTCCACACTTTAGTATGATCTCATATGTTTAATGTCATTTGAATTATTAACTAGGCATAAAGCTACTATTACTGCACTGGACACAGAATCACAGCACACTAAAAGTGTCTTGCTCTTCTGCAGAGAGAGGGGAAAAGGAAGGGGAGGTGGCTGCTCAGAACCTCAAATGGACTTAGGTCCTGTTTACTGGGCCCAAAAGATACCACAGGAGCCCAGCCAGGTCCTTGGCACCGCCAATCTGAGCCATTTCCTTCCCAAAACACACACATAAATCCTTAAGAGGGTGATAAGTGGCAATTGGCTGCCTCAGTCCTTGGGCTCTTAGTATTTAGACAAAGAACTGCAAGTCATTCCACAAACACAAAGAAATAGAGAATTGCAAGTAGCACAAAGTTCACAGAGGAAAAAAAGATGGGAGAAGTCTGGAAGTTTAACCCAGAAGTGCCGACTGCTCAACTGCTTGTAAACAGCATTCCTTTTCACCCACATGAAGAAAGGAAAAGGAAAGAAGGAAAAAATAAATAAACAAAAAAGGGCAGTGTTTAATGATAAGGGAAAAAGGTTGATTTAGGCACCTGGCAGAACAAGGAGGTAAAGGGACAGTCAACAGAATTTGACTAATTAACACTTAGTGCAGAGTGCCTGTGTATGTCATTGCTTAAAAATACATTAACAAAGCAGAAGGATTTTAAGTAGTCAAACTCGGGCACGAAATTACTGGAAATCAGGTTTATAAACCACCTAACGTTTTGCCCTGTCCTTCTGATGCAAACAAAAGTAAATTCATCACCTTTCGTAGGCACTCCAATCCAATTTAAATAGCGGGTCAGCTTCTTCGAGATGTAGGTTTTTCCTCTGGCTGGGAGACCCACCATGACAATCAGAGTAGGGCAATTGGTCATACATACTGGAACAGAAACACAGGAAACCAGGATTTACCAACAACATTCCCACAAAGCAAAGGCTTCTGCTGCAGTGGAAAACCCCTCTGTGTGTGCTCTCTGAGGAAGTGACCACCCAAGCAGCTCATGCACTGTGCCTCCCTGTTTCAGGGGTTCTACAGGACCGTGAACCTGACCACCTTTCTTACGCTGAATTTTGGAAGGGCGAGTCGGTGGTAGTGCAATGATGGACATGTGAGTTGTGAACAGGCAGAAAAGAATGCACCTGTGTATTTGCACACAGAAACAATACCAAAGAAAAAGGAAATCGACATCTTATGCCCCTGTGTACCTCAGTTCAGTGCTTGCATTGAAAGGAAACAGCAAGGTGTACAGTTCATAAATAATTTTTACATTTTTAAGACAAGACCTAAACACTGCTCAACCTTTTCTTGGTTTTGAGCAAAACAAGCATGACAGATGCAGCTGAATACATTATAGTAAGACATACTACTCGCTACTGATTATTTCTCCTTTAAACACAATTAACACTAAAATCTCTCTTGAGCAGAGCTCATTTTGGCTGTTACTAAGAATAAGACACAAGTATTCTACACAATCAAGTACAAAAATCTGATATAGATATGTACAGAAATACTCTTAACCAATGCCAGAGCGTTTAATTTTAAAAAACACACAACACTGTAGAAAGTTGAAGAAAATTATATGTATAATCTGAAAACCTTGAGGCATTTCCTTTCAAATCACAAGTTTTTGAACATTTTAACAGCACAAAACTAAGGATACCTTGCATTAATCTATCACAGCTACAAGGAACTGCCTAAAAAGAAAGAAGTTATTAAAGTGATGCAGATACCACCAGCTCCCTCCACCCTCTATTCTTAAGGGAATTAATTTAATTAATAATTAATCCACACGTGTATCAATTTCCTCAGTGCCTTGACAGAGAAGACATCAATTCACTCCAAAAGACTAAATCTCAGTGCAATCTTAGTTGCAAGGCATAACTGAACTGTTGTACAAAGCACTGTGATTGCTCAAGATGCCCAAATTTGGACTGACAAAGTCCCATCCCACAATGTCACTTGCGTAAATCTGGTGCAGATACTTCACGTAACAGATCAAAAAAGAACAAGCAGATTAGCAAAGGCTGTCTTAAAATGCACGCTGAAAGACACAAAACAAAACCCATTAAAAATACACCACTTTTCATCAGGGAGAGGAGGTAAAATGGTACCCAGCCTCAAATCCATGAAACAATCAACTACTCCCTGTAATGAAAGCTACAGGGAACTAAAGGCAAAGCCACAAGAAAGATAATACTTTCTTGTCCCTTTTCTATTTGTCACAAGTTCAGGCTGTGAAGCCCCTATCCAAGAGGGTGAAGGAAGTCTCTGGGGAAACAACGAAGTCTATGGAGTGCCAAGAGCACAGTGCTTACTAAGCTTAACAGCCTTGCTTCCAGGACAGTAAAATAAAATACCGAGATGAGAGAAACCCCTGAGCCCCTAGAAATTTTAAGACCAGACATTGTTCTTCAAAGCCTGTCCAAAAGGTCCTTCACCTGAAATACCTAGCTCAGGTTTTGAACAATTTTTCAGTACAAGCAGTGAAGTAAGAGCTGTAAAAGACAAACCAGAATGTGTACAAAGAGGCTCCATACACAGCCCCCACTCCTCCTGCTCTGCAAGGAACTTTGCTGTAACAGGCTTTTCTACTCATTCCAGGCAGAATTTACCAACTAACTATTCTTAGAGCACCTCTTTTTTTTTTCTGCTGCTGGAGTCAGCCATACAAATGTAACCTTATCACAGAACATTTGTCTTTCAGTAATGCAACAATGAACCTGTACTGGAGCAAAACTAAGGGCTGGGAAGCTGCCATGAAGAGACCTGCAAACCACCTAAATGGCTGCTTCACAGATTACACCAACAGCTACATTTCTAAATTATGTCCTACTGCCTGCATGGGTTTGTAATAGATTTTCTAATCAAGCAGCAAACCAGACCAACACAACAACATGCACGAGGGACATTCAGTGCGCCAGTCCGCTATCACCTGCATTTTTACATGTATTTCCTCAAAGAACATACAAAACTAGCAAAGCTTCCTTTGCTAGAGCCCCAGGCGTCCAAATTTAACAGGCACATCTCACCTGTTATTCCAATCACTCTGGTGGGTAACCACAGAGCAGAAACCAAAACAATAATCCCAATCAAACAAGTGGCAATCCTACTCTCATTAGGTGCCAGTCTGACCAAGAGCGCTTTTAACTCTATAAAGACAGATGCCTCTGTCTTTATAAGGAGGAATATCACTGATCCCAATGATCCCAAATACTCTGCTTTTACAAAATGTCGCAGCCCTGCGAACAACACCACACAGCACACGGTGCTACAGGATATGTCACCCCTCAGCGCTTGTCTTTAACAAGAGGGTGGCAGTTCATAATCTAAAACTCAGAGCACTAACAAATGTTTGGTGTCCTGGTTTAGAAGGCCACCAGTGGCTGCAAAGGTGGCACTTAGGGTCAATCACACCTGTGCACTGGGAAGTAGAAGCCAAAGGCACCTGTGCTGGCCAAAACAGCACATTCACAGCTAAATGGCAGGACTAGAAATAAAAGCACACAAAGCAGCTATTTCACTTCTTCTGTACCTCAGTGCAGCATTCTCAACATACATAGGACTCAGCACAGCAGACTTTATTTCCTCCCCTACAATCCTGTGTAATTAACAAGGCTTAATTTTGTTCATTAGCTCAGTAAAAAAGACCAGAACAGAATGCAAAGTTCTGAGGATGTATCAAATACTCCGAAGAAATTAATTATCTTTCACTTTATCTAAACCACAGTTTTCTCAACAGAATATTGCCAACACTCACTGCAAGCAGGGAGGAATATTCATTCCCATTAAGGTATTTGCAATGTCAGTGTCTCATGGCTTACATTTTCCCTTGGAGAAACGTAAGCAAGCTTGACATGAGGAAGTAGACTGATAAAAATAGCCAAACATACCACAAGTTACATATATGTAACTCCTGGTTTCCCAGTGGCACAGTGTTCAATCCCTCTTTTCACAGCACCTCACCATCATTCAATCCATATTAAAAAAATTCCAGTACAAAAGTAGTTACAGGTGTGTGAGTTAGAGCCAAGGCACACTCCTAAGGGCAGCTTTCTCTCCACTTCTTACCCACTGGATTGTCTGGTTTATCTCCAGAAACACCTCTACACGGTCTAGTCTCCAGCAAACAAACTCATTTTTCACTACTGCTTCACATACGTAACTCCTAAGGGTTTCTGACAGCCCCAAGCTGTGGATGTGCCATCAACGCTAATTTTGTTAGAGGAACACACGCACTCAGAACAGTACAACAAAACTTACAGGTTGTACACCATCATTTGCTAAAGATGCTCTAAGACTTCAGCCAGCTTTTTCTCTAAAACAGAATTTTGTAATATATGCATTTAAGAGTGCCTGTTTATAAACAGCATCACCAAACAGAGGGAAAAACACATCCAAAATACCAATCAGAGAGGGAAAATGGCCAAGTGATGACATGCTGCAACTGAAGCAAACTCATTATCCCAGTTTAATATTTCTTAAACATTAAAGAACAACACAGCAAGTTGCAGCTCGAGAGTACAGTTATGACTGCCTACCCTTCTAAAGTTTAAGACTTAACAGTCATGGAAAGAAGAAATTACATGCTTATTTCTTGCCTCTTAGACTCTATTGTGAAATAACACAAATGCAAAAGAAGGTTGTGAAACCAAACTGGGACACAGAACAATCTAGATCAGCTGGGCTGCAATTCATCAGCCCTCAAAACTCTCATGGATGTTGTGAAACCAGAGTCAAGAGGTGATATTTTCCAGGCTCACTTACTACCAAACAAATTATCAGCTGTCCTTTCCTTTCACTCAGATTCAGATTTTGTTTTTTCCTTATATGTGTTAAGGACAGATGGTTTTTGTATCAAGCTGTTACTGTTAGAGATCTGAAGTTTACCAAGTATTCTTGCAGTTTCTATGGCCTTCAAGTCAAGGCCTGCTCTCCAAAAATCCTGTACTATTTTAGAGGCTCATACACAAATATCTGACTTTAAGCCAACACAACCACCCTTCCAAATAAGGTTAGCCCTATATGTTTTAGCCATCACTTAACCATTGCTAATCCATCGTATCCTTTTGATCAGTGATGACAACCAGTCTCCCTTCTTTGCATCCCACGGGGATGAGTTCCCCATCCTGCTGTTCTTCCTGAAAACAATCTGCTCCTAGACCTGAAGAAGTCCATTATTTTCTAATTTATCTCTCCTCTTTTCCTCCAAACCATGAGTTTTTAACATCACATTGGTACAAGGGATTCAGAATTCACATTTGTCCCCTGGCCAGCCTTGTGCCACCAGCTGCTCCGAGCCGCTCTGTCATCCACTTCCTCAGGGTTACCATTTGCCTCCTACAGCTTTGATGCCAACAGCAATGATCCCATCACACATCCTGCTCCTCGGGCACTATCCTCACCTCACTCGCTCTCCTATTTTCAGTTCCTAGGATTAGGAGCATAAATACACACAAGCAGCATGTGCTCAAAGGGTAGAGTTCTTTAGAGCAGAGATAATAATTTGATACATTTTTTTGGATGTAAATTTCTACTGCTGTACCAACAGCAAATGACAGTTATTAGAATGACCAAATTCCAGCAGCTGTAGGGAAACAAAGCATTTAACTGTAGTGGGGGGAAATGTTTAACCACAGGAAGTTCACTGTTTATCTCTCACTATAAACATCCTCTGCTGGCCTCCCCAAACAACTTTCACTTGGGCCTACTTGGCTATTTATTTTTTATGTCCATGTTTGCAGCCCATTGCTTGATGCAGAGCTCAAAGCAATCTGAACATCCAATGCCAATAAGAGCTTTAATTCAATCTATTTACAGACAAAACTTTTCACAAGCGACCACAAAAGGCAAGTCACAGCTATTAATAACAACATGCACTTTCAGTGCCTTCAGGTGTGACTTTGGAAGGTCATCAGAACAGTTACCTTGGCTGTGCCAGTGCCACCAGCTGTAAAAGCTGCCTGCTCAGTAGGCTGCACACGGACACAACTCCTCCTCGAAGACCTTGTAACGCACAGACTGAAAGAACTGGCTCTTCAAAGCCCTGGGACAGCTAAACCTTGGCACAGCTCAACAGATTTCTTCTTCCCCAGACAACTGTAGTTGCTACAACTTCTAGAACATCACACTAAAAACAGCTAACACAGGGAAGTCCTTTTGTAGACAAATCTGCCAAGTCCTTAACTGGCAGTGTGCACGATTCTGCTCATCCACCTTCTAGAAGGATAAAGACTAAAGGTAGTGCAGATAAAGGTCAGCAGCATGAAGGAAAAAATAAAAATCCCAGCCAAAGGAGACTGAAAGAGTTCATCTTGTTTAGCCAAGAAACTCAGAACACAGAGTGACTAACTTCACTTTTCCCAATGCAAAGCTACACTTGAGGACAAGAAAACCACTTCCACCTTGAGCTGGTATTTTTGGAACAGTAACATTTGACACAGTTACCTGAAGCAGCAGAGAACGGGAACTGGTCAGCCCTACACAGCCCCAAATCACCCATCTGGGCAGTCCATCCTGAGCTGCCCAGCACAGCTACAGCACCCACAGCTCACACTGCCTCACCAGAACACAGGGCAATGCAAGGCACGAGGAAATCCCAGGGAAAAGGACTCTGCAACACCCTTGCATGGGAAAAAATTACAAAGTGTTCTCAGTTTGCTAAAACGAGATAGGTGGTTTTATCAAGGAAGAGTAACTTCAGCTCCTTTGCAGGCTGTTTGGAATTCTTATGTATCACAAATGACTGGAGACTTGTTATGGGTAGGGCTGCAAAAGGATTTTTTTTTTAAAAATTGCAGATCTCTTTTTCTAGCAAAAAGGTTTTTTCACTTACAAAGGGTCTTAGGCATTAAATTTATAGGGCCCTACAAAAAACCCCACAAGCATGTGAAATATTTTTTAAGTTATAGGCAAGTGAAGCTAAATTATTCTGCCAAGAAGACTCTGTACATCATCAAATTACATGTGACCCATATGCAATTTTGTTCTTGGGTTTGGCTGGGGTTTGGGGGGATTATTTTGTAAAACAGTATCTGTGTCAGAGCTATAACAGCTATTCCTCTGTTTGGAAAAGAGATGCCTCATTAAGGCTAAAATGAAGCCGTCTCCTTAGCATGTTTACAAAAGCACTTATACACATTTTCTGACCCTCTTCCTACTTCAGCACTCATCTCAACCTACCATGGGTTCAGATGCTGCAGTAACTCAGTTCCCGCAGAACACACGCCTGCCTGCTTGCCCAGCACACAACAAGAGAGTTTGGGGTGGGTTTTTTGGGGGTTTTTTTCCTATTTTTTTTTTTTTAGCAAGGGCTGGACCAAAGCAAGAGCAGAGAGAGCCAAGGCTGCAGCCCGTGGACTCCTGCCACACCGGCAGTGCCTCAGCTCTGTCAGCAGAGCCTCTTTGCATGACAAATACAAACATTTCCACACGACAAAGCCCTTTTTGTCCGCAAAACTGCCGTATATAGGACCTCAGTTACTTAAGTAAGGGGGGAAAATGAAAGAAAGAGGGGGAAAAAACAACCTGTGAGGTAAAGTTTGTTAATGAACTATGGTTTACAAACGCCACAGCCAAAGTCTCAGGAGGCTGATGACTTGCTTGGCTGCACCTCAAAATATGGGAAGTCATTAACTGATAGAACAGATGGGCTGATACAGCACTGGCCTTATAGGAAAAAAAAATACAAAAGGAACACAACAACCAAAACAAGAACACAGTGGCATTTTTAGGCCTCTCTCCAAGACGAATATACTGAATATAAACGCCCTCTGACAGCAGAGCGTCTAATAAATAAAAAACCCAAACAAACCCGCAAAACACCAACAAAAGCAACCAGAAAACATATTCTTTCCAGCCGAGCTTCCCTGCCTTCCGCTGGGCACAGAGCCAGCAGCTTCCGGGCTCGACCCTCTACGGGGGACCCGCGACCGCTGCCCCCGCAGCCCCCGGCGGTGACCGACCCAGAGCGCTCGGGCTCGGCTCCATCCCCTCGCACCCCGACCCCGACCGGCCCGGGGGGGTCCCGGGGCTGCCCGGCCCGGCCCGCGCCGCTCACCGCCGCGCTGCGCGCTGTGCCCCGCGGGCAGCCCATTGTCGTAGGGCTCCCACGTCTTCTGCAGCGGGTTCTGCGTGAGCTCCCGCGCCGCCGGTGCCGCCGCCATCCTCGGCCGCTCCCGGCTCCCACCGCAGTGGCGGCGGGCGGGGCGCGCCGGGGCCGCCCCCGGGGCAGGGCCGGCGGGGGAAGCCGCAGCCCCGCGGTGCCCCAGGCACGGGGAAGCCGCCCCGGGGCCACCGAGACCCCCGCGGGAAGGAGCCGGCCCTGGCAAGGGTCGCGCTGCGAGCAGGTGACTCCGCTCCGCGCTGCTGCCGCGCTGCTCTGGCTGCAGGGAACACCACGCTGCCTCTGAAAAGCCTTTAAAAAAAAAAAAAACACAACCCAAAACCTAAAAATAGCACGCCCAGGGAGCGTGCAGTGTGTTTTAAGTCATGCATTGAGTGATACATTTTTCCAATTAAACTCTGTTTTGGCCTGAAGGCCAAATTAATAGCGATGCAGAGAAACATAAATAAACCATAGGTTTCCTACATCCTATTTGGCTCCCAAAAAAAAGCTGCTGACAAATGGCTCTGAGAAGCAGCACCGAGAGCAGTGGTTTGACTAAACACGACACCCAGCTGTAACCTTTCCCCATCACCTTTATCAGCTTTACAGCTTGGGGAAACCCAGTTCATTAACTGGGCTAAGCAAGCCTAAAAAAAGCTCAATATTTCACATATATATACAACTCTCTATCTGTATATTTCACAGAAAATAAACATAACGCACTGAGAATATGGTAATGAAGTGCCATACACACTTCCATTATTAATCACTCCATTATTATGACACTGGCCTAAACACAAGTGAAGGCCAGTACATTCTTTATCTTTTAATACTAACTAGACTCTGATCACCTGAGGATCATTTTTAGTTCTTCTGTTCTATTACAAGCTAAAATATACCTTTCTAAATAACAAAAAAATCAGTTCTCAGAGACATTTGGCAAGAAACCTCTGGGAGAGTCAGCACTGTTTTTCCAGAACCATGTTTGCTTAACCTGCTTTTCCCTCCGTTCCAAGTTATTTCCTTCTTTCCAAGACCAATTAGTTTTCCACTGTAGCTGCCCTACACTATATTTTTACCGAAGATTTTCTTCCTGATTTTGTTTTGAGTCAATAGCTGACGTGGGGAGGGGCAGAGGGGCTACAGGAGTCACATCGAAAGGGTCAGAAAATGAGGAGCAGAGAGAGGGAGGTTTGGAATGCTTAAAAGCTTCTTGCTTTCTTCTGTCAACTGTGTGTTTACTTCCAACAGTTGCCAAAAGAGGTGTGAGCAGGAACAGTTCAATCTGTCCCAGGTTCATCCCAGAAGTCTGTCTCCTGTGAACACACAGGATGTTGCAACACACAGGTGATGGGACTCTAGGGTAGAGTCCAGCATCAGGATGTCCCCACCTCACCCTCCTGTGATCACAGCAAGGCCGACACCAAGATCCTCCAGCTTTCCTAACAATGCCTCCACTAAAGCCAGAAGAGTCCACAACAGATGTAATATCAACAGAAATAAGAGATTAACAGGAATGCAAATTTATAAACCAATTTATAAAGCTCCTCAGGCTCCTTTTACATAAAGTAGAAAACTTATTCAATCCTTCCAGTCTCTAGAAACAAAGTTTGTACTTCCTTTCTGCAAATCCACACTGCACAAGAACTGGAAGTCCACTCACACACCTGCCTCAAGCCAAGAACACTGACCTGATGTTGTTCACACAAGAACAGCATTTTTCAGAAGTCTGCAGCATGAAAGACCACATTTCTAAGTCTCGTCCTCAAAGCACCAGGCACACTGCCAGTTAATTAATTCTCTTCTGCTCAGGCAGATTCAAACCAGTGGCACCTGCACGAAACTTCAGTTAAGGGTTTGTCCAGGTGTCCGTAATAACATTAGAGGTGTGCAGAGACACCTGCTAGCCTTTGTTTTTGTGAGGCAAAGAGTTCAGCTTGGTTGGTGATAAGCTTATGTGATTATGCTGTTAATCAAACTTATTCAAGGGTTAGTTATTTTGTGGTTTGTTTTTAAAACTCAGTGCAGTAATGAGCTATTTGACCAAGGACACAGAGAAAGCAAATACAGAAATCTTGTGCCACTCCTGAGGTCTCATTTCAAAACATGGTTTACAAGGGCACTACATTCAGCTCCTGGGAAAAGACAGAGCAAGTGTTGCTCATTAGATTCCAAATAAATAACAGAGATCACCTTCTGCATAATCTCATTATCATCAGCTGCTGTCTTAATGCAAAGGCTGGAGAAGCAGAGCTGATGCCTGCAGTTGAAAAGCTGGAGACCTGGCTTTGTTTGCTACAGGGAAACCATGAACAAGCCTTTACTCTGTGTTTTACACAAAGCATCTGCTCTCAGATAGCTTACCTGAGAAACTACCTCTCTCCAGAGGCAAAACGTCAAGGGGAAGAGCAGTCTTGGAAAATGAACTGCTGCATGGAAATAATGTGCTTGAGCCAAGTAACAAAGTTACACTCACTCCTTGAAAACAACTGGCTGACAAGACAGGAAACTTAGGGTTTAATGTCTACAGCAAATGGTAATTATTTAGAGACAGAAAGAAATAAAAGAGACTGAACCAAGGTTTCTGCTTGATCCTACAGAAACCCAACTTGTATCTATAAACACACTGTATCATATGGCAGCCAAATAATCCAAGTTTCACAACACATGCAAGAAACTTCCACTTATCTCATTTCCCTAGTAAAGACATCACTTTTTAGTCTGACAGCCCATAAAACATCCACAAACCACCCAACATCTCCTCCTCCCATCCTTCCACCACCTCTCCGGCAGCACACACTCGCTACTTGGAACAGGGAAAGAAGACTTTCCAGTCTCCCAGGTGCCCACGCCCTCAGCCCGCGGAGCAGACACAGCTCACGACAAACCCACCCACAGGCCCTTGAGCAGCGCGGAGGATCCGAGCGAGAGCTGAGATCCACGAGGGATCCGCGGCACGACAACGACACATGGGCACAGCCAGAGGTCAGTCGGGGGGGTTCTGCGGACTGGAGCAGCTCTCCCGCACCACCGAGCCCTTCCGCGGCGCCGCTGGCGGCCCTCGGCCCGGGGACACCCCGGGGACACCCCGGGACACCCCTCAGGCTCCCGCCGCTGCCGGGCCCGCCCGCGCCGCCAGGCGGCGCCCTGCTCCCTCCGCGGACACTGCGCGGGCGCGCGGGCGCCCCCTGGTGGCTGCGGCGAGCAAAGGCACCGCCCCCGGCACAGCCCCGGGGACACAGCGGGGACACGATGGGGACACGATGGGGACACGATGGGGACACGATGGGGACACGATGGGGACACGATGGGGACACGATGGGGACACGGGGAGGGGGGGACACGGCGCTGGCCGTCGCTGTGCTGATGCTTCGGTGCTGAGAGCTACTCTAAGCCCGCCGAGCCGCCCGTGCCCAAACAGTTGTCCCGGAGAAATGAATTCCCTGTTACCCTACAGAAATGCATTGTCACAGCCGAGTCACACCAGGATCGCCGTGCCAGGAGATAGCGAAGCTCCGCAGAGATAAAATACATCAGGACTTGGGTTTTAAGCACACAAGGTGGAGTCAGAAGTTACAGAAAGCTACAGCGAAGAAAAGTCCATCTACCAGCCCTGAGTTATTTCCCCGCGCAAATGAAAAAAAATATTGGGACGAGTGAGTCCACATTCAGAACTAAATATCCCCATTTCTTTCTAGATATTAAACACTAACAAATTATATTTCATCATTAACCTATTACTTCAATTTCCCTAAAGCAATTCTCCTCTCATTAAGTCATGGGATATACTTTTCAACCCTGCATTCTCAGCTACTTACTTTGAGAAAACCCATAGTATCTGATATTATACCTCTACACGCACAACTGGCAATAATTGGCTGGGGAAAACCTGAATCCAAAGCCTCTCTATTGGAACTGGCAGGTTACTGCTCCAGCTTGAAGTGACAAACAGGAATCAGTTTAAATGATTCCATATTAAGATTGGCATCTGCATTTTCTACATATGGCAGTAGTGAGAGGAGGAGAGATCAGAGTTTAAGTCCTTCTCTACCTTTAAGAAGGTGCAGAGACAGGGCTGTGAGGCCCCCCACATACAACTCCTCTAGAAGACATCACCCCCAGCACAGCACGGGTTTTGTTTCAGCACAAATTGAGGAGCCACAGAGGAACACAGACTTTGCAATGACCATTGCATACAGCTGTTATTCAAGAAACACAGACACGCACCAGCACAGCCTTCAGCCACACACATATCTTAACATAGCCAGCTTTGACACCCACCCAGAGCTCCCCAATTTCACGTGGGTTGGTTGGCTCTGACCAGCTAACAGGCAAGCCTGCTACACTGCATCACAGCGTTTGTATAAAGCAGACAGGAGAATTCTCGTTTAACTTATAACTGACTTTCTCTTGTAACGAAAAAAAAAAAAGTCAAATATACCTTCAGCAGGCTGGTGGCAGTCCTTCATTGGCCAAAATCTGTGCAGCTGGAAGCATCATGCCAGGACAGCAGCTATCTAATTTATACAAGGCTGTTACAACACTGCAAGCCAATGAGAGGAGTCAGTGACCAAACACACAACTATGCTTCACCCTTTCTGTTCACGAGGAACAACACTCCAGCATTTCAAAACCGGGTTTCAGGCGGAATGGGAGAGATTTCTCCCCACACAGCTGATGTGGGGCACAGTGCTGACGGGCTTTTTTGACCAAGTCTTTGTTGGGGCGCTCTTACAAGGTGAAAAGACTTGAAGCTGCACCCAGCTCCTGCTGAAATGACCAAAGCTGCTGCAGAGCAGCTGGGACACTTGGCCCGTTCTGTCACACCCCTTGTTGCACTAAGATCTCAGCAGGGAACACACTGCTCTCTCCCCCAGGTAATTCTCATATTCCTGAAGTGCAGATCAAGCCTGGCAGGTTTTTCCTCCCTGCAGAAGTCCCTGTCAACCTGCCTAAAACACAATGCCCTTCTGCTCAGTATGTTGTGACCTCTGTAAGCCAGGCACCAACCCGCTGCTGCTATTTAATCACTGAGGAAACCCAGAGATAAAGGAAGCTGCACCAAAAGAAGCACCTCTCTTCCTCCCTGGGCTGTTCCTGAGCTCCTGGATGATGACACAGAGTATGCCTTGGGAACAGTCATCCTGCACAAGAGATCCCTCAGGAGCTAAAAGCTTCTCAACAGAGCTTCCCACAGAGAACAGAGTCAGTTCTTTCCCATTCAGGGCTTAGCAAGCACAATGAGCAATCGAGGCAAGCTGTGTTAGCAGAGTGACATGCACTGATTCACACCTTCTCAGTCCAGGCTCTCACGACATTTTGTTATGTCACCTTCTTAAATGAAGACCTCCCATCTCATCAAGGCCGCCTATGGTTCCCTCCTCAACCCTAAATGCCATCCTTTTTGTTTTCCCAGAGTCTAATGTCCCAGGAGTCAACCCAGCAAAAATGACAAATAGCCCACTAAGTCCCCAAAAATTCCAAGCATCCCACATGACAGGTTCAGCAGGTTCCCCACACCATCTCCACAGGTCCTTCCATCTGGGACTCGATTCCAAACCAAATGAAATCACAAGGACCAGGCCTTGTGATACACGGCCCTAGCACTTCCTTCATTTCTTCTGAGCAACAAGTAAGTTTTATTGCTGCCACCATCCACTCCATATCTTATTTCCTATCACTGCCTAAAGGGAAAATGTTCCAGCTGTCTTGAAGCAGACTGCTACCCCAAAGACAAGCAAAAAGCCATTAAGAATTCAGAAGTAAAACAAGAATCTTGCCCTCAGCAAGACACACCTTCAGAAATTATTCTGTAAGAGTTCATTTTACTACTAGACTTCATGGCTACCGATCAATCTGTCAAAGAGATTGATAACAAATACCCAGATGTAATCATGCTTTAGATGAGAATGAGCTACTGCTAAGGACAAGGAAATTCTTCAGTGCTAACTGGGGAATAGATTTAAACAACAACCAAGATTCCACACAGACAAAGCCATACAAACACAGATACTAAAGAGATTCCATGAGCTGAAACAAAGTATTCCTTAGCATAGATAAGAAAAATAATTCAACCAAACAGAAAATGTTCATGTCAGGTAAATCAGCAAGAAAACAAGCTCCCATCTATTCCAACAACCATCAACACATCTGATACAAGGGAAGATCTGACAGGGTCTGGGCACTCAGGAGCCTCACACCACACCTACTTGGCTGGAGAGACAGATAATTCCCACAGTAATTTGCATTTATGGTATTTTCCTCATTGTCTATTGAAACATCATCAGAGTTATTCCCAGTGCACGCAAAGCAATGAGGTGTCCCTCACAGCAGTGTTCATGTGTGGCTGGACTCCAGCACGGTTGTGTTTTCCAAACCACGATGACCCAACCATCAGGAAACAAGCAGCAGCCATACAAAGGTTTTACTGTAAGAATTGTACCAATAAACTCTTGGATCGCTTTCTACAGAACTCACTCGTGGTATTGCAGGAATATAAACTCTATCAGGGGATCTGAGATTACTTGGGGAGATACAGGTTATCAGCAGAACGTGGATTGCATGAGAACCCCAAAGCTAACACTGAGACTCACAGACACAGTGGTATCAACTAAAAAAATACACACCTTGCCCCACTGTCACTCTGTTCTTGTTATCTTTATGTGAACCATTCCTCAAAGCACTGTCACCCACAGTACCTTCATTATTTCTAAGTATATAAATATGTTAGTTTAGGTGTTTATCGCATTTCAGAAGAAATAATTGCTCTCTTTTAAACGTGGGATAAATTTAATGCCTGGAGATAAACCCTTCTGATGACATCCTGTTGTTTTCACCCAGGGAAGTTTCCTGTGTTAAGTCTGGCATGAGGGGTAGATTTAAGGCTAGCCTGCATTAATTCTGTTTATTAAATCTGAAGGACAAATCACTAAATCTTTACACCTCCAGTCCAACCAGTCACCTCCCATCTTTACCTCTGAGAGAACACCAAAATTATTTCCCTGAAAAACAGGCAATATCATCAAGTGGTGCTTCCAGGTATTGCTTAAAACTATTCCCATCATCACAAAGTTGAGCAACACTTTAAATCTTCCTGCTATGATGCAACATAAAGGAAAGATGGCATCCATTATTCATGTTTTCTGAGTGCAACCCGGTGTTAAAAAGCCCTTTGTAGATAAACCCTCTTGCTGTATACCAGGGACTCCAAACTATTTACATGAGGGGGCCTGTGCTTGCAAGAAGTGCAGAAAGAGGACATCAAAACACACAGCATTTGCACAAATTGCCTATTTACATTCACATGTCCCGGGGTTAAGTGAAAATGCCGAGTTTCCAAGATGGCAAGGGCGCCGAGGAGAGTCGCTCCTGCACGTTGTTCTGGTCGCACCTGATGTTGTTACTACAGCAACAGCACGTCCAGCCTGGCACAGCCCTGGCGTGCTGGGTGCACCCCCAGACACTGCCCACACCTCCCTGCAAGGGTGACACGGCAGCAAGTCCACTTCAGTTACCTGATATCCGTGATACAACCATGGAAAACAACGGCTGGATTAATCTGTGGTATTTGAAAGAGAAGGGGAAACAAAAACACGCCTGCATCCGTGGGGATGTCTGTCTTTGTGCCTCCTGAACCTGCTCACAAGCAACCTCTGCTAAGCAGTCTGAAAGTGCCTCTGTCACCTCAAAGCTCCTTATTCCTTTTCAATCACATAAGCATATCAGAAAATCTCCCCAGTTCTGAGTTTGAGTTTGCAGGTATGAGTAGTAATGTAATTAAAAGGAGCACAAGGAGAGGACTGACAGTTTTAAGTACAACAGACAGCCCTTACCCAGGCTGACAGGCTTATGAATTATGCTCAGCTACTTTTATATTAGATATTTGAACATTTCTGGTGTATACACATCCTTTCTCCTGTCACTCAGCTAGGAACGAATCCCACTTGCTCATAACAGTAGGTCTAGGCTGATAAACAATGAAAAAAAGATAAAACAAGGGCAGCTGCCTTCCCAGAGTGGAACTAAAACACTTTTCACCATCTTTAAAACCAAATGCTATCAGCTGACTTCAGAAGTACAATTCCACAGGAGCTGTCACTTCAAAGAAAAACATCTGTAAAAACTTACTACACGCATTAGGGAAGTTGTCTGATGAGATGAAAAAGGAGAAATATACTGACAACAAAGAGTACACAGAATCTGCATGCAATTCAAATGCATGAAGTACACCAAATCATTTTTTTTTAAATCTTGAGGGCTTTGGGACAGAACTACCCATCAGATGGTAGCAGCACTTTAAAAGACAAGAGATAAGAGAGCTCGGGAAGCACCACCCGGGGTTTGGGGCGTGAAATATTGAATGACTGATGGGGAACTCAAAGGGAAAAAGGCAAGGAGGGAAACAGCCCCTGGGCTGGGTGACAAACCCTCGGAGGTGTAGAGAGAATCTGTGAGTCATCAGCACTTAATAGAAGTTGAAGCCATGTGAACGCCTGGAAAAGGGCACAGGGACACAAGAGCAAGACAAGGTCAAACCGTGGGAGGAGGAGGAGGAAACGCTGGACCAGGAGGAGGGGAAAAACATCACCAAAAAAAGAGCAGCAACTCTCTGGAAGCAGCAGCGACTGTGCAGGGGGTGATGGAGAACAGGAACAAAGCAGGGGTCTGCAAACATTTCAGTGACATAAATAACACGTAAATAGAGAAAAGCACCCAAAGCAGCCCTGGGACAGGAAGGGCTGAGGGACAGGGGGTACAACCTCACCTTGTAAGAGGGACTGGACTTCACTGAGAGCCAGAACAAACCTAAAAAAGGGAGACAGGAGCTAAAGGTCCAACAGAGGATAGTCCAGCATCACTGAGGGAAAAGCCCATGGCAGTGGAAGCAAGAGCAAAGAGTAAAGGGCCCAAAGTCCTCTCAGTTACACCTGAGTTCCTGCATGTCCCACAGGCTGTGGCAAAGCAGGTTTTGTGAAAAGTAAAGAATAAATCCCTCTGGAAAGCCAGCATGGAAAACTGACGCTGACACAAGGAGGAAAACAACTCACAGCATATGCGGCGCCAGCTGCCGCTGGAAATATTCTTAAGCTCTGTGAAAAAGGAGGGTATTCATCCAAATAAAAATACAAGCAAACCAGAGCAAAGCTTCTCAGAAGCTACCAGTGACAGAATTCATAATAAAAGAAAAAATTCATCTCAATTTGGCAAACTGCAATGAAGTCAGGTAGTCTAAAAGGGCAAAAAAAATACAGGCCAGACACAGAGATCCAAATCACCAGGAATCTCAGTATTCAGAGCCTCCAGGGCAGATTTCTCATTTTCTGTGCATTTTGCAAGTAGAGCTAGATGGCTTATCAGCTTCCTGAGACTAACAGGATCAATGTGCAAATGAGGAGGCTTAATAAGAGTAATAAAATTATGACAGCCAAAATAATCAAATTTACAGAGCGCAGACAGGCTAAACAGCAGAAATCCTACAAACGAAACTCTTGCAAGGGGTAACATTCACCAAGTGAGGCTCCAGCATAATATTAGCAGTCTTCCATTAAAAAAAAAAAAAAAAGCAGCCCACCTGAGTTCTCTTTATATTTTGAAAAAATAACTTTGTTTCAGCACAAGTGCATCCAGAGAAAATACCTTACAAAAAGTTATTCAAGTGCACAGAAGGCCATACTCTACCACATACAGCATAAGGGACAGACTTTGGCACCAGAATGTGTAAAAACACATTCCAAAATTTAAATATCTATTGAAAGCCAAACAGGATACAAAAATAGAAAACAAAGCAAGGGAATCAGAAGCAAATGAGCACACCAGCCCTCACACTCACCACCTCCAGTGAAACACCAGCTTGCCCAGGCCTGCTGGCTCCAGACACCCCACCCTGGGTTGGTCTGTGCCTGCTTGGGTACCCCCCTCACCACCAGGGACATCTGAACCTTCTTTCACACAGGACAGAGGTCTCAGAAACATCAGTCTCCCACATTTTAATAAAAACTGGCTAGCAGGAGTGAAGAGGTGCCCTGCCAATGCTCCCAGTACACACAGTGCTTTGACCTGGTCCCATCAGACCTGAGACTGACACCAGACGAGCCCAAACCCCTGGAACTGGCCCAGCCTGGGGAAGAAAAATCAGTCAAACCCCCAAGACATCAATGTGTGGGAGAGATCTCTCCCAGAACCGCTTGGATTTTTAAGCTCCTCTACTCCAATCCCCAAATGCAGCATTTCTCAGGGAAAAAAAAAGAAGAATCTGCGAGATTGATCTTCCACTAAAAATGAGTAATGACTTCAGCAGTAACGGGGCTGCTCCCCCTTCTCCTTCGCCCCATCAGTCCATCTCTCACAAACCATCTGACATTTTCTAATTGCAAGAGGTCACGAACCCCTGAAATCTCCTCATTGTTTTGGGGAAACCAGTTTCACATGTGTAGCAGCAAAAAAACCCCACAAAGCTCTTTTTTTTGTCTCCTTCGTAATGCAGAAGGTAAATGCTGCACAGCTCAAGGATATGAACAGGGTTCCCACGAACAACAAATGTTGCTTGTTATTAACCAACAACATCAATTAGGTTTCCATAAAAGGAAACTTAAAAGGAGGGAAGAGCCAGATTTAAACCCAAATACTGTCAGTGGTCACTGGTCAGAAGCAGTTTCAGATGCATTAAAGCAGCTCATGGTGGTTGTGCTCCTTATGTCCAAAGGGGGGTTGTAGTCATATAGAAGCTTTCAGCTCTAATGAATCACCACAAATATTCTGTCTTTCCATCTTTTGATTTAAACTATCCCCTGGCAAACTGTACCCAACCCAGGCACAAAGATTTCTTGCTGCTTAGAGGAAACCCTCCCGTTTAGGCACCTAAAACACGCAGGATCAAACCGAGCCTCTGCAGCGCCAGCTCAGACTGAGCCAGCTCACCCAGCCTGCTGCTGTGTGCACATGGAGAAATCCCTCACGTGGGAATCCACTGCCAGAGAAGCAGCACCACGAGTGGCTTTTCCGAGGCAGGCAGGAATAGCACGTCCCAGCCATTTTTAGGTGTCACTCGAGTGACGAGCACCAGCCCTGCAGCAGATCCGGGGCTGGCGGGGGCTGTGGTGACTCTTGTTTGGAGACAACAGCTGCCAGGGAGCCCGGATCACACAGCTCCCCTGCCCTGGCAGTGCCCAGGGCCGAGGCACAACGTGTGTGAAGCCAGCTCCACACACAGACAGGGCACGATGCAGGAACAGAAGCAAATTTTTTTAAAAATAACTCCTCAGGAAGGAGTTCGGGCAACTTTAGCTCATCTTTAGAGTCAAAAAAGGAGGCAAGAGCCTTAAATCCTTTATTCAGACTTTTAAAAAATTTTTTCCTACATTTTTCTACTCATGCATGGCCTGTAAACATTACAGGAACCATCTGGAAACTAAAGACATACAAGCATTTCAGATATCCAAGTGCAGAAATTACAGCCTCAAATTCCATGTTTCAGTGTAACCGGCACATTATTTCTACAAGGGCACTCATGACAAATCCATCCCATTTTATTAATAAAACATTTGCAAAACATCCTTTTCATCCATCACATGGATAAAAGTCAGTTGCAATTAAGAGACTCATCGTTTGAATTCATGGCAGCTCCGTGCTTCAGGGCTTCAGGATTAATTCCAGTGCGTTACTTCAGACCCTTAAATGTTGCAGACACCAACATCCAGGAGAGCCCCCCCATTCAGCAGCTTCTCAAATCAGAGCTAAGTTTGACAGAATCAAAACACGACCCCAAAGGCACTTAAAACTGCACTGTTGTAATAGCACAGCTAAGTCGACACACTTTACACAAAAAAAACCCAAGTATTTCTCCTCTTTGAATGGACACAAATTCACAGGCTCACCACATCAGAGTGATTTTGGAGAAGAGAAGGCTCTGGGAGACATTAAAGCACCTTCCAGTGCCTCAAGGGGCTCCAAGAGAGCTGGAGAGGGACTTTGGACAAGGGCATGGAGCATCAGGACAAGGGGGAATGGCTTTAAACTGACAGAGGGCAGGGCTAGATGGGATATTGGGAAGAAATTCTTCCCTGTGAGGATGGGGAGGCCCTGGCACAGGGTGCCCAGAGCAGCTGTGGCTGCCCCACCCTGGAACTGTCCAAGGCCAGACTGGATGGGACCTGAGCAACCTGGGATAGTGGAAGGTGTCCCTGCCCATGGGACAGGGGTGGGATGGGACGAGCTTTAAAGTCCCTTCCAACCCAAAGCATCCTGTGATTTTACTTCCCCCAGCACCACCAGGTCAGTACCTCAGCAGGTAACAGGTTCAGTGCGTCTGGAGATTAGGATTCGTAATTAGTGAGTGATTACAATACTTGGGGCCAGGTTTTGGCAGGCAACCCAGGAACAAGCCTGGTTTCTAAGCCACCCTGGCCCCACGTGGAACCTTGGCAGAGCACACCCAGGCCAGTGCTGCCCCTGACACTGCCCCTCTGCACGACCAAACCCTGCCCAAAATCAATCCAGCACCCCTGGAAATAACAACCTGTGTGCAGCAACGTGGGACTCTCTCCTGCAGCCCCACTTTGAGTGCCTGGCAGAAATCTAGTGAAATCAGGAATCAGCCTAAATTACTTAATTTTAGACACTGGAGAGCCCAGCTAGACAGACTAGGGAGTTTGGAGTTGATTACTCTCTTTTACTCCTTTTTACAATTTAATTACTTAACCTCGTATGGTCTCAGACACCGCAAGCCAAGCACTTTGCCTGTGAGAAAAGGTTATCAGACTAATTATTTCTCTTAAAATGGGAAAAAATGGCTTCTGGGGAAAACCAGTACAGACCCAAGGAACTCTGCAGTTCTCAAGCTCACACCTGGTGCTTCTGCACTTGTATATTGAGAATTTTCACCCTTTGTACCTCACTGGCCTTGCGACTCTTCCCAAGAAGTCCCACCCAGGGGGTGGGGCACAAGCTTACACCACAGTCAATAAATTAAAGCAAACAAACGAAAAAAGAGAAACAAAACAAAACATATGGAGTGGGAAGGTGGGAATACTCCACCGGGTCATTTCTTTCAGAAGAAAGCTGAAGCCTTCCCCAAATACGTGATCTTTTCCAGCACTTCAAGTCTAGTATTTATATTTATCTCAAGGAAAAATCTGTGGGCATCATACACAGAGGTCAAGCCCCAAGGAAACCATGCAAGTCCAGTGAGCCATTCAGAACATATCCATAGTGCTTCACCAGCAATTAAATAATGGCCACAAGTATGATTTACCAAATCTCTTACTCATAAGAGTAGAAGGAACATTGACGCAATCAAATTGAGAAAAATATTGGTGCAACCAGGCTGATTTTTTTTTTTAATTGGATGGATGATACATAAAAAAATCAAGTGTTACAATCACTCCATTCAACAACACCCTGCTACTGGTAAGGGTTATATTTATAAATCAGTACATTTTCATAACAAAATGTTCTATTTCACAGCAGATCCTTCCTTCAAATGACCTCAAGAAAGTTCTGAAACAAAATCCTGCCCAAAATGCTCTCAGCTTTGGGTCCTCATCCTGCACAGCTATCCCTACATGAATGCTCTCATTAGATGATGCACCAATTTAAAAGGACTGGCATCTTATGTAAATAGATGTTATTGCCTTTAATTGCAGCCATAATTATGGGAGTGTCTCACAACTGAGCAAGGTCACATTAAGCAAACTTACTGGAAACTTCACAAACTGCTCTGCAACTCACTGGACGAGCCCCAGGAGTCCCACAACGGGCATTTATTCAGTCCCATCTTCAGTTCTATGCAAAGCACTACAAAATCAATCAACCCCATATGGGATTGCTCCGAGTTATAGTTAGTTTAGTATGTTTTGGCCTCCCATGAACTAGTTTCTCCGGCATTTGCCAATATAAAAAGTTTAATTCAGAATTAACGTCATTAAAGATTGAAAAAATCTTAAAGAGTCTTCGAGTTTCTTCAGCATTAATACCTCTGGTTTCCCTCCTCACATCTCAAAGAGCCACACGAGCACCATGGGACCTGCCACAGAGCCAAAAAGGAGCCAGGTGTTGACAAGAGCAGCGAGGGCAGTATCCAATTCCCCCGGCACAGCCAACAAATCCCTGCCCATGGAAAACACCAGCACAAGCATCGTGAGAATGACCCAAGCAGCAGTGAAGGGGTTTCAGCTCAGCCACGAAGCAATGGCCCATCACCACGTTTCAACAGCTGAATGGGGGTCCCCCTCCCAGTCCGAGAGGTTCTGAAACACCAACCTTACTGAAATCGCTTTCCATGCCCTGGGCTGGAGTCAGGCATGGAGGAAGCCGGCAGCTGCCTACCATAAGGCTGGCAGGAGCAAAGTGATGGCTGTAAACAAGAGCAAGCCTGTGACTCACTGGGCAGGAGCCACAGCCGCTCTACACCCGGTGACACTCAGTTTTCTGTGGCACCAGGCAGCTCAGGGTCCTGGTCCCGTTAACAAACCCGAGTACAGCACCCCTCAATGCCCCATCCACCTCTGCCTCCCCGTCCTGCCCCACGGCAGCAAGAGCGCCTGGTTTCTCTTCCAGCCTACATAATACAATTTTCCTAGAAAGTGGGGAAATTGTATCCAAACATAACCATGACTGAGCCTATGTTCAAAAGTTTTGGCGCACTTGCGTCACAGCTGTCACCCTGTATTACACAAAGTGCCTCACAAACACGCCAGACCTCAATCCCCAGGGAGAGACAGCCCTTTCCAAGGCATGCCCCAACGAGCCAGCAGCCACATCTCGCGAAGCAAGATAAAAAAGGTGCAGATTATGTGCTTTTTATGGAGTTGCCCTTAGGAATAAGGGAAGAAGAGCTAACCAGTTGGATCACTATTTGCCAAAGCACTGGTATTACACCCTTCCTCAGCCAATGGAGAGCACCAAGGCTTGGAGGAGTGAGATGTAAACCCGCCTTCCTACAGACAGTTAAAAAAAAAAAAATCCATCACAGCAAAGCCATCTCCAAAAATAACTCGGCAAGCAAACAGCTGCTGGTACGCTACGATTCCCTCTCTCCACGCCACATCTCCCAAACCCTCCTTCGCCCTGGGCTGTCCCAGCAGAAGCCGCAATTCCCATTTCCCACCGGGCGGTCCCTCTGAGATGCCGGGCACCCTCACTCCTCGCTGGAATTGGGAGGGGAAAATCCCGACCAGGAGGTCCAGGAAAACACCACCTTCCCCCTCCAGCCCTGCCCTGAACGCGCGTGGGTCTCTGCGGGGCTCGGGGGCTGCCCCGTGGCTGGGAACCGGGGGCGGGAAGGGGAGAAGCGGCAGCGCAGCCCCGCTCCCGCGGGGGTCCCGGGGGTCCTACCTCGGTAGCGCCGGCCCTGCGGGCAGCGGCCGCGGCAGCCCCACATCGGCGGCGGGCTGGGCTCCGGCGGAGGCTGGCACGGAGCGCACGGGCGCAGGGCCGCGGG
>VXBT01013174.1:1592561-1605383 GCA_013400235.1 Oriolus oriolus
GCATTACACGGCACCAAACCGGCGGCCCCCGGTGCGCGCCCCATCGCCCGCTCCCTGCCGGGACCGCAGCCGTCCCTCCGCCGTCTGGGGCTTCGTGTTTTGTTAAAACGAGGCGAGTTTAAAAATAAACAAATAAATAAATAAGTAAAAATCAAGTAGACGGGGGTGGTGCGGCGGCTGTAGCCATTTTGGAGAGCTGGGTGGGAATGCAGCCGGCGGGGCAGCAGATAGGGATGAGCGGTGGCCGGAGGAAGGGGGGTCTGGTCAGCCCTCAGCCAGGCTCAGGAGCAGCCGCGGAGCCAGGGCTGACCCCAGCACTGACCCAGCGGAAGCCACCCCACCAAGAGCCACAGCCAGGGCTGGGCTCCATCTCCCAGGGAGCCGGAGCGGCCCCAGGTAAAGCCAAGCTGGGCAATTACAGCCTCTGCGTGCATTCAGGGCACGGCCACCCACCTGCTTTGGGCTGGAGCTTTTCCCTGCCCTACAGCATCCCTGAGGACACGCACAGCATTCCTCTGACACAAGCTTGAGCTTAATGACAAAAATCCTCTAGTTCTTTATACCATCCTTGGGGTGATACTGAAGCGTGTTTATTATCTTGTTCAGGTTGGGGCAGGTTATTTTTGTGGTTGCCTTTCCTCACGGCTTTGTAGTTTTATTAGGCTGTCCCTCTGAGGTAGGCATGAACTGAACGTGTGTGTGTGGAAGCTTCAGAGCTGTTATCACACTGTATGTCCTGCACTGGGGTGACAAGCTGGAGAGGCAGCACTGTGCTCAGGAGAGAGTTATCTGTCCTTCTGCCTATGGCCTGCAGAGACAGGCAAACAAAAGTTTGGGGAGGAGGAAACACCACTGCAGGTGAGAGAGGGGCCCAATAGAAAATGAAGGAAGATTATGGAAACATCAGTCTAAAACCACTTACTAGTGAAAAATCAGAATTATTCCCCCTTTAAGATGAAGATGATTGACATAAGCAACGGAGTTAAGATGTTGTTTGATTTTGGTTTTGCCTAAAATTCACATGCAAATTTTCTTTACCTTGTCAGGATGTCTTTTCATCTACCTACACACCTCCATCCTGCTTCCCAAGCTGTCTCCATGTTATATCAACTCTTAAGTTTACTGTCTGGGCAGCTGGTTTCAGACCCCCACTGGTAACATAAGCACTGTAACTATGCTGGCTCTGCTTGGGGACCACCTGATGCTTTAAAACTTTAGTTAATAAAGTACAACTTCTGAATTGCTTACAGAAATTAAGCCACGTGAAAGAAAGGGTGGTTTGTTGGTGTGTTTTTTTAGACAGGGAGTATTGCACGCTTATCTCCAGGTGATGATGCCTCCTGCAATGAGGAAACTCAGCGGCTGAGGTCACTACGATGCTTGGTATCACTTCCTTCAAGCGTGTGTGATGACTCAGAGCAAGGGCTCAGTTACTTTGGTCTGAGAGACCAGACCCCTGCCACTTCGCTAACCCTAGGCTGTAACAGCCCTCTGGAAATCTGATTTTCTAAGAACTGAGGGCAAACATGGGAGAAAAATGTTCACTGTTGACGCAGCGCTAAGGAATGCTTCCGTTTCTTTTGGAGAACTGTCAAAGTAAGATCCAGCTCCTCGCGCAACCCCTAGAGCTGAACAGCTTCTCAAGGTGCCATAGTGCAAGTGTTGGGCTCTGTGGAGGTGGAAATCACCTGTGTCCACCTTCTGGACAATGCTTAATCCTTACTAACTCTCTATGATTTCATCTGAAGTATTAATGATTAGTTTGCTTTATCTTCTTAAGGAGCTCAAGAGACTTTACATAACTGTGGCCTTTTCTGCATTAGCAAGCTTTGTTGTCCACTGCTAACAGCGTGAAGGAGGGGGATGGTGTGGTGGGCACTCACAGCCACCATGTCCCTGGTGCTGTTCTGGAGCAGAGCATTTGTCACTGGCACAGATGGCATCGCTCAAAACTCGATTTAGTTTGCTCTGGTTTTGGTCACTGACTGCTTCCAGCTTGAAGCAAGGGCCACTGGAGTTGTTTGGGAGTTTCTCTGAAAGAAATCTTGTACAATTCTGAGCCCTGGGATAGGAGAGAGGTTTCATCTGCTCTCCCCTTGAAACATCTTTAAGTCACAGTTTCTGGGCTTAGTGAAACCTTATCCCCATGTTTTCTAAAAAAAAANAGAAAAGAAAAGAAAAGAAAAGAAAAGAAAAGAAAAGAAAAGAAAAGGAAAAGAAAAGGAAAAGAAAAAGAAAAAGAAAAGAGGTTTTTTGGCAGCTGGTGTGAAGCAGCAGGTAGCGAGGCAGGGCCAGAAATGGAGCTCAGGGGGCTGGTCACTGCAGCAGCTCACCCTCCTGTCCTTGGCCTTAAAAACAAAGAAAATCCAACAAAACCACCCCCCTGCAAGGATTCCTTACTGCTTGATGTTGGTAAAAAAGTTCAGAGTGACCCCCCCTGTCCCGCTGGCCAGCGAGATGTGGCTCGGTATCAGCCAGAAACTTCCACTCCTTTTGGCAGAACAAAAGGTCCCAGCACCTGTGGTGAAGGCAGCCTGTAACCCTGCCCGGGCTGGTGGGCAGAGCCTCACGGGGCAGCAAACAGGCTTTTCTTTCCGTGGTTTTTCTCTTCTGATTAACCGTGCTCATCCTCCTCCACAGCGTTTTTCCCGGGTGGGAAGGCACACCTCGGCCTTTGTGTGCAGCAGCTGCACTCCCAGGAAAGCTGTGCTGCAGGATCCCAACTGTGCAGAGGACTGCAGTGTTCCTAGAAGCAAAACACATTAAATCACTGATAAACCAGTGCAAGTATTAATGGCTAGAACTCACTAGAAATCTTGGGTTTTGCTCAAGATCTGTGTGGCCAACCACCAATGAGGTTGTTGAGATTTTGTCCAAACTGGGGAGGTGTAGTTAATTTGGAAAGCAGAACTAGGAACAGATTCATGGGGGCGGGGGAGGAATGTGATAATTTATTTGCATTTAGGAGAACTCAGCAGGAAAGAAGTGTGTTCAAGGTAAATACTCACAGTTTCTGCCTGGGATGTTTGATCCCAGCTTGTGGTTGGATAAACTGAGCAAGCAGGGTCATCCATTTGGAAAATGTTTCACTTAGTCCTGTGCCCTCCTCAAAAATAGTTAAATTGGAAAAACTTCTGCACTTACAGGCCTCGGAAAATATTTTGCCCTAGATGTGGCTTTGTGGTTTCAAAGAACTGAAGAGAAGGCCACAAAAATACATTTTTCCTTCAGCTGCTTGGCAAGGAAATGCATCTGATTGGGCTTATCAGAACAACGTGGCTGGGGCAGGCGTGGACTGCCTGGGGACACCAGTCCTGTTGACTGTGTTTTTCACAGGTCACATTCCTCCTGCTCTAGTGTGAGCCAATAATTTTTACCTCTGGATGACAATAATTCAAAGACGAGTAAATCAATTGGATTTTTGTTCCTCAGCTTCATCGGAAGGTTTAAGCTGTTGGGTCTTTTGTTAAATTCCTTGGAAATTGGCCACATGCAGGATTGCACTGCGTTCAGTTCAGCCAGATAACACAACTCTTTCTTCAAGATATATTTGCAATCTCTACCCAAATTGTAAGTGTGCAGGGGAAGAATAAAAGGCAGAAACCAATGGGTGGGCCAGCAAGCAGAAGTTCAATACCATTATTCATGTTGACACCTTGTAGTCACTGTTCATGCTGTGCCTTTTTTTTCCCCTTTCTCTGAGCTGTTTCTTTTGTCTAGACTATAAGGTCTTAAAAAATCAGGTGTATCATTGTCCTGAAGCATAGGAGCATGTTAAGGTACCCCAGCACTGAAAAGTTAAGGTGTTTGGGAAGCCTTACCTTTGTGAGTGGGAATTCTCATCTCCAGTCTGGTCAGACCCTAAGAGCTCGCCTGGCCTTTCTCAGGCTCTTTGGAAGAGGGCAATCTTGTTATGTGCATTGCTGGAGTGCTTGTTGTGCTATTTTTACACTGCTCGGTTTTTGTATGCGCAGCTGTAGTCAAGTGTTGCTTCTCGAGATTTTCCATAACCTTTGACTGAGTAAAAATGCATCTTTAATCACAGCTCCCCTTCACAACAAGGCAGCATGTAAGGAGATTATATAAACATTATATTAAGCACATTTTTTGGCAAATGGCTCGCACTGGTGTTGCATTTCTTTCCACCAGTGTCTGTGTGGTAGAAGAAATAAACGACGAGCTTGGACCATGATGGAAGTGAATACTCTGATGTGTATCTCTTCTGACTTGGGGATTCCTCATCAAATAACTGCCTTGTTAAAATAATTCTGACATCGATTTATCTACCAAGAACCCAGATCAGGGCATTTTAAAGATTAATCCCCTTACTCTGGGTTATTGGTAGGTATTTTGTGATAAACCTGCATAGGTAGAAATAATTTTTTCTTGCTTAGAAAACAAAAGATAAGGCTTTTTTTTTGTAGCTGGCAGAAAATTAGCATTCATACTATGCCTTCTAGCCACAACTGAAGTGGAAAAGGTTTCATGACTCTTCTGACCAACATCCTGAAGATCAGCTCCAAGTAGATTTTGGTGGCAATTCTTCTTGGGCTCACCCGGTTTCAGGCAGTGATGGGACACAGATGACAGCTTTTCAAGTTATTTCATTCAATTTGAATGTAATTACTGATCCAACAAATTCTATGAGTGGGTGAACAAGTGTTAATCCATGAAATAAAAAGCAACACAGGTGTTTGTCCACGTGAATAAATGCAGCATGGATCTGTTTCATCTAACTAATTTTGGCAGGGTGGCAGAGGTGCAGAGAGAAAAGGGTACCTTTGGAGGGCTCTTCTGCTCTAGGCCAGTGATTACGAAGAGTCACCTGTGCCCCAGGAGCTGGTTTGTGCAGTGAGGAAGAGCAGATCCACATTCAAGGGCCACCACCCCCACTGTTTTATCAAAAGAAGATTAAATACAGACCACCCTCTTTCCCAGCTGCCTTGAAGACAAGGAAGCAAACACTTACCTCTGTGTTTATTCTGCTGATGCTTTGCACAGCACACGCTCCCCAGGGCACGTCGGGTGCTTGTGTTCAGACATCCACGGTGGTTCTGCATCAGGCACCGTGACGGTGGGAGAGATTCAGGCTTCCAATGATGCCAGGATGATTTTTTGCTTTTTCTTTTATACCCCTTTTATGCACTCTTTTATATAGCTTTTGTATATTCGTAGTGCTTTTAGCCCACACAGTTATAATTCTTTAAGTTTGATCACTTCCCTCAGACCCAATATCCCGTTAAGCCAAGAGCCCAAACACCCTGGAAACCCCAGACCCCGAGGGCCTCTCCAGAACACATTCTGTAAACAAAGCCAGGCCCAGCCAGGGGAAGGTTCCTCGCTGAGGGGTCTCGCTGGAGTCCCTCCCTGGGCAATCTTTGATAGATGTGCTAATTAGCAAGGCCTATAATTGCACACACATCACATCGTGGGGGGGCCATTTCTCCGGGGGGCATTTCGGGGTGCATTTCGATGTGCATTTTGGCGCCCCTGAGGATCCTTCAATAAACACCGAGGTAAAACCCTTTTTCCCCTCTTAACTGTGTTCAGCTCTCTTAATTTTAAGATTAGGAAAAGGCATCACCAGCACCACTGCCCTTGCTGTGCTGGATGCTGCCAGTTATCCGTGTCCTCTTGCCCTCCTCACAGATTTGTTGCTATGGTGAGAAAACCCAAGCCTTAAATATTGAACGCCCTGTTATCTCAGCTGGTAACTGCTGTGTGCAGGTATCAGTTGGTGGGTGTTAAAACAAACAAGATAATAAAGAATATATGCTTTGCACTGAGGGCAGGTTCTGCCTCCAGATTTTGGGTTGGTTTTTTTTTTTCCCTGCTTCAATTCCAGCTTGGTTTGTTTTTGCTGAAACTAACCTTGAACTCTGCCCAATAGCACAGAGGATTACAACTGTTTATGTCTTAATTGGGGAATAGGACCAGCAACCTGTCAAATCAAATTCTTCCTCCTGAGAAGTTACAGTCAAATGCAGGACAGTTCCCACAAAATGTTTTGCTATATTATTTGGTGTTTGCTTGAAGTCTGCACGAGCAGACTTCACGAGATTAGAGCAGAGTTTGGAGCGCAGTATGGTTTTGTGCTTAACATGTTACTGGAGGAAAATGAGTTTACAAGGTGTTTTATACAGCACAAGCCAACAGCTTCCCTCAAAGCACTCCCAAGGCCTCACTCTGACCCTCCTCGGGCTGATGACAACACTCCTGCTGATTTACTAATGCCAGCACAGGACACTGATTAGCCTGTTTTTAAAGCCCCAGGGTGGAAAATAACTCGGAGGGGAGCTGCTGCCAAATCAGAGCAGCAGAGATGCTGCAAATAGGACGAGTGTCCTGCCTCTGAGAGTCCCACCAGCAGCGAAAAACACGAACTACGCTTTTCTCGAACAGAAAACGTGGCACCCCACACCCCAGCCCTGCCTGAGGCTGGCCTGGAGCGCTCGCAACAAAGGAGCTGCTGCTGCGCCCACATTCTTGTGGTGAAAGTCCTGCTCTCGTGCCCAGCCCCAGGAAAGGCAGATGAAAAAAGTTATGGAACAAAGCGGGACAAGTCTCCAAGTGCAGAGGCATTTTTGTTTGTATAACCTAAAGCAAGGTCTGCTGTTTGTGCTGGATGTTTAAACACTTGCTGAGAGGCCGCAAATGGTGCTTCGGGGCTTACTGGGTTTTTTTTTTTTTCAAGTAACTTCTGAAATTGCAGTCTGATGAATCAGAGGAATGAAGGCTGATATTCCTGCTAGTTCTCGGAAACAAGGGATGTCAAGTCCAGGGCAGTAGTAGAGTCTGTGGCCCCTGAAGAACACTTTTGATCTTTCTTAAATAAGCTTTGTTTTTTCTAAATCCTTTCAGATCTTTTCTAGAAATGCCTGAGCAAGGGAAAAGGTTTGGAGTGGGTGATTTTCAAACACAAACCAGAGATACAAAGGCACCGTAAGGAAGAGCCACTTTCAGTTTAGGTAACTGATAGCTTGAAAATTTTGTGTTCAAGTCAGTGCTGCTCTGAGTGACACTGAGGGGGGGTTGGGCCACAGAGCCTTGCATTCAAAATCTGGAAATTATTTCTGTCGGAGCTGATGTTTCACATTTGAAACAGTAATCAGAAGTGACCTTTGACATTGCACGTGGAAAAGAAGTGGCAAGTTTTAGCTGAAAGCATTAACAGGAAAGCAGTGGAGCCTTGTGCACACCCTCAATGCTATTGGCACATAAGCGGCTGGGCTTTATTCAAAGCCAGTGAAACTTCTGCTACTCTGGGTAGCACCTCAAGCTGCTCACAGGCTCAAGTGTCATTGTAGGCAGTTTCTGTGCTGCTGCCTCCTCCTCCTCCTCCTGGTCTCATGTTTCTCTGAGGTACCTCTGAGACATCTTAGCTGCAGCTGCCGGGTGAGCTGCTCACCTGGCAGCTCTGGGCACAGCAGAGCAGGGTGTGTTTGGGGGTTAGGGGAGCTTTCTGCAACTGCAGCTGAACAGAGTGACCAAAACCTGCCCCGGGCTGGCAGAGCACCCAGCTCTCCTCTCTCCCTTTAAGCTGCCGTTTGTTTGCATGCCCACGAAGCAACCTGAGCTCTGAGTGAGCAGCCCTGCATGCCACAAGCCCCCACTGCAATGGGAATGGAATAAAAGGCATTTTAAAGACCCACATGACATCTCTTTAATTTCAAGACATACACTTGCCATATTCTGCTTTGGGGAAGGATTTATTTCTTCCAAAAGAAGTTTGTACTGTATGTCAGGAGAAGCTCAGCGTCCAGCCGCAAGGGCTGCAGGAGAAGTGGTCTCCTGGTTTTGGTTTTATGGCTTCTGTCGAGATCTTTGGATGAAGTGAAATGCAACAGCAAATTATAGCTCATGGGGTCCTAAAACAACTTCTGGGGTCTCAAAATACCATCACCCCCTTGGTCATCTAACCATGGGAGTGGGCTGGTAATGCAAGACAAAACTGAAAACAATGTCTTAGTGTCTGACTAGACTGATTCCTACAGCATGAGACATTTCTCTCCATACCAATTCTGAGTGTTTTAGTCCGGGAACAAGGCAGATGAGAACTTTTCTTATTAGGTAAATAACAGGCCACAAATTTCCTGCTTGTATCTGAAAAGCCTGTGAATTGCTTGGTAGGGCTTCCTTCCATCTGCTTTATGCAAGACTTAATCTACACCTTCCCCTTCAGCTGAACTACTTATGTCCTGGTTATATCAAAGAATTTAAAGGCTCCTCACTACTAGCATCTTCCTTCTGGACTGTAAAATAATCTTTCTATCTTCAGAGCATTCAGCAGTTCAATTCTCTCTGTTTGGGATAGTTAACCATGGTAAATACTTAGGATTATTTGTGGAGATATGAGGCTTAAGCAAAAAATAATGAGTCATTGAAGTGAAAAACCTGGCAATGTAAGGACGGTTCTAAGTGACAGACTTCCCTCATTTCTTGGAGCAGCACATGGAAAAAGCCTAGAAATTGATTTTATGTGAAACCTGTAAGGCAGTGGACGAGCAAGCTGTGCACACAGCAGGTTCCTCAGTCACCTTGAGCACGGAAAACAGGAGCTGCTGTGACAACACCATGAGCACATCCCACCCGAGAGTCGTGGAGAGCCAGAAGCGTGGCCCACACAAAGGCCCGTGCCTGGATTGCTGCTGGCTCCTCTCCAGCTCGCTCCTGCCGAGCGTGGGCTGGCTCCGGCACCGCGCGGGGTCTGCACAGCTCTGCACGTGTAGGGGTTTTCAGGCCGGGAAAAAAAACAACCCAGCAGATGTTCAGTGCTTCCAAATTGTCTGCTGGCACCACATGCCGTGTCTTTCTAGTCTCTCTTCCTCAGAGTCTGGAGTAAGACAAGCTAAATTACATGAAATCCAGCGTCTTGGGTGTCTTTAGATACAGTGTGAGAGGCAAAGAAGAAGAATTGCTACAATAAGTAGGATGAATAAAGCCAATCCTCTTACACATTCAAAGCTATTATTTGAAAGTGGAAAACTGCATTCATGCCCAAGTTTGCCTCATTTCAACAACAAGAAAAGGAGCTGCTTCAAGAAATAAGGGAAGTCTGTCACTTCCCAGCCTCACTTTTTCTTTAGGAGAAGCCACAAGCGCACACCTGGAGACAGGGTTTCTGCAGGGCTTCTGCGGTTTCTGCCAGTGCCAGAGCCTCTGCAGCTCCTGAGGAAACGTCTCTTTCCTGATGCCCACCTCAATGCTTAGTTCAGTTAATGGACTGAGATAATACTGCCCAGGAGAACCTCAGACCAGCCCTCAGTTAGGCACCGGTAGCTGAACACTTGAAGCATATTAAATTACCTGCAGTTACAAGCAGACAGCTCTGATCCCTTCCAGGCATAAGGAGGACTTGAAATTCATGGTAATTTTCTTTGTGTGAATAGCAAGGTGAACTTTGCTTTCAATTTCAGCATTTAATAGAGGGCAAATATGAGGTTCCCTGTAGCTTGGGAGGAGAGTGTTTGAGTGTTCATTTAAGTGGAATCACATTTCACACACAAAAAATACTAAGCTAATATTGTTTCCAACATTTACATACAACATTTACCAAGCTATCTCTATAAGAATTAGATAAAACTATTAATTCTGGGCCAAAATCCAATTATGACTAATTTTTTCAGGGGCCCCCAGCTTCTCAAAGAGCTTGGTAATAGCAGTGTATGTTTCTGAAAGCTGTGACTGGGGATCCAAAGGCCTAATTATGTCTCCAGTGGTATGTTCTCAAATCTTCCTCAGTGTAATAATAAGAAGTGAACATAAGAAATGTGGTAACTCTGCAGTGGTTTACATTAAAATGTAAAATTTTTACAGCTTAAAAATTAAGGGTGCAGCTTTGTAAGTCCCCAGAACACACACAGTGCCATGCAGTGGGGTCCCAGCAAGGAGAGCTTACGGGAATTAGGGCCTAAAATCAGATGTGATTCCCCCACTCCGAGATGAACATCCAGATGAAGATGCCAACATCTTTATTTTGGCTGGGCCGGGGTTTCCTGCCTTCTCCCAACTGCTTTGAAACAGGTACGGTTAAGTCAGTGGCCTGGGTTACAGAAATCAGTGCTTTTGCTTATCATTTGTGGCCTGAACTGCTTTGCATAGGGTTATCCAGGGAAAATTGAAGTGGGGGCATTGGTTTCACTCCACTCCTCTGTGCACAGTGAGGGGTTGGAGAACACACTCCTTCAACTACAGCCACACAGGCACATCTTTTCACCCCCTTTGCCTCCACTCTTTAGCCATTCCCCATCATTCCCCCTTTTCTCACCCTCCTTCCCCATCATCCCCCTTTTCTCCCCCTCCTTCCCCATCATCCCTCTTCCTATGTCTTTTCCCATGAATTTTCTTTTTTTCTTGTGGTTTCTCTGAGGCATTACATGCCAAGCCCCCAGCCCAAAGAACAGCCCTTGACAGCATCACAAGGCACAAGTGGTGATGCTGGAGGACCCTCCCACCCCAAAACGAGCTGCAGCAGAAGACAAGGAAAGGCTTGCTGGTGCTCTCTGGTTTTATTAACAGCCCCAGAGTCAGGTTCTCAATCTCATGGCGAGGGTGCTGAGGTAGTGTCACCCTGTCTGCCCCAGTGTCCCCAGGGTGGGAGGATTGTGGGAGGGGTCACTCAGCAGGGGGAGGGGTGTCACAGCGGGGTCCCTGCCACTTGTCGTAGCACTGGCAGCTGAACTCCTTGGCCAGTTTGGAGATGTCCTCCCCAGGCTTCAGGCTCTGAGCCATCAGCCAGGGCTTGCCAGAGTGCAGGTCGATGGTGAAGCGGGAGGGGTCGAGGTGGAGGTAGCCCTGCTGGTTGTCCTGGCGCACGCAGCGGCCCTGGCCGGAGCACAGGGTCTGGCTGCACAGGTCAGCGCTGGCCGTCACATTGACGATGTAGTGGCCCAGGGGCCCCTCCACGTAGTCCTTCAGCCTCAGGCACATCTCCTGCAATGGCATTTGGTGTCACAGCCCTGCAGAGCTGAGGAACTGGGGGTCCCTGCTGGCAGGGACCTGGTGCCACCCTCTGCACTCACCTTGGAGGTGCTGTAGTCCAGGCTGCCCCAGAGGATTATGCCAGCGGCACCCTGAGCCGCGCTCTCCCCGATGGTGTTCATCAAGTCCTCCTGCACCCACGGGGAGAGGAGAAGTCAGCAGTGTCCAAAGCCCCCACACAGCCCCAGCAGAGCTGAAGACTCCCCAGTGCCAACCCGTCAGCCCAAGAGGTGCCCACTATCCCCACGTCCCCATCACCTGGGAAAGGAAGTCCACAGTGCGCTCGAAGGCGATCTGGGAGTAGGGCAGGACGGGGATGCCACTGTCAAGGACTCCACGCTGGACAGCGAAAGCCTCAGCCACGCGGTGCCGGACGTAGGCGAGCACCTTGTTGGTGCCATTGAGGCGGAGGGGCAGGTAGATGCTGGGGTAGAGCGCCCGGCTGCTCTTCCAGAGCCAGGACAGATCCTTGTTCCTCTGCTGCTCCACCTCTGGGCACGTCCCGTTGTAGGGCAGGCTGTCAAAGTCATTGTTGTAGCAGTCGGGGAAACCATAGAAACCCCAGTAGGCACGGGGACGGAGGCTCTCGCCCAGCCACAGGGTCTTGTTCATGAAATCGCAGGCGCTCTCCTGAAACTGCTGCTTGGCCATCTTCTCCACCTCCTCGGGAGGCCACTGCGGGTGCTGCTGCCGCACCAGCTCCTCCGACTTCTGCTGGTAGATCTCCATGGAGTCCCAGTTGCGGACCCACAGTGGGCGCCACTTCTCCCAGTCAATGACAGCCAGCCCGCCATAGTCAGGGCTGGGCAGGGTCGCCTTGATGTCCTGGGTGGCCTGATGGATGTGAGTCTCCAGGCTGGCATTCTGGGGGAGCCCCCCGTTCACTGGCACCCCGTCAGATGTGTAGTAGGGGAAGAGACCAAACTTGTCGCTGTAGAAAAGGGTGATGTCCTGCCCAATGAAGGACTGCTGGTCATTGGCCACCACATCAAAGACCTCCAGGCTCAGGGTGACATTGTACTTCTCGGCGCAGCGCTCGGTGGGGATGTTCCAGATGGTGACAAAGGGGCGGTTGATGAGGACAGGACCGGGCCCCCCAGCGTGGGCCAGGGCGGGCAGGAGTGGCAGGAGGACCCAGCAGGACCACGCCGATGCCATGGTGCTGGTGAGCTCAGGCTGAGTAGTGGTGCTGCTGCCTGGGGAGAGCTGAGACCTGGTGCTTTTATCCCCAGGTCAGGACCGGTGTTAATCCACACCTCCGTTCCCAAGCGGTGCCAGTCTGCCAGGGTCACCTCTCCCACGTCCTCAAAGTTCCCGAATTTATCAGCAGCTGGAGGCCAGCGGAGCGGCCCCGGAGTGGGACAGCAGCGTCAGCCCCGCGCAGTGACCGGCGGCGGCGGGCTCGGCTGGGAAGGAATGCGCAGAGTCAACACCCCATGACTGGCCGGGGGGGAGGGGGGTGGAAAGACAAACAGACGCGGACGGGGCGGGGGGGGAAGGTCACGGTGATGGACGTGGGCTGCGCCGGGCGGGCGCCGCTCGGGAAGTGCAGAGCGATGGCCATTCGCCGGCGGGAGGAGGGCACTGCTGGCGGGGGGCTCACGGCACCGGGCAGGACCCGGCACGACACAGCCCGGGCTGGCACGGAACACCCCCGCGTGGGCACCGCGGCCACGGGAGGGCACGGCCTGGGGCCACTCACGCGTGGGGCCAGGAGGCACAGGAAGGCACGGCCTGGGGACAGCACAGGACAGCAGCCACAGAGAGCACGGCGTGGGGACACTCACAGCAGCCGCGGGGCGTGGGCAGGAAGGCGGCTGTGCCGCGCACGGCCGCTCCATG
>VXBT01013174.1:1622040-1636475 GCA_013400235.1 Oriolus oriolus
TCCCGATCGCCAACTCCAGTCCCGGCGAGCCCGGCGGGGCGGGCTGGAGGCGGGGATGAGGTTCCCGGAGCCGCCGCGGGGGAAGGGGGGGCCCGCTCCAGCAGCCCCGCTCTCTCTGCCTCTTCTCGCAGGAGCAGGACAAACTGCGCTCCCTGCCTCAGTTTCCCAGTGGGGAAGGGGCTGGAGGCACCCCTGGCAGCGGAGAGCTACCGAGAGCGTTCCTGCTCCGGCTGGCTGCAGCCCTGGACGTGCAGCTTGGGTTTGGGGTGAGGAGTTTATTGGGCTCCGGGCACGGGCTGCTCAGCCGGGGCTGCAGCTGGACTGAGATGGTTTCCTGCCTGCTGTCGTGGCTCCTGCAGCAGCAGCCCTGGTGCAAAACCTATTTTTATGTGTCAGGGAACCTCAGGCAGCCTACTTGAAAAAGGACATGGCCAACCTTTCCCGGCTGTGCTCGGACCAAGGCTCCAGCCCTTTGGCAGCAGCTGCTGGCCAGTGAGAGGTGGGGATGCACCCCAAGGCATCCCCACCAGTAAACTCTGTTTACTGGTAATGCTGGTGGGCAGGGGGCCAAGCCCTTGGTGCTAACACCACTGCAAGGGAGAGGAAATGGGGTGAATCGTCCCTGCAAGGTGGGAGATGACAAATACCCAAGAAACTCTTTCTCACAGCAAGATGCTCGTGCAAACCACATCCTCTGCTCCCCATGCTGCTGTAACGATGGTGAGAGGCGGCACAGAGGCCTTCTCACTCCCTTCCCTCCCCAGCTGCAGTGAGGTAACCACAACCTTATAGACTTTTTTGGGTTCTCTGGGATTTCTGTTGTTGCAGAGGGGACAATGAACACACGCCTCTCACTGAGTGGAAGGGAGGGGAGGAAGCAGTTTACCATCTTCAGCCAGGAGAGAAAAAGCAGAAGCCAGGCAGCTGTGGGATGCATAAGGAAGTTTATTGGAGAAGGGAGCATGGTGAGGTGGTGGGAGAGGAGAGGCTGACCCTGGCTAGTGCTGCCTGGGGCTGGGAGCAGGCAGAAGGGGCCTTTGCCAGCTGTGAGCTGCACACTGGGGGAATCTCTGCCTCTCCGAGCCACGGGCCAGATGCCAGGCACCACTTCTCTTACAGGTCATCCACACTCCTCGGCACCTCGGCCATCAGGTTGCAGGCAGGTTTGTGCTTCTGCCAGTGCTGGACCTGGCATGCCCTGCAGAGGGGGAAGCTGCTGTCAGGGGCAGGGGAGCCACATCCATCCCTGGGGGCAAAGCAGCAACAAGGACAAACTCCAGCACCACACCCCTCTGGGGGCTGGGGGACAGCTGATACAGCCCAGCACTAGATCAAGAGCAAGGTGGATGTGGCCCCAGTTCTGAGGGTTAAGAAGGTTTAATACCAGACCTTGCCAGATGGTTCAGGCCCAGAGAAGATTTAATTTACTGCCACCGTCCCAGCTGCCACATCCATGCCTGTCACCTGCACCCACAGGGTCATGGGTGGTTTCCTACTCTGCCTTGCCAAGGTGGAGAGGAGGGAGACAGTGTCACCATGGAAAACCCAGCCTGTCACTGCTGTCGCTGTGGGCAGAGGCAGCTCAGCACCTTGCAGCTGCAACACAACCCTCAGCAGCACCTCCTCCACCAGCAGCCCAGCACACCAGCCTCCCCACAAGATTTGGAGAGCGACGTGGCCAGCAGAGAGCCAGTGGTGCTGAGCAGTGGTGGGACCCCTGGCTTTCCTTGGCCCTTCCACTGCATTCTCCAGTGAAATCTGTGGTGCTCTGGGGAGCACTGAGAGGCTGCAGGGGGGCCCAGGGGGCTGCAGGGGCCCCAAGGGGGTGGCAGGGCTCCCTTACCGTGTGCAGTACCACTCATTCCGGCAGCGAGAACAGCGCTTGGCTGCTTCTACACCACACACCCTGCAGCGGGGCTTGTCGGGGGCCAGAGCCTCCATCATGTCCAGGCTGTAGGTCTGCGCCCACCTGTGCAGGCAGAGAGGGGTGAGGCTGCTTACAGGGAACTGCTGACCAGCAGTGAGCTGTCCCTGCTGCACCCTGCCACTGAGGGGACATCTCCAGCCAGTACCATAGACCCCTCTGCCCTCCCAGTGCTGAGCTCCAGCCCTGCTAATGGGGATACTGGCCCCACTGGGCACTCTGCATACCTGTACCAGGGCCTCACCTGCGTGCCTGGAACTTCAGCTCCTCCTCAGTGGGGCTGAAGGCGTGCTTCACCTGGTACTTGGCAATGGCCTCCCACTTGCCTGAGTTTTTCTTGAGGATATGGTCCTGGATGATAGGAACCTGGTGGGAGAGGCAGGGCAGGAAGAAGGGGTGCTGATGGCCTAAAAAAGGTGCTGTGGTTTGAGGAGAAGGCAGCCTGCCCTGGGCACAAGAAGCATGGCCCTCCAGGAGGGCAGGCAGAGGCGCAGAGAGTGTCGGGGTGTGCTTTTGGGTATATGGAGGGGAAGCATCCACTCGCCAGTGGGCGTTGAGGTGAAACAAGGCAAAACCTTCGGGGTCCAGTTGGGAATGGGTGTTCAGCCCTGAGGCCTGGGCTCCTGAACAGAAAGCCCTGGGAGCTCAGCACCCTGCGTGTGGCAGCGGCATGAGCCCCTTGCTCCGGAGCCGTTTGTCTGAGCAGATTTTTCCGCTCGTCACTTCCCTGAAGATGAACACCCGGGGAAGGGCTGGCCGGCGCGAAACGAAACATCCCGGCCAAGAGCAGCGCGCGGAGTTCAGGCTCTGGAGCGGACGGTGCCGCTTCAAACAGCGCTGCCTTCTCCAGCAGAGTAAAAATAGCCAAGGAATGGGAGGAGGCTGCTCTGGGAGCAGCCAAATGAAAAAAGGCCTTTCCTAAGCTTGGCTCAGCAACAAGGAGTGAGTTCACTGCTCTCTGGGCAGAGCAGGGAGCCCATGTCTGTGCTTCCAGCTGGCTCCCCCTGCCTGCCCCGGAGCTCAGCCCCAGCCCTTGGCAGGGGCAGGAGCAGCACAGGCACAAAAGCAGAGCTATGGAGAAGGGCAGCAGCCTGGGTGAAGGCTGGAGGAGGTCCCCAGCGTGGCAGCTGCCTGTCACTGCGCCACCAACACGCTGGCAGTCAAGGCACGTGGCGGAATCCATGTCCACCTCCGCCCTGCTGCCAGCCCCAACAGCTCAGCTTGCCAGTCTACAGCTTCCCCAGCCCCAGCTCCCAGCCTGAGCCATGCCTCCAGTTCAGCCACAGACAGCTCTGACAGGGCACATCACCCTTCTCCCAGGCCACGCAGCCAGCTGCCATGGGGAGAGCGTGCTCCCACCGAGGACAGCCCAGATGGCCACTGCCCAACACACCCATCTCCTCCAGGAAGTGGTGTGGGAGCCTCTGGCAGTGGGGAAGAGCCTCTGTCCTCCCAGCTCTTCTCAGCAGCCTCTTTGCAGATTTGCCCCCACACTCAGTTTCTCCCCTCAGCTCACAAGAAGGCAGTAGAAACACATAAAAACACTTTTCTCCAGAGATTACCACTGCACAGATTAAAAGCTCCAAGAACCTCTTGGCTGTTTAAAGACCATGATTGCCTTACTCCCAAAGGCCCAGACACCAGCTGGGAGAAGTTTAACTCCAGACTCTTGTCACCAGATCATGATGTCCCCCTGTACACGGTGTGCCAAGCAGCTTCAGACCGGGGCTGTAAAAGTGAACTTCCCTGGAGAGTCCAGAATTCAACAGGACAACACTGCTAAACGTCAAACGAAGAGTTAATTGTCGAAACAAGCTAGTGTCTGTGTCTGCCACATGCAGCTGCCATCCCAGGGGCTCAGTGTGACCTGGAGAGCTGTTTATAACCCAGCATTTATGCCTTTAGATGTGATTGTTTGGCCACTGCAGGGCAGGACAAGGCTCTCATGTCAACCACAGGCAGCTTTGCTGGCGATAAGGGTGTAACTGAACTGGGTACTTGGCTGCTTTTCCAGGGCATCACCACTCCAGAGCTGAGCTTGGTGGAAGAAAAAAGGGGTAGGGAGCTATCAGGCTTAAAGCAGAGCAGCTGTAAAGGTGAAGGAAAAGCCACAGGATACCTGCTCCAGGATGAGATCCTTTTTGGGGGGAGCAGGCTCTGTCACTGCGAGGTAACTCAGGAATCTCTGCATCTCCACCAGGTTGGGCAGCTGGTCAATGAGGACGTCTGTCAGGAATGCACGGAGCTGTGGCCATGGAGGGGGAGAGAACAGTGAACGGAGAGAGGTCAGGACAAGGGAGTCAGAGCTGGGGAAGCAGCAAGGCCAGAGCAGGGATTTGGGGGGCACTGGCAGAGAGACCTCTGGGGGTCTCACAAGGTGCATGCACAAACACAAGCTTTGCTGCTGCTGCTGCTGCAGCGACAGACCTGCTGCTGTCCCACCACTGGCTCCTTGGAGCCCACAGTGAGGATGGGGACAGATGTCTGGAGGTGCCCAGTGCTGGCAAGGGCCCAGGACCTTCATGCTGCAGGGTCCTACCTTGAGGAGCTGGCTCTTGTTGAAGCCATCGAAGCGGTATTTGCGCTGGCACTCGGGGCTGAGCAGGAGGTTGAGGAGGGCAAGCCACACCTGCCCATCGAGTTTGGTCATCTTCACCTGGTCCTCAGGGGGCACCACGTGCCACGTGCCATTCTCAAACTTCTTGAGCTTGCCTGGGGGACAGAAGAACCAGGGAGACACAGTGCTGCTTGAGGGAAGAGAGCTCAGAGGGGGGATGCTGGCCTGTGCTCACTGCCTTGCTTCACCCTCTGCTTCTGCCTGCCTCAGTTTCCCCACCCTTTGCTCTGCATAGCAGCCTACTTAGCACTGAGGCAAAATATTAGAGCATGAAAAGCAGAAAGGACTTGTATTAAACCAACAGTGCTGTGGCAGGAATAGAAAGACCCCTGAGACATCTCCCTCTGTACTCAGCCAGGAGTGTAGAGCACTGGTAGGCAGTGGGGCAGCCCATGCTGCAACAACAAAGTGGCTGGAGCGACCCATTTTGGGATACGAGTATGGCCACTCTTCTCGAGTTTCCTCTGCCAGGGAAAGGCAGAAGTAGCATGAATATAACAGAAATGACAAAACAAGCTCCAACAGCTACTGTCTGGCTCTGGGGGATGGAGCAGAATGTGACCGTCCATCTGCACAACCTGGAAATGCCTTTGTGCTCGTCTCTTTCCAGTCCCTCCCTCAGGGCCCTGGATCAAAGCTCACTCTCGCACCCCGAGTGCGCAGGCAGGGAGAAGGGATGTGTTTGGTGGCTGGGGGAAGGAGGAAAGCTCCCGCATCCAGCTGGGCTGCTCTCGGCAGGCACAGCCACGTGCTTCCCAGAGCTCTTCCTGCCCTGCCCCCGCTGTGACCCACCCCCCGTGCAGGGCTGGGGCCCCGCGGGTTCCCACGCCCCAGGCCGTGCCCCACCACAGGGCAGGCAGTGGGGGGCTGGGGGGCTGTGAGGGGCTGCCCGGCTGCAGAGGGGAGGGCGATGGCTGATGGGCACAGCCTGACCAGGAGCCTTTGGGACCAGCAGCAGTATCAGGGCAATGTTTGCTGCCTAGGAAAGCCCACATCTGGCTCTAGTGAGTGCTGCCCCAAAAGGTGCAGAGAAGCTGGGACGGGCTCTCTGGTCTTTCTGTGTCCAGAAGACTCCTCAGAGGAGCACGTGGGGCTGGCAGAGGTGCTACACTCCAGTGCTGGCTGTGATCACTCAGAAAAGACCCAGCCCTGTGTGAGGATCAGCTTTTGGGAGCACTGCCGGGTCCCCAGCCCAGCTGTGCTGCAGCTGCTCTCGAGCTGAACAGCTTCCGGCAGGGAGCACTGAGGAGCTGGAGGGGAGAGTAGAGGGGGAACAACTCTGCAAGGGCTCCTACAGCAGATCCCTCAGTGGCTGCACATCCCAGCACAGCACCACGGTGCCCCAGATACCACGGGGCACGATCCATACCTGCTTCCCAGCAGCTCCAGGGGCAATGCTCCACCAGCTCGACAAGGAGGCAGGGCAGGTTGTGGGTGTTCAGCATCCGTGTCAGTGCACTCAGGGGCAGACTGGAGATACAGCAGAAAGGGAGAAAAGGCACTCACAGATTAATGCCAGAATTTGTATCTACAAATGCTCCCTGAGGCAACTAGGAGAGGCAGGAAAGAAACAATGATCTGGGTTCCCTGGAGTACCGTGGAGCAGGGTGGAGTGCTGCTGTGTTTGCCTCCAGGGCACAGCGCCACTGCCACTGTGGATACAGCCAGCTGCTGAAAGGGGTCCAGGCACCCGCTGTGACCCCACAGGAATCCCATCTGGAGAGCTGGGCACATCCTCTGCTGCTCCTGGGCACCTACCTCTCCACCTGGTCGGTGATGAACCGCAGCACGGACAGGGCCTTCAGAGAAATCTCAAACTCCATCGTCTCTGCCTGCTTCTGCAGCTCCTGTGGAGGGACAGGGTCAGCCTTGGGATTTCAGGCCCCATTTCCCAGGAGCTACAGGGAGGCAGGCTGTTGACTGCATTGGTAACCACAGTCTGGGTAGGAAAACACAGCCCTGAAAAACAGTTTCTTGTCTCAACTGTGCCAGCACTGCCTGTTTGCCAGCACAGCCACAGAAGTGCTTGCAGCCCACAGCTGCTCTTCCCTCATGTCCCTCCCCCTCACAGGTCATGGGTGGCTACTGGCTACAGGGCTCCTGCACAGGAACACCCCCTGAAAGAGGCTGGTCCCAAATTGCACCTCTCTCCCTTTCTGGGACCATCTTGTGGCCCATGGCCCTTCGGGGACCTGTGAGGGTTGAAGGAGCGGGGAGCTGCCTGATCAGCAGAGGAACCAGAGGAGGAGGAGGAGGAGGAGGGAGAAAGTTGGCCCTTGTGCAGCTGCAGTCCTATGCCCACCCCTCCTGGATCTGCCTCTTCCGTCCAGCTTGGGAACAGCCAACTAGAGTATCTGCCTGTGGTTATCCCAGCCCACAGCTGTGCCATGCTCTCCAGCCACCCATCCTCCTTCCCTTCCCTTCCCAGACCGTGTGGACACCCCACTCATCCCCCATGACAGCCTGACCACCCTCTGACTCAGCCTCTTTCGAGACCACGGGGAGGGCCATGCTGAGAGGTGCCAAGTCCTTCTCCCTGGCTCAGGCAGAGCTTCTCTCCAGTCCCAGATGCAGCTCACACTTGTTGTGCAGAGCACTGACCTCAGCATCCTGTACTTCTCTGAGCCACTGCCAGTTCCCTTCCAGATTTCTGTGGTGAGCAGCTCTGTGCTTCCCATGCTGGTGCCCCACACGTTATTAAGAGAGTCTTGTGGGCTCTTCCCTGCCTCCTCCCTCTTCAAACTGCCCCAGTGAAGTTTTTCCTACAGCTCCTCCTCGTATCCAGACCTCATCTCCGCTGCCTTGAGACAGGGAATATCTTTTGCCTGTGCTTCTAGGGGATAGCAAAACAGGGGTTACCACCATACCCAGTTCCAAAGGACAACAGGCTCCACAACACAGGAGATGGCAGGAACAGCTTTTTCATAGGGGTTATTGTACACAGAGTCAGGAGAGGCTGGAATGAATCAGAGGAAACCAGGCTCCTCGGGAGATGAGTGCTTTTGAGAACCCTATTGGCTAGAAAAGGTCTGGGGTTTTAAGTTCGTGTCAAAGCACTAACAGAGACACCCCCTTCCCCTCCCCAGCTGGGAAAACATTTCCTGGAAAACATCCCTATTGTGCTCCAGATCCCTCCACTTCCTTCCCTTTTCTGAAAGAGAAGTATGTGCTTGGGCAACAAGCCAAAGGATGGAGGCGAGGGGAGGTTCAGGCTCTCCCTTTAACCCTGCTCTTCCAGATACTCCTCCTGATGTGCAGTTCCAGGTGCTGAGAAGCACCAGAGGCAAAGGCAGCTCCTGCTCTGGGAAGGTGTGTTTGTGTCAGCCTGGGAACACCTGACTGGGAAAAGCCCCGGGATCGCTGCTGGTCCGGACCAGCTCAGAGCAGGTATTTCTCAGAGAATAAAGGAAGCTGGGGGAAGCACATGAGAACAATTCCTGATTGTTAGGAGAACCCTCTCATGGTTAACCCTGGCTGGCTATAGTGGCAGCCTGACCCAGGGTGGCTTCCCAAACTTCAGAGAGAGATATCCACACTGTTCCAAGAGCAACAGCAAATGGCCAAACCCCTCTATTGAATATTTTGCCCATCAAATCTCCAGCGTGTCCCACCCCAGAGCTCTGAGCATGTCCTGCAGGAAGCCTCAGGCTGGGACTGGCACCAGACAGGGCAGAAGCCAGGCTGCAGAGTGGAGGGGGGTGGCTGCAGCCACTGGCACGGAGAAGCACCAGACACCCTCTGAGGTGGGCAGGAGGTGCCAGGGTTGCAACCCATGAAAAGGCCTCCCTGTGCTTCTGCAGGCTGCCCACATTCTTCCCCACACATGTCCTCAGTGAGCTACGGGACTTTCTCCTCACCTGCATGGAGGAGGGGCTGGCCAGACCCTCAGCACGAAGCTCTGCTGAGGTCACTGCCTGTGCCTTGGTGCTCCGAGCTGCCAGCAGGGTCAGCTTGCGGTGGCAATAATCAATCAGATCCAGAATGCTGTCCTCTGCTGACTCGCAGATCTCCTTCACAACAACAAGGGTTTCACACAGGGTCAGTCCCCACAGTCGCCCACCCCCAGGGACTTTCCACTTGAGGAAAGCTGAACTTGTTTCTCACCTTGTAGAAGAACACTGTCTCCAGGAGGTTGATGATGGAGGCCTCATGGTGCAGCTGTGGGAGGAGAATGACAAGAGTGAGGTAACAGTGGAGCAGCACTGGGGACACGGGCACTGGGACAGGGAAAAGGGCTCTTCTGAGAAGCTGCTTATGTAGTAGTGGCTGAAAACTAGTCCAAGAGAATAATACAAGTGATGCAATCTTCAAAACAACTCCAGTTCATGCAGTTCATGTTAATATTTATGCTGACATGCCTGTGACACTCCAACACGCCGATGGAGAGCCACACTTCCCAGCAGGCAGCGCTCTACGGGGCTCTGCCTGTGCTGCAGGGGCAGGACAACCACTGCCCTCGGGCGAGCTGCAGGCCCTGGCACCAGCACAGAGCCAGTGCTCTGCATGGCTGTGCATCTCCCAGGCCCCGGGACTGGGGCAGACAGCCTTGTCTGAGACTGGGAGCCATGGGATACCTGCCCCGAGGCAATCAGCTGCTCAGCGAAGGCACAACCTTGCCCCTACAAGGTCTTACCCTGGACTGAAAATGGGTTAAAACTTCCAAGCCTCAGGCAGATTTCTCTTAGGTCAAGGGCTGCATCCCTCTACAAGGAAGCCCAGATCTGGAGATGGTTCCCTTGCCAAGAATGGCCCAAGGGACCACTGCTCCCAGGAGCTCAGTGAGAAAAAGCTACATTTTTGTTAGCCCGGAGGCACATAACCCCGGAGAGCCTCTGGCTGACCCCAGGGGTATCACTGCCTGGGAGCGAGGGCAGCGCTGGGAGCTGCGAGCCAGGAGCACAGCTGCCTCCAGGAATGGCTTTTGCTCCACCCAGCAGCTCCTGCAAGCCCCTGTGCGGGATTAGAGAGGGGACAGCTCTCCACAAAGCCAAGCTTCCCTGGGACTGAGTCCCTGTCCCTCCCGGGGGCAAGGGCACGGGCTTGCAGGTCATGGCTTTGGGAAACCAGGCACTTCCCACTGTGTCCCACTGCCCCCCTCAGCTCTGAGACCTTCAGGGTGACATTTACTTCCGAGCACAGCTGTGCCTGACCCTCTACTCACCACCACGTAGATGGGGAAGGTGCTTCTCGGCTTGAAGTCCTCCAGCCGGCACAGCACGGGAAAGACCTTGTGCTTCCAGATCTCCACAGAGATCAGGTCCCCAATGAGAACAGGAATCTAGACAGGGAAGGGATGGGGAAGTGAAGCCTTTCAGACCAGTGCTGCAGGGAGAACCAGTTTGTTGCTAATGGTCAGCCACACTGGAGTTGCCCAGGGAGGAGGGTGGCCTCGAGGCACACTCTGTGTTCATCCAGCTCAGAAACGAGCAGCTTATCACAACAGGGCACAGCTCCTGGGGCTGCGGAGGGGGAAGGTGACCCCAAGGAGCTGGGCATGTCCAGGCAATCTCACACCCTGCCAATGCATGAAGGAGACCAAAACAACCTCCAAGAGAGAAACCAGACACCAGCAAGTAGAAATACCACAGCTTGACCTTTAATTTTTTTAAAAAAACAAAACTGGCACACCACCAGTCAAACATCTTTTCCAGAGACGCAACAGATTCTTCAGAATTTTATTCCAAAATTGCACACTGCCCACAGGACAAGCCCAGCTGGAGGCTGAAGGCCCAGCGTGGGGATCACTCCTGCACCCAGGGAGGCTCACCTTGGCGTGGGTGACCAGCAGCTCAGTGAGGAGCTGCTCCTGGCCCGCTGAGGCGCTCAGGATGCCGTGCATGTTGAGCTTCTCTACATACTCGTGCTGCCGAAGCCATCTGTGGGGCAGCCAGCGAGGACATCAGTGCCACAGACCCCTGGCCACTGGCTCGGTGAGGGTCCCTCACGCAGGGAAACCTGCTCCTGTAACTCCCAATCCCCCTGCTGTGCTCTGAGCGTGGGGCCGCAGCTCCACAGCCCTGCCCTCCTGCCTGCCCCCAGCAACACCCTCACTGGGGACACCACAGAACTAGAGGGAGCCTCTCCATCACCCCACCTCACACAGATCCTCAGATCTGGGACCGTTCCTTTCCCCCCTCCCCCTGGACCCTCCTATCTCTCAGTCCTTTCAGGAACGCTCCAGAATTGCAGTCCCTTCTCCCACCCCATCCCACCCTGACCCTCTGAGGGCACCTCAAAACCAGAATCCCTCCTCTCTACCCTAAATCCTCCCACAGCCCCAAAGGGGACCCCCAAATTTAAAGCCCCTCTTTCATGTTCTCTCCCCCAGACACCCCGGGGGACACCCCATCGCCGTGTCCCCGCACCCCTTCCCGCCGATGTCCCGCAGCTCGGTGCCCTGCAGGGCCTGCACTAGCGCCTCGGCCTCGGCGGGCGGCAGAGGCCCGGGCACGGCAGCCATGGCGTCCANGCCAGGGCGTCCGCGTCGCTGTGGCAACGGCGCCGCCGCTACCGCCCCCTGGCGGCGCGGAGGACTCGCTGCGGACCGGCAGCAGCAGCGGCGAGGGGCGGCCTCTGGTGCCCCCTGGCGGCGTGGAGGAATGGCCGCGGCCAGCGGGGCGCTCCGGGGACACGCGGGGGGACACGCGGGGGGACACGCGGGGGGACACGCGGGGGGACACGCGGGGGGACAGAGCTCTATTGAGGGCCACCGTTGCCATCACTTCCAGCACACGATGATGTTGGGGTCGTTCTCCAGGCGCTCATCCAGCTCCTTGTAACTCATGCCTGGGGAGTAAGACAGTGGGGTGTCAGTGGGGTGCCCAGTAGTGGTTTGGGGGGGCTGGGTGTGCTCCCCGAGCCCTGTCCCTGGCAGCATGGGCTTGGCAGCCTGGCTTGGAGAAGAGCCTGGCCGACAGTCACATCTCCCTGCAGTCTGAAGGCTCCCAAAGGGGCAAGAACCCAGAGCCAGTGCACAGCTGTGGGCAGGCAGACATTGCCGTGTCTCCCACCAGCCCTGGGGCCCACACAGAGCAGAGGATCCTGTGGATCCTATGGATCCGTACCAGTCTTGCAGCAGATCTCATCATAGCTGTGGCAGCCCGTGTACAGCCGGGCTGGGTGGCTCCGCTCGTCCCGGGCGACCTTGACGGGGTATTTCTGGAGCCGCCGGATAAGGCCCTTCATCAAACCAAACTGGATAAGCCTCCTGGGGATGAGAGGGAAGAGACTGGGACCACAATGCTGAGGAGGTGCCAAATGGCCCAGCTCCCTGCATTCTCTTCTGTTCCACACACCCCACCACTGCCTCATGTTTCCTACCCTACAGACACAGGGGTTGGGTGCTTCCTGCTCACTCTCTCTGCCATCCCCAGTATTGCCACTGCCCTCAGGGACCGATCAGGAGGGCTCTGACCTCTCGTCCACCCTCTGGAGCTGCAGGGTGTAGCGGGAGATGAGGTCTCGCACAGTGGTGCCAGGGCTCAGCCCGCAGTACAGCTGGAAGACATCCCTGAGGCTGGCTCGCTTGTGCCCTGCAAGGACAAGCCACCAGTCAGCTGCCCTGTCCCCCTGTCCCCCAGGCATCCCCAGGCAGGGTCACTGTACCTTGTTTGGTGACGTAGGACAGACACTCTTCCTGGAGACACTTGTCATCCACCAGGTCCTGGACCTTTGGCGTGGTGCAGTAGACGTTGGAGTACTGGAGGGGGATGGAAAAGCAGCTCTGCTCAGCTGTGGCTCCAACCCTGCTGTCCCCCCTCCACAGCCAGCCTGATGGCACAGCCACCGCCCACACCCTGCTCACAGCCCCCTGCTCTGCGGCCTGACCCACCTGGAGTATGGAGACAAGCGTGACAACCCCGTAGTACCTGCAGATGGACAGGAAAAGGTAAGAGACCCTCTCTGGCAGCACGCACCCCCTCCTCAGGCTGTCCAGCCCCTCCAAGCACTCACAGCAGGTTCTGCACAGCGATGCGCACCAAGTTCAGCTCCACGTCAGCTTCCGCCGAAATCTTCTGGACGTGCCGAAATCCATCGATGTACGGCAAGATCTGGGAGGGGAGGAGGCAAGAGTTAAGAGGGCAGAGGCGTCACTCTGAAGCCCAAGCAGCTCCTCTGCATCTGGGAGCACCTGGGATGGGCAGGCTCCATCCCCAGGTGTGCTTCAGCCTCGTGCTGGTGAATGATTTGCACACAGGCCCAAGCACAAAGACAAGGGCAGCACCAAACCGTGCTCACTGACGTGGCGGTCTCCAGGACAGCCCAACTCCCTTGGTGGTCTGGAAACAGACCCCCTTCAAAGCGTCGAGCACACGGACCTGCTGCGTGGTGAGATCCCACTGGGAGTTGAAGAAGTCATCCTTGTCTTGGGTGAAAACTGGGACGTCATACTCCTGCACAATGGGCGGGTCCGGGCGCTGCTCGATCACTTTCAGGTGGATGGTGTTCGATTCATCTGCTTGGGAAAAGGGGAAGGCTCAGTCTCCATGGAAACCTGGGCTCCCTCTCCCAGCACTGCCCCGTCATTGCCCTACCTATGGGCAGGGTGCACTTCCCTTTGGCATTCAGCTCCTCCAGCAGGATGGTCATGATGGGAACCAGCTTCTGTTTACTCTCCTCATTGGAGATGAATCCACTTTCCAGCTAAAGAGAGCAGAAAGTCAAGTCAGCTCCTCCCCACAGGATTACTGGCTATAGGAACCCTGATCCTGTTCTCCTTTAAAACTGATCTGTAGGAAACCAGCACAATCCCCTCCTCACTGCAAACCCACCCCCTGTCCCAGCAACGCCCAGTGACCCCCAGTGTGCTCCAGGACGCTGCTGAGGTGCCCATCGGGAGGCAGCCTGGCAGTGCCCAGGCCTCACCTCGAGGGTGGTGAGGTAGCCAGCCAGCTTCTTCACGATGGGCTCCAGCGCACAGGCCTTGGCTCTGGCGTCGCACACGAAGCCCAGGTTGAAGAGCAGAGCGTTCCGGCTGTACTTCTTGTGCTCGATGCATACCGGGCAGCCGATCAGCTTCTTCTCCATGGCTGTCCTGTGGGGAGACACCTGTGACCTGCCCCTACACCCTCAGGGAGGCTCGAATCCCCCACAACGATAGTTCCCAATCGGCCTTGGAGGTAGGGGCTTCTTTACATTGCAGGAAAAATGATGCCTAAAGCCCTACATGCTCAGAGTGCAAACCACAGTCTGAGAAAGGGGGAGAAAAGGAGTCAGCCCTCAGAAAAGGAAACAGACTCCTTTGGAAGCCAGCACAGCTCTCCTGACTGGTCTGACTTCCCTGGATTAAAGGCTGGCGGAGCAGCAGATGCAGCACCAGTCACCCCCAAATCTGACCACCCACCCTCTGCACGGGTACCTGGGGGCACCGCAGTGACCGTGCCGGCCTCGGGGCCAGGAGCCCCGGCGCGCTGGCACCGCCACACCACCGAGCTGTCCTCCGCACCGAGCCTGGCGCCGGCGGGACAGCGGGGCCCCGGGGGCAGGGCCGGGCTCTGCCCGCACTCACACGGTGATCAGCTTGTTCTGCAGCTCGGGCTTCGTGATGACGTACACCTGGATGGTGTCAAACAGCTCCCGGGAGATGAAGTCCTCCGGGACCTGCGGCGGCACAGGAGGCTCCGTTCCAGCCGGGGAGCACCCACCACCCCTGTGCCCCCTTCCCCTCCATGGGCGCTGCCATGGCCCAGTCCCAGCCCCCCCCCGCCGCGGGCGGACCCCGGGCCGCTCGCTCCGCACCTGGTAGGTGATTTTGGGCCCCAGCGTGGGGTGGAACTCGCTGAAGAACACGCACTCGATGCGGCCGCCCATGGTGGGACACCAAACAGCCCCAGCCCCGCCGGCCACCGTAGCGCCGCTCCCGCGGAGTCGCGCCGCCGCGCGGCGGGGGCGGGC
>VXBT01013174.1:1653385-1775113 GCA_013400235.1 Oriolus oriolus
AGGGGGCGGGGGGGGACTGGACCCGGGGCAGGGGACGGGGTGGTGAAGGTGAGTGGTCTGAGACTGAAAATACTTGCCCTTCATTTTGATGTTTGGTACTGTGTGAATCCACCATAGAGAGAAAGCAAGAAAAACAACAAACAAAAAACAACAAACAAAAAAAAAAAGGGGTTGGGTGGAAAGGGGGAAGGGGGGCACAAACAATATTTTATTCAATCGACGTTTGAATAAAAATATTGTGTATCATAATCATACCAAAAGGAAACCTCTTGCAAAAAACGACATGAAGAAAAGAAAACAGAAGAAAAACCCAGTAACAAAAGGAAAAGAAAAGGCCACGGTGAAATAAGAACAAAAAAAAATGCAAAGATATAACTAGAGAAATATATAGATATATATTCAATACTCCAAAGGAAAATGAGAATCAGTAGCAAACAGTTGCAACAGTCTTGATATCAAAATGTCCTCACTGAGTCAGGGGGCATGCACGGCACGGTGGGCAGAGCCGGGGAGGACGGGGGGATCCCCCCTCCCGGGGATGGGGACAGCCTGGCCTCGTCCCCACAGGGACACAGGGCTCCTGCCCATGGATGGAGGGGGTGGCAGGGGCTGGATCCGGAGCGGGGCTGGGGGCGGGCCACCGGGGGGGCCGAGGGGGAGAAACGGGGAACCGAAGGGGAGAGGGGAAGGGTCCGGTTCTCCCATGGGGGAGAGGGTCCCTGGGAGCAGCGTGGACCTGAGGTGGGGAAAAGGCTTGGGGGTCAGGGGAAAGAGAAAGAGAGAGAAAGGGGGGGGGCCAGGCTAACACACATGTACACATATTAATTCCAAACAGAAATCGAAACCAACCGAAACCGAACTCATAAAAAGAATAAATGGCTTAAACCGAAACCAAAGTATCGTAATAAACCAAAGGAAATTAAAGAGATCCATGCAAACTTCCCCAGGCTCACAAATTAACTGGCTGCTACAGCGCCATCCCTCGTCCCCGGGAGGCGAACAGGCAGCACCTCCCTGCCTGCGCCTGCCTGCAGCCCCGGGCTGGCGTGCTGGGGTGCAAAGCGTAAGGAGCAAACCCTGGCCCCCCGGGGCAGCCCAGGCAGGCGGCTCGCTTTCCCTCTGTGTGCTCACCTCTACTCACGCCTCTCTTAGCTTTGGTTTTTCTCTTTTATTTTGCCTCTCACAGTGATCCCTATAACTTCTCGCAAGTCTTGGCTTTGTGTTTCTCCCCCCGACAGCCACGGGCTGGCGTGGGGTGAGGGGGAGTGCGAGAGGGCGGCAGGGAGAGCCAGCCAGGGGCTACTTACACTTCACTTGCAGGATCTGGTCGCTGAGGTTGGCCTGGATGTAGTAGGTACTGTAGGGAGGCAGAACCAGCCCCAGGCTGTGGAGAGGGAGAGCAGACACCTGGTGTAAGGTTTTACACCCACCCAGAGTCCTTGGCCAGCTCCCAGTCCCTGCCTGGCACCTGCTGACAGCAGCTTGACCCAGGCGATGGCAGGCAGCAGCCCCACTGGCCTCCTGCACAGCCTGCTGCATCCTTCTCTCCAGGAGCTGCAGCCAGCGCTGTCCTGAGGCATCCAGAGTCATCCCCAGAGCACCCAGGGTCATCCTGGGACATCCAGGGTCATGCCCAGAGCACCCAGGGCTGTCCTGGGGGCACCCATGGGCACAGAAGTTGGCACATCTGCCTGGCCAGGGCTGAGGTGGGCAGGACGTGCCAGCCCAGGAACCAAGGGAGATGCATGTGGAAGAGGAACACGACATCCCTGTGAGGGAGGAAGGCAGGAAGAGACACGGCCCTTGAAAGAAGGGACAAAGCCTTCCCAGAGTGGAGAAACCAATGACAGCCATTATACAGGAACCGGGAGCCAGGCGAGCCAGGAAGGAGAGCGATCCACCAGCCAGGAATCTGGCACGCAGGGTGTGGGATGGGGTGGGAAAGGAGATGGCAGGAGGTGGTGCTGGGGCTGCTGAACCCACAGGAGACACTGCCAGAGGGAACTGGACTCCTTGGTGCCAGCTGCAGTGGCCACTGGCCTTTGGTGACAGTGTTTGTGCCAGGTGTTGCCAGGAATAAATGAGCAAGGACCACATTCCTGACGCTCATCGGATGTCACACCTGCACCAGAGCCCCTGGGATCTGGGCTTCCTCCCTAAACCACCCCTGCAGATAACCCTGTCTGCGCTGGCAGCACGGTCTGGGCATTGCAGCCAGCACGACAGAGGTGGTGGCACTCCAAAAAGCACACCAGAGGTGGTGGCACCCCAAACCACAGGTGTCAGGAAGAGGGTGGTGGCTTTTTTCTGTTCAGTGTTGGTGGCACCCCGTGCTGGTGGTGTCCCAGAGGAACCCAGGGAACATCCCTGCCACAGAGCAGAGCATCCTACAGATGTGTCACTCTGTGTCATTGTCCCCTCCTCACCAGTGCTGCTTGGCTCCAGAGGGGTGACACCATGGGGGACAGGACTGGGGCTGCACTGGGGACACCTGGCAGTGCTGGGTAGTGGCTCTGACCCTTGCCNNNNAGCTCCTCCCAGGATGAAGGAGTGTGAGTTGTACAGCACAGAAGTGATGATGTCAGGGTCTTTCTTACACATCTGCCAGTCCAAACTGGTGCAAACTGGGTGATAAATGCAGAACTTTGCTCTCCTCTGGCTCTAAAGACATTGCCTGTGCTGCAGGGTGGGCACATGTCACTGTCACCCACCCTAGAGCAGGCAGGGACCTGCATGAACCCCTGGCTGGGCAGACAAGTGGTGGCAGGGGTGTCACTGGTCTGGCCCCTTGCACGCCAGCCCTGCAGCCTGTCTGGAGTCCTGGGGACTGTGTTCAAGCTCCACAGTGCCCAACACTGGCAGGCAGCACTTTCAGGAGTGCCCTGCAGCACATCACTGCCTGTGTGCAATGATGTGACTGCATTTGGAACCCCACAGCCCGTGGGACACATCCCTGGTGGCCTTGGGGACTTTGGGGGTTGCAGGCACAAGCCCCAGCCCCGAGCTGGTGTGGGTCCAGCCAGTGCAGGGCAGTCTGGGTGTGCTGGCAGCGACACTCACCTGTAGTTGGTGCTTTTGATGGGAGCCCACGTGTAGGTCCGGAACACCTCGTCGATGTATTGCTGTGGGTCAGAGGGAGCCCATCAGGCCTGGGTGGTGCCAGGACTCTGCTGGCACAGTGACACAGGGCCCTGGCACCCAGCCCGGTGCCAGACACAGCCCCTCATTCCCACTGCTGGATCTGGGTGCTCAGCACAGCGACAGTTTCAGCCGTGACCCCCTTCCCCTGCAGTGTTACCTCGTCCAGGGACTTGATGAGGGTCTTGATGAACCTCTGCCCGTCATTCCCATCAATCATGCTTCTCCGGATCTGTGGGACACAGAGGAGGCAGCTGAGGGCCACAGAGCCCAGCCAGGCACCTGTGGGCACCCACCCCAGCGGGGTGGCAGTGGGGACCCGTGGGGTGCGGGGTGAGCAGCCCGGGGAGGATCATCATGCGGGCACCCAGGGGACAGTGACCCAGCTCCTGTCCCCACCGTGGCTCCACGGGAGTTGTGCCAGGACCCTGAGGATGAGATGCTCCCCAGGGCAGGTTGGAGAGGCTGAGTGCTCTTTGCAACTGCAGATGAGGGGGTCAGCCTGTGCCCCAAAAGCTGCCCCTGGTCTGCTCACCTCCTCCTTGTTTTCATCCTCCAGCTCAGCATCCAGGAAGTCCAGCGTCACTGGCTCACGGAAATTGATGATCTGCAGGAAGAAAGGGAGAGCCAGGGAAGGGCTCAGGGCTCCTGCAGCTGCTGCTGAGTCCAGACTAACTCGTCACAAGCCCCACAAATAACTCCTAAGGACCCTGGGAAGCCATGTGGCCCTCAGGGCCTGGCTAACCCCCACGGCTGCCACCCCTTCGGGCCCCTCCTCACCTGGGGCTGCAGGTTGGGGTGCAGCAGGACGTAGCCGTTCAGGTCGATGGCGAAGACGTAGCCATTGGCCCCCAGCTGCAGGAGGACAGGGGGAGGGGTGAGGCTGACCAGGTGGCTCTGTGGCACGACACGCTGAGCTGGTGTGAGCACCCTCAGCTCTGCAGGCAGAGCTCACCCCACGTCACCCCCAGGGCTCAGCCTGTTCTATCCATCTGTTTCTGTTCTCAGGACAACGGAATCTCTCACCCCTGGGGTGAGAGTTTGGCTCTGGATTTCTCCCACTGCTCCTTTCCCCAGGCCTGTAAGGTTTATTCCCTGCTGACCCTACAAGGGTTTTGGCTCTGCTCTGGGTCCTAGAGCATCATGCAGCTTTGATCCCTGCTCTCCTGCCTGTCCCAGCCCCTGCCTGCAGCCATGGCTCCTGCTAGGTGTCAGTGCTGCTGGAAGTGCTCCGGAGTGCTGGGGCACAGCTTGGGGCTCCCTTCAGAGGGGTTCCACACCAGGATCAGGCAGCACAGGGCAGGCACAGAGGGGAAGGGGCCCCCACGCACGTTGTAACGCGGCGTCAGCCTCTTGATGTCATTGAGAGCCACATCGATCCCCATCACGCCCAGGATGAGCTGGTTCTGGAAGGAAATGCACGGAGGGAGGTGGGTGGGAGCAGGGCTGTCACCTGCCACACCAGCACGGGGACAGGGAAAACAGCAGGATGGACTTCTCCCTTTGGGGACGTGTGGGTCAGATTTGGATACTGCAGGGGCACAGGGTGGGATGTACCAGCCCCCCAGCAGCCCCCCAGGGGACACTGCATCCCCAGGGACTTGCAGCTGTCAGCTGTCCCCACTGAACTGTGAGAGCTGGCCAAGGCCATTTTGGGTCCTGGGGATGGCAGTCACCCCTGGTGTCACCCCAGGGAGGGGGTGCAGAGCAGGCAGCACCCCAGGGATTCCAGTGTTCCCCCTGCAGCCACGCACCCATCGCCAGGGCACCTTCCCCACCCCACAGTGGCTCCACACCAGGGCTCCCAGAGCAGCCAGGGCAGGGGCAGCAGAGTCTCCTACCTTCCTGTCACTGCTGTCCTCTGTCAGGTTGAACACTGGCAGCGTTCCTGTCACCACCAGGCCCAGCCCCTGCACAAGCACAGAATGATGTCCCTTGGCCCCTCACTGTCCTCAGGACCCAGGGCTGGCGGTGGGCAGCAGAAGAGGGGGTTACTCCCCTGACAGGGGAGATGGGGCATGTCCTGTGCAGGACCCTGGGGCCAGTGTCCCCATCCACCGGCACCCTGGAGTTGTGTGAGACCCCAGGGTCAGTGTCCCCAACTGCACCCTGGGGCTGGTGTCCCCACCCACGTGCCCTTTGGGGCTGTGAGAGACCGAGGGGTGGGGTCCCCACCTGCACCTGGGGCTGTGGAGGACCCTGGGGTTGGGGGTCCCTCCCTGCACCCCAGGGCTGGGGGGTCCTTACCAGGGCATCCTGGTAGACATTGGTCCACTGAACCTGCTTGGCTCGGTTCCCAGCCAGAACCATGGGTCTGCCCAGCACATCCAGGTACTCCTACAGGGACACAGGACAGGGAAAAGGACGATGTGGGAGCCAGATGTGTCCTCACTCCAGCCCGGTGACACCCGTGTCCCTATGCACACTCCAGGAGCATTCATGGGGGAGGCCCCCAGCTGCAGGCTGGGCTAGGGGAGGGGGCAGCTGCCAAGCCCAGGGTGTTGGCTCCAGCTGGGACCCCAGCAGGCCCATTAAGATGCAAACAAGGTGCTGCTCACCACTGGCCATGCACAGGCAGGGCAGGGGCTGCCCAGGCAGCACCAGCCAGAGCCCCCCAGCCCCCAGCCATTCCCGGGACTGGGGTGCTCCATCATGCCTGGACGGTGTCTACTAGGGAGACTACTGTCTCCCTGGCTGCCACTGCCAGCCTTTTGGGATCTTCTCCTGGGGCAGGTTTCCCTGTTCCTGTCTCCCCTTGCCAAGGCAAGATCTCTGGGCAGGGAGGCAGCCCCCGTGCCACAATGCCAGCCCCGCCCTGAGGGGCTGCCCTGCTTGGGGACCCTCATCACCTGCCCTCATGGCACATCGGATAAGGAAAAGGGGCAGGAAAGGGGCAGTGAGAGGAGGTGTGGGGCAGACACAACTGGCTCTGCCAGGCTTGGCCCTGCCCACACTCGCTCCCTGCCCGCGCTCAGCTCTGCTCTGTGCTGATTAACGCCTGATGTTTCATAATTAGTCACTCAAAAGGCAGCAGGTCCGTGGGGAGCTGCAGAAGATGAATTACTTATTTCAATAGCGCAGGGCCTGGCTGAGGGCTCAGCTCAGCTCCCCAGCTCGCTGCCGGCCTGTGGGCTCTCCCCAGTGGGGCTGAGGCTGCCTGAACTCGCCCCCAGGCAGGGCAGCCCGGGGGGGCTCTGCCTGCCTGGCTCCGGCCGTACCTGGGTGTTGATGCGGATGGCGCCGATGGAGGGGATTTCGAAGTAGTAACCTTGGAAAAGAAAGAGAAAGGCAGCTGGAGACCCAGCTGTCCAGCAGTCTGGCTGTCCTGCTGCCCATCCCTCCAGGGCTGCAGCCACCAGTGCTGTGCTGGCAGTGGCACACGCTGGAGCTGAGGGGTGAGCGCAGCGCCCTGCACCCCCCCGTGCCCGCCGGGTGCCAGCCCCGCTCACCTTTGTTGGCACAGGCCATCCACTGCAGCGGGGTCACGTCGTAGTTGTGCTGCCCCACGGAGAAGGTGAAGACCCGCACCTGCGGCAGAGCGTGCACTGAGGGCCACCCACTGGGCACCCCTGTTTTCCACAGCCGGTGCTCCCAGCCGATGACAACCTCCCCAGGGACAGCGTGGCATCGCCTGCCGTGGCCCACACAGTGTGTGCAGGTGGACAGAAGACTCCTGCAAGCGCTGGCTGTGCGGGCAGCAAGGGAGTGCCTGTCTCTCCTTGCCTGGCCCCAGCCAGCCCTGTCCCCCAGCATCACTGTGTTGGCTCAAGCCACCTACCCCAGTGGTCCTCACTCTGGGGCATCACTGCTCCCAGAGGGGTCTGTGCTCTCTGAGGGTGATACATGGGCCAGAACCCCCCCACCCCACAGGTTTCCAGGTACTGGGCAGCAATGGGGACCTTCCTGCTGGTTCGTCTGCCTGCCAGCAGCCCTGTCCCCATGCTTGGGGTGTGCTCTCCTCGGGGCCAGCATTCAGGGAGCCCACCAGCCCCATTCCCTCCCCACCATCCCACAGTGTGCCTGGTCCCACGCCTCCTTCACAGCAAGGTGGGAGCCAGCCACAAGCCCACTACCAGGGCAGCGGCTCCGTGCAGGAGCAGGCTGTTGGGGAGCGAGGATGGCGAGGAGGCAAATGGAGCAGAAGCCAGCAGTGGAGCTGGAGTAGCCACGTCCCTCCACTGTGAGCAGCCCCAGCCTGGCACACAGCCCCACGGCCTCTCACCGTCTTATTGGGCCAGTTGTACTTCTCAAAGACGTCCTGCACTCGGTCCTCACCGCCGTCCGTGAACATCATGATCATCTTGTTGCAGTTGGCACGGGTGATGTTGGACTGTGGGGCAGACACAGCACCTGAGGCCGCACCTGGAGCCAGCAGCGCTGGGCACAGGGCTGGATGCAGCCAGGAGGGCTGGCCCCAACCCATCTCTTCCCAGCCCATTTCTCTGGGGGAGGGCAACCCGGGTGAATGGGCAGGAGGAGGGACGTTGTCAGCTGGGGAATGATGTTGTGGCTAATGCCACTTGGCACCTAATAACACCATTCATCTTTATTTTGCCTCTGGCACAGCAGCTGGTTGGGTCTGGCCCCTCCACCCAGCCCTGCTAACTTTGAACAACCCAGAGGGGAGCAGCACCAGCAAAACCGGGAGGTGGGATGTCTCCCCCAGCATAGAGAAGGAGAACAAGGAGCCCGAGGCACAGGGCAGCAGCCAGGCACTCGGAGCTGTCTCGCTGTCCCCAGCACCCACAGGTGCACCCTGTCCCCCAGCCCACGGCCCAGCCCCCAGCTCACGTTCTGCAGCTGGTCGAAGGCGTACTCAAAGCCAGCTTTGTAGTCTGTCGTGCCCTTGGCCACCATCCCCTGCACATCCTCCTTGAACACCTTCTTGTTCCGGATGTTGGCCTGCACCAGGTGCTTGAAGCACGACACCGGCTTCGCCTTTTCATTGAACTGGGAGGTGAAACGGAGGGGAGTGGGTCACAGACAGGGGACAGGGCACACACCAACAGGCACAAGGCACTCATCACACTCAGCTCTCATGGGCAGCAGGTGACCCAGATGTGTCCCACATCCCAGGGAGGGCTGATGCTGAGGCTCAGGCTTGGCTTGGGACAAATCCAGCACTGAGCTGCGTGGTGTGGGTGCTGGCAGCGGGTGCTGGCAGCGCAGGGCTCGCCTGCACCCTCACTTCTGCAGGACCCCCCAGCTTGTGCAAGCAGCCGTGCTGTGCTGTTCTGTGCCGTCACTGGGAGCAGGTGCTGCCTCTCGCTCACGGCTTCATTCACCGGCACTGGGGCCCATTCATTAGGAGAGCGCTGATGCAGCTAACGGAGCCAGGCCAGACACGTTAATTAGTGCTGGGTGCTGGTGGCCAGACATGGGAGGGGCACCCAGCGATGCACAGATGCGGTGGCATGGCCACTGTGCTGCGTGAGGTCACGAGCTGGTGACACAGCCATGGGGTGCAAAGTGTCAGTGGCTGGTGATGGACAGGAGGTGGCTGGTCGGGATCACCCTGGGAACATCTCTGCCAAATGCCCCATGGTGGGGGCGGCTTTTGCATGCTGAGCCCTGAGCAGCCACTTCCTTGCTTATGTGCAGGTGGGTGGTTAAAAAGACAAAAAATACTATTTCTGTGTGCAGAGCCCTTAGCCAGGGGTGTGTGGGGGCAGAGGGTGCTGGGGAGCTGGGAGGTGCCTGGGGACACAGCCCTTCCGCTTGCCCCACGGCACTCACCGAGGCCACATTGACATAGTCGTCATCTGAGAGGGTGTCCAGCATCTCATAGACCGAGGTCTTCATCAGCTTGAGGGTGAGGCCGCTCACACTGCCACTCCTGCAGGAGATAGGGGTGCTGGGGGCTTGGCAGCGAGGGAGCACAGGGCTGTGCTGTCCCACACAGCTTCCCTGCGGCCACTGGTGGGACAGCGGCACCTCGGTGAGCTGTGTCACCATCCTGGCCTGCCTAAGCCCAGCCACGGCCCCCACCGTGTACTCACACGTCCACAATGATGACCATGTCCTTTGGGGAGGAGGCACCTTGGATGTACCTGTGGGGTACAGAGTGGGGTCAGCAGGGTGGGCTCATTTTGGGAGGGGACCCTGAATCTGCTGGGTGCGGTCCAAGAGTGAAGCCCTGCCAGGGCACAGGCACCGGGGAGCTGTGCTGGGAGCCCCGGGCGAGGAGCAGGGACGAGGTGGCTGTGGGCAGGTGGAGGCGGGGACGCGGCTCCTGTGGCACAGCACAGCAGACAGCCAGCGCCTGCCGCCCCGCGCCGTGTCAGCCTAACGAGCTCTAAATGCTAAACTCTTCCATCATCGCGGGCCCTTCCCCGCGTGCTCATTACGCTGACACACACATCCATATTAAGATGCTATTTACCCCCCTGGTAGATTCAAAGGCCAGGCTGATTAGGTTATTTTTAGCTACGAGGAGGAAAAATAATAACACTACGTAAATCTTCCCCGCTGAAAACAATTAGGGAACCCTTCCTCAGCCTTTGAAACACCAGGTCCTGCTCAGCCCTGCTGTGCCATCCTGTGTGGGACAGGGTGGCACAGTGCTCAGCACCCATCCCCACCTCACCATCCCATTGCATGAGGCCTGATCCTGCCGTGGCTGAAGGCCAAGGCAGCCTCATTATTGGCCTGATCAGGATCAGGCCTTGTGTGAATTAATTAGTGTGTTATTAGTATCAATTACTCACCACTACTGGGGAGGACTGGGGAAGGGGCAGGCTCTGATCGTTAATCCCAGGGCCTGATGTTCCCTAATTACAAGTGATTACCCAGGCGGGATGCAGGATGCTGGCACATGGAGCCCTCCTGACATGGGTGCAGCATCCCCCAGCAGCTTCCTCGGGCCTCCTCCCTGCCAGCATGAGAGGGGGCTCTTGGAGCCTGCCCTGCCCCCGGGGCTGGGCTGCTGGTGCGGCACAGAGCCCAACTAAGATGCTGCCCGTAATGGGTTGTGGCAGCGCATCCATCTCCGGCTGCCCGGCTCAGATGAATACCCTGGGCTCGGCAGGAGACAGCTGTGGCTAATGGGGCCATTCATCAAGGGAGGGGAAGGCGGGCGAGTGGCACCCGTGGCCCCATGGCTGTGGCCAGGATCGTGGCCCCGCAGCAGTGAAGGCTGTGTCCTGCGTGGGTCCCCAGCGTGAGAGCAGGAAAAGACCCCAAATGGGGGTTCCCTGGAGCATGCTGTCCCCCAGCACGAAGGGTGCTGCTGCTCCTCCAGGGCTGGGTGGACAACCAGGTGGCCAGCTTGGCTAGTGGGCAGGGAGCTGGGCTAGCTGGGCTCAGTAGCCCCCATACACATCAGCAGCCCCCGCCCCAAACCAGCCTTCCAGTCCTCGCTCTGCAATAACCTGCACAGACACCCCGGCAGGAAGCAATTAATAATTAATGAGGAGCAATCAAAGGCAATTAACCATAGTAGCAGGGCCATTAATTTTCTGACAAGGAGAGGGGGCAGCTCCCGATGTGGGCAGGGGGCCAGGCAGGGGGATGATCCTTTGGGATGCAGGGCTCCCTGGGCATGTGCCAGAGGCCTGTGCCCACTCTCCTCTCTGTGACTGCAGTTTTAGGCAGCGAGTGTGAGCAGGATGGGGCTGTGGCTCCCCCAGCTCCAGCTGATAACCAGCACCGCCACACCAGCATCTCCAGCTGGGCTAAGGGGAGCCCATTCAATCCCACCTTGCTTGGTGTGGGCCAAATGGCTGCTCAGCTATCACTGAGCCACAGCCTGGTTCTGCCTGCCCGTTCCTCTCCCCATCCTCCCAGCTCATGGTTTCCAAGCCAGTTGTTATCTCATTTGGATGGGAATGCTGGCCAGGACTGAGTGCCGGCAGCCATGGCTCTGGTGAGGGGGCATAGGGTTCTCTCCACACTTTCATCTGCACCCAAGGATTTATCTCTCCATCCTGCTGTTTTCACAGGAAGAGGGAAGGGGGGACGGAGCCAAGCACCACAGCTCAGACACCCCTGCCCGTGTTGTGGTGTCCCTTTGCCTGTGCCAAAATGAAATGAAAAGGGGAGGGAGCTGCCTGCTCCCAGCCAGGACCCTCCTCCCCGCCCAGCACCCCCTTACCAGGGCCGCCGGCGCACGTCATAGAGGTCGATCTTATTGGGGGCTCTCCATGGGGTGGCTGTGGGCAGAAGGCAGGTGGTGAGCAAGGCAGGGCTGTCCTGGGGTGGGGGACAGGGGGACATGAGGACAGGGCAGAGGGATGCCCAGGGCTGAGGAAGCAGCAGGCTCGGGTGGGGAGCTCACACCGATGGGCTCTGGCACAGTACGGTTACGTGTGTCAGACGGCCCCCAGGCCCAGCGGGTTGCCCGTCCCATCTAACAGTGAAAGGGCTGCCCTTGGTCACAGCCCCTGTGTCCCACAGCCTCTCCCTGCCACACACCGGGGTAGTAGCGGGTGACGCCGGTGGCGCTGCCGAAGACCTGCCAGAGCAGGGAGGGATCCTCCTTCCGGTTCTCGATGAAGACGTCCTCCAGGGCCTGGGTCCAGTTCAGCTCGTTGAGGATGACGGTGGCTGCGGGACACAGAGACAGGGGCGGGCGGGTTGAGGGAGCAGTGGAGCTGGGGGTGGACTGAGGGGTGATGGGGACTGCGGTGTCCCCAAGTGATGGCAGGGAGGGAGGGGTGTGTCCCCTCTGCCCCTTCCCAAGAAGAAGCCCACGGGGGCTTTCCAGCTCCTCCTACATCCCCTCGACCCCCTCACTTCCACAGAACAGCACCACCCTGCTCTCCCTTGTCCCCAGAGAAACGAGCCACTCTTCAGGGCTCCCCAGAGTGCTCACTGTCCCCATCTGCTCTGGGGGAGGCACAGCCATCACTGGGGACAGCTGGCCTGCCAGCTCACCCTTTCCCAGCACAATTCCCTGTGCAAGCCTCACTCCCTGGGGAGAGTCACCAGCTGGGAAACCCAAGGCTTGTGTCCCCCACGGGCCGTGTGGAGCCTCTCAGGCCCACTCTGCATTCCCACTGGCCCTGCACCTGACACAAAAGCAATTAAGATGCCGGCAAATGGCAGTTTTAAATTATTCAGCTATTAAAGCAAAAGATAAGCTGCCGGCAGCCCCAGCCTGTGATTAATCAAGGGGGGCTGGCAGAGCGCGGGGGGGGCTGGTGTGGCACAGCAGCTACGGGGCTGGCTGGCTGGCAGGGAGCTGGGATGGCACCTCCCTGAGCTCGCAGGGGGACCCCAAATGCTGTGGGAGGGGAATCCCACAATGACCACTGGTGCTGGGCTGCCCCGGGACTGCAGGATGGAGGAGCCAGTGGTGGGTGCCACTGCAGGAGCAAGGAGCCAGCAGCATTCTGAGACCAGGCATTGATCCCTCCTGGGGGACCCTCAATGCATTTTTGGGGTGCAAGAACTCCCAGGAGCACCCCATCTGTTCAGCACTGGGCAAAACAACCCAACGTGGCACTGCAGGGGAGCCAGTGTGCATTTGAGCAGTATATTTAGCTCTCCTAAGCCTTCCTCCCACACTTGTCCCTCCTGGAAACACTGTCATCACCCGCTCAAGCCTTCACTGTGGTCCCAAGGCACTGGCAGGATGTGGGTAGGTTTCACCCTGGGTGAATCCTGGATCCCTCTATCCCAGCATGACTGCTGAAGAATTGTCCTTCCCTCAGGCAGCCGTGCCTTCAAACCATGATTTACTCTATCCGTATCTCCCCAGCCATTCCTCAGCACTGTGCCCACACACAGTGCTGTTATCTGGGCACTTAGGATGATTTCTTGTTTGGCTCTGCCACAGGACGTGGTTTTTCCCAGGAGAAGTGTCTGTGAGCTGGCTGCCAGGCTATAGCCTGCCTGGAGCAGCCCTGGGCAGTGCTGCCAGTGGCAGCTGGGCACCGGGCTGGGCCCTGACACATCAGCACCTACACCCCAGACCCTTGGGGCCCACCAGCCACACAAGCTGCTTGCACTGAATGCAACTCCTATATCCTCCCTGTGCCTGAACACAGCCCTTTTATTATCTCTGAGCATGAATGCAGCCCCTACACCTTCTCTGGGCATGAATGTAGCCCCCATATCGTCTCTGTGAATAAATACAGCCTCTACACTCTCGCCATGTGCAGAGGGATAAAGCTGTGTCCATGGCTGGGATGGCTCCTGTCCCCCTCAGTCTGGCCAGAGCTGCCAGCCCCACTGGTGACATCCCCGTCCCTGTCCCCATCTCGTCCCCGTCCCCATCAGAATAAACCCAGCCCCGCCCTGCCCGCGAGCGATTGCAGATTTAATTAAAAATGGCACAGTAAATAAAACACATATCGGACGTAATTTGTGTGTGTAGCGAGGGGTGACGGCGGCGGGCGTCGCCGCGGGGTTTAATTAGCGTGCCAGGCAGCGATAGCGCCTCTCCGCCGGTCCCACCGGGACACGCTCCCGCTCACAGCTCTGCGGGGACTCGCCACGCTCACTGCCGTCCCTGGCAGGACAGGGTGGCCCATGCCCTCACCTCAAACCACTCTCCGTGGAGCAGCAGTTGCGGACCCTTCCCTGCACCTTGAATTTGTGGAGCCGGACACGGCCTGATCCCTGTGCCCACACACTCTGTGCTTGTGGCTGCAGCCCCTTTTCCTGTCTGGTAAGGGGCACCGGGAGGGTGTCCCTGCGCTGTGACCCCCCATTGCCACATCCCCCTCTCCAGCATCCCCCTCTGAGCAGCTGTGAGCCGCTGGAGCACGTTAATCTCCAGCTTGCTCTCGTCCCAGGGCCGAGTGGGGTGATTTATGTGGCCGTGGCGGGGCTCCAGCCGTGCCGTCGGCTGGCGAGCAGGGCTGCGGAGAACGAATATTTCATCCTGTGCAGCCCACCCGGCTCGCACGATGTGCTTCATTAGCCGCCTGCCCTGCGCTAGCCGGGTAATAAAACTAATTGCAAATTTCTAATCCACCGCTGCCTCCGCGGTGAAATCATCGCAGCGATGCGGCTCCGAGCACAGCCGTGCCCGTAACGAGCCGCGCACCGGGAACGCTCCGCTCGGGACAGAGACGGGAGCTCGGCCCCCATCGCCACCATCACCACCCAGGAGACCCAGGAGACCTCAGCAAGTGCCGCTGAAACAGAGGTGCGGGGACAGTGGTGCCCTGGGGTGGTGTGGGGCAGATGGGGATGCCCATGACAGCAGGGTCTGGGGCTGGGCACAGGATGCGGCCGGCGGGTGCTGGAGAATGCCCTCCGGCTGGGAGCGGTCCCAGCTCGGTGCCGAGCAGCCACTAGAGGGAAATGGAGACCGACTGTCACCGTGTGCCACCGCAGCAGCGCGAGGTACCGGAGAGATCTGAAAGCTCAGGGACCGTCACACCGCTCGGCGGGGACTGAAGCTGGCGTGGCACATCCTATCCCATCCGCCCATCCCTCCCTCCCTGCCCGCTCCGGAGCTGGCCCACCAGCCCCATCCCCGTTTCTGGAGCAGCCTGTGCCCTCCGGCAGCCACAGGGGCACGGCTGCAGGGGCTGCCCGGGGGGGGCAACACAGGGTCCTGCAGTCACCACTGGTTTCCTGCGGGATTGCAGCTCCTTCTCCCTTTTCATGACCTCAGGCCCAAGTAGGCTGAAGACAGGCAGCATCCCTGCTTTGCCCTCTCCCACTGCCCAGCCATGTCTCACTCCCTTCTACAAAGCAGGTCGGTGCTGCCTCTGTAGCTGCTCCTGCACAGAGCTGCTCCATCCCTCTGAATGCCTCTGGCGCCCGCTCTGAGCCTCCTCGAGCTTTGCTGGGCTCTTCTGCAGGAGGATGAGAGCCATGTGGGCACAGCTGAGCTTCACCCTGTGCCATAATCACCACCCCTCCTTTGCTCCCCATCCCTTCCCTAATAACTCCTAATCCCTGATCTGCCTCTTTTGCTTGTGCTGAGCTCTTGAGGGTTCCTAGGGAGGGACACATTGTCACCTTGGTCCTGATACAGTGACTCTGCCTCGTTTCATTGCCTGCCCATCCGGGAGCCAGCCTGCCCTGCCGCCAAGACCCAGTTGGGGCACCCCGAGGTGATGGTCCCTGGGGCTGCAGTGCTCCAGGCAGGAGAGGTGGATGCCCAACCAGGCAGTGAGAAGCACAGAGGGTGAGGAGGGGCACTCACAGCCTTTGTAGATGTCCGTGGGGATCTGCACGGCAGCGTATGAATAGTTAACCTTGGTCTTGAAGTTGTCATCATCAGTGAACTCCAGCTTCAAGGAGTTGGACTTCTCCCTCTCGATCTCTTCTCCGTCGGGATCGTCCTGGGGAAGGAGCAGAGCACATGGGGTCACTCAGGGTTCCAGCCCCAGATGGACACTGGGAATGCCACCATCTGAAGCCCATCACCAAATGTTCCCTGGGGGAGACCAGCCCTGCTGGCTCTCGTGTGGATTTGGCTGTGCCACTGCTGGTGGCACAGGGGAGCAGGTGCCAGGAGCGGGTGGGCACAAAGGCAAGCGCCAGTTACCCCTCGCCTCTCCAGCTTTGGTAGCACAGCAGGTATTAAATCAGACATTAAAAAAAAAAAAATCAAAAAAAGGCCTTGAAAATCAATTAGCAGCAAAAGGCAACTATCAAAGAGCAAATTAAAACGGAGTGCAGCTTAGCGCTCTGTCAATAAGCAATGCAAACAATATTTAATTATGGTGGAGAGATGGCAAATTCCCCACTGCCAGTGCTGGAACACATTCCCTCACCTTCTCAGCCCTCCTCTCCATTCCCCAGCCCTGCTGCCAGTATGGCACTGAGGGTAAAATCCCTCTGGAAAGGCAGGCAGGGCTGAGCTGGTGCAGGCAGAACAGCTGGGTGGTTGCAGACAGGGTGGGAGCTGAAATATGGGACCATGTGGGGAAGAAGGAGAATGGGGGCGGACTCACTGCAGAGCTGGAGAAACTGCCTCTGCCACCTCACCAAGAGCAAAGAAACCCAGGAGAAGGTGCTGGCTCTGAGGTGCCCATCCCTGCCACGAGCCCAGCAGCTGGGGAAGGCTGTGAGATGCTCAGGGTAGGAAGGAGGGAGAGGAGGATGCTGCAGCACCTGCTCTTTGTGCTCCTGGAGCTACATCCGTGCTGAAGAGGGGCAGACATGCAGGGACAGGCAACAGTGCCAAGCCCAAGCCAAGACAGACACCTAGAGCGATGCCCCACGCTGTCCCACAGCCAAGTACCACGACACCAGGGGACACAAGGGGTAGGGGACGGTCCCATCCTGCTGTCCTCAGTGGCCCACTGTGAGCATCTCTCTCACTGGCCAGGCTCCCCTTGACTAAAGCCAGGGAACAAATACCTGAATTTCTCACAGGAAAAGCCATATATTTAAAGGAAAATGATTTGTTTGGGAAATAAACTATGAAGCTTGTTTAACACCCATCCTGGCCTCCTCCCCGTTTCCCCTTCACAGATGACATGGTGAAATGTCACCTCCCCTGCAACCTGCAACAGCTCCAGCCGGCCACTAAGGTGGTGACATTCCTGTGACATTGAGAGGGGTGGCCAAACCATTCGCCACAGCTCGGGAGAGTAACAGGATTGATATGCAAGGTTTGGGTTTAATTCCAGCCGATGGATTGTGAGTGCAAACACGCTGCCCAGCCAACCCCAGTGTGGGGGCTCCAGCTGCCCAGAGAGATGCTGAACTCAATTACAGCTGCAGTAGCCAAGCAGAAGGCAGGCAGGGACTGTTCCCAACTCCCTGGAGCCATGTCTCTGAGATCAAAATCCAGATTATGCTCTCAATTTCACGTAAATCTGGAGAAAAGGCACAAAACTGACTGCGGGAGCCCCTGCAAAGCCGTGGTGCTGCAGCAGAGGCCATGGGCTACCCAGAGAGCGGATCTGGCCCCAAGGCTGCCGTCCACGGGGGGCTCAGCTCTCTGGGGGAAAGCATACACAGTAGTTCATCCCTGCAAACCTCTCCGAGCACCAGACAGTGATACAGAGGTGCCTGCTGAAAACAGGCTTTGGGATAAAGCCGTGGCCTGAGGGCACCTGCAGCACCGAAAACTCCGCTTTGACACTAAACCTGTTTTTTCCTCAGCCCAGCAAATTCCTGGTGACAGCTCCCCATCCCTCCCCATCTCAGATCAGCAGGGCACCCTGCCACAGCCCATCCGCTGCCCCTGCCACCACCAGCAGCTGGAAAATCCAACCCTCCCTCTTTCCCGCACGCTGGCATGGCTATTCCCCACTTCATCGGAGCTGGAACTACTGTATATAATTACTGCTCCTCTGTTTATCGTTATTCCGTGATCTCACCCACCTCTGAGGGGCTAATTTGTATGCTGCCAGGTTCAGTGCTGTCTGGCTGCTCTCATTCATGGAGCTGTAAAGAGGCACATGTATAGATCTCGGGGACAAATACACAGCTATCTATGCGTGGGGCACTTCATGCATCACTGACACCTATATGGCAAGCAGACCTGCAGAAAGAGCTGATGTTATCCGAGCTACGTTTGCCCTTTATCCATAAATCCCCCAACCTCAACCGAGTTATTTCTGTTTAAGCCAGGCTGAATTTGGCCCCTGGAAGGGGATAATTTCCGGCCACATGAAGGCAGGTGAAGCTGTCACCAGCCCAGCCAGGGAGGGGAGCATCTGGGATACAAGGAGACACCTTGGGAAGGCTGAGGGAAGAAATTCTGCATTAAATTTAAATTAGAACAAAGCAGATGATTCAAGTTCCCCTGAATTTACATTGGTTTAACTGTGAGCATCTCGGCAGGCCCCCAGCCAGATCTTGCAGCATTCCTCATCATTACATTTGAAAAGAACTTGGAAACATCTATTTATCTGTTACAGTATGTACAACGTAACACAAACAGATGCTACAGTTTGAATATATTATTTGCTACACACCATTAGAAATCGACTCCACGGCAATATATCAATAGGATACGTATTTACTGCTTCAGCAAGAAGTCATCACGCCCTGAGAGCTTTCGCCATCTCCAGTGCTTTCACAGCTGGGCTGTCAGTCACATTTTCTCTTCAGTCTCCCCAAATGACAGACAGGGGACAAAACCCAGAGATGCCCCAACACGTGGTGAGCACCAGCAGCGCCACGCAACAGCTTTCCTGGAGGCTGCCATGCTCTGGGCAAGTGCCTGCCCTCTGTCCCATCCAGGCTGGTGCTGGCTGAAGAGAGCCAGGGCACCAGGACCGCTGTGGTCCCCAGGGTTTGGAGCTGCGGATGGAGCCGAGGATGTGACCTGGCGCAGCAGCGATGCCTCGTCCCCGGCAGCTCCCGCAGATTCGAACACCCCTGTTCGTCGCTCATCTCCATGGGAACCAGCCCTCACAGCTAATGACGGCTGCTTAAATGGCAGCCCCGATGACAAACACAGGGCTGATCCGGCCACAGCATCCCCTGGCCCGCCCCACACACACCTGATAGAGAACACGCCGCGCCAAAATCCCTTTTCAATCTCCCAGGGGCACCCATCCATGCTAAGTCTGCAAAGGCCAGTGAAATATTCATATCACCACGCTGTGATTCTGCTAATAATGGATATAAATGCCAGCCCCCACCACACGGCTGAGAAACTCCAGGCCTGTGCAGAAGGGTCTTTCTCCTTAAATATATCAGTTTTTCCTGAAATGCGGTGATTTAATGCCAAGGAGGGACATGGTGTGTTCTCCAGCCACATTCCTGCTTTTACAGCAGCCCAGGTTATAAATAACAATCAGCCTCTCCCGCTAGCCTGCTCCCCTATCCCCCCTTGCTTTTTTTAATCTTTGCCAAAGGTACTGTTTAGAGATCTTTCTAGACCATTTATTTTTAAATTACCAGCCAGAGGAGAGAAGTTAAAAAAAATAGGAAAAAAAAAATAAAAAGAAAAAAGGCAAAAGAAAGAAACTTCTGGGGCTGATAGCTTATCGTGAGGAAATCCAAATGTCACATTAGTTGAGAAAGTTGGAAGATTAAATTTTCCAACACCCTTCATCTGCTGCTGCTGACATTTAGGGGCTTTTTCCCCCCCCTCCTCCCTCTCCTTGCTGCATCTACTGAGCAGGGTGAGCAGTGAGAGGGGTGAGCAGTGAGTGGGCAGCCCCAGCCTCCTCCACACCAGAGCGGGCTGAAGCTGGCACGGAGCCTCCCACCATCAGCCCCTCGCTCTCAGCCCTCCCCAGGAGCTCAGGAGGGTGGGTGGGTGCTGCAGGGCTGACCTTGGGGCCAGGATACCTTCACAAAGCTGGGCTGTTTTCCACCTGAGTACAGTACGTCCCGGGCTCAGCTTTTGACAAGCATCATCCCCTGCCATGAACACAGCACAAAAGATGGAAAATTACTTTATTTCTGTGTTGTTCTGCCTGTGACACCCAACCGAGACCGTCTGCTGATTTCAACGCTTCTCCCCACATAAACCCCATGGCTCTTGCTAGCAGGGAGAGGTGAAAACTTTGCTTCTGCAAACATTCTGACAGCCTTGGGGACCCCTGGGAAAATTTTTTGATGTTCCCATTTGTTAAAAACCGCTTGGAAATCCAAAGTCTGTTTAGGGAGATAGTGGAGCTGAGGTGCAGGCAAAATGAATAGGAAGCTCATTTCCTTCTCACTGCAGTAAAAGCTGGTGTAAGGCTCGTGAATAAGCCCCAGTTATGGGGAGCAGCCATTGTCCATCAGCACCAACTCTGGCTCAGCTACATCCTGCTCCATTTAAATAGAAAAATTGAAGCTAAATAAAGAAAGGATGGAAAGAATGGCACTATTTCGTGCCATTCAGACCTTCTGGTATCATCTCCCTCCTTTTTTATTTCTGCAGCATCTTCTTTTTTTTCCCCATTAATTTGTTGGAATTAAATTTGCTGGGATTTCACTGGCAAGGAAGCAACAGCACAGATAGGGAAGTGCCCTCCCTGCCAAACCCACAAACATCAACAACAGGACACCCCCAATTTTGCAGTTTTGCTTGGTATCTCCCCAGGGCAGGACTAAAGCTGATGTGGCTGGAGATGGATTTGCAGGGCTGCTCCTCCTTGACAACATGTCAGCTCCTCCAGGGAGGGACAAGGGATCAGGGAGCTGAGCCCTGCATCCCTCAGGGACACTGTGCCACGCCACCACCATGCACAGCTTCTCCCCAGTGTCCCATGTGCTGGGAGGGCTCCATGGGCACAGCTCTGAGGTTGAGATGTCTCCTATTTCCTAATCCTGCCCAGTGTGACCAGGATGCAGCGTGTGCCACTCAGGGGAACAGTGGGCATGGGGGCATCCAGCTTCTGCCCCCTGCCCTGCAGCAGTGATGGCAAAAGCCCAGCCCAGCCCAGCCTGATGGATGCATTAGTCCTGCTCCATCCCCTGGGCTGGGAGTTGCCCTGCTCCCCAGGCTGTCTCCTCCTGCCTCAACTGCCAGCCAGTTTTTCCTTCACTTCTATCCAAAATCCGCTTTAATGTATTTTAAGCCCATTAGCTCCATCCTCTCCAGAGCAGCCATGGCAGGATCCTCTCCTCCCTCCTTTGGTCGCTTCCCCCAGGCTGGGAAGGGACAGGAGACATCCTCTGCATCCTTGGCTCTGAGTGAGTGAGACTGTGGGCAGGGAGACCTGCTCAGGAGAGCAAGTGCCCTCCACTTTGGTCACAGCCTCTGCCCGACCTCTCCTTCCCACCTCCCAGACTCTGTGGCTGCTTCCCGTGCCAAGGAACCCTCTTACTGTCACCACCTGGGGACAATGGCACTGGCAGTTAGTCAGCAACTCTGCTTTGAAGGCATCCATCCTCCACTCCAGCCTGCCCCTGCTCTGCTCTGGGGCATCAACTCCCACGTGGGTTGAGAGGAGAGCCAGAGGTCAGTGCAGGGCATGTCACCCAAGCTGGTGGGACCCCATCAAGCTCAGATCCTCCCCTCCCTTCTGCACAGGGCCTTCTAAATGCTCTTGGGGTCACCTGAGTGTTATTTTTGGATGAGGCCATGTGGTTTGCGAGTGGTTTCCTGCCAACACCATGTCCTCTCCCGCGGGGTTACCGTCTCTCGATGGCACATCTGCTGCCAGGTCTGCCTTGGGACAAGGACCAGTCCTGGTGCACCAGCACTGGCTGGGGCTGTCCCCAAGGCTGCACCCTGCTGTGCCTGGGGCTCCTGGTCAGCTCCAAAGACTCTGCTCAGCAGCCCCACACCAAGAGCACCACTGACCTGACAAGCCCCTATTTCATAAGGATCCTGCAGCACAGGGTAGGAGCTGGGTGAGCTGGCAGCCAAGTGGGGTGCCCCAGGGCAGAGCGGGGTGCTGCAGGGCAGCAAGCATTGCTGGTGGAGCTCCCCGTGCCCGTGGCACAGCACCTGAGTGAAGTCACCGTCACCACGAGGAGGAGCCAGCAAATGCCAGCTCTCTCGGGAGCACCAGGAGAGCGGAGCTGACGGGGCTGTAGTTAAAGCACTGATTGCCAGAAATCACAGGATGGCTGTGCTCGGAGCAGGGCAGAGAATTAGATTCAGTCTCTAATTAAAGGGTTGCTCTTCATTTGAATTTCAGATGCCAGCTTTAATTTTAGAAACTTTTGCAGGCAGCAGAGCGACCTGCCCACCTGCCTGCTGCCAGCCCCGGTGCTCGTGGACAGATGTCACCATGGCTCAGCTGGGGGGACATGGCTGCACACCGGGCACTTGCTGCCCGCTGCAGAATCTGGTTACAGCGGCTGTGACAAATGCTGTGCCGTGACCCCTGGTACAGTGCTGGGACAGACTGGCAAGGGGCTCAGCACTGGGCCGGGGTGGTGGCTGTGCTGGGGATGTGACAGAGACAGTACTCACATATTCAGTGTCAGCCTTGGAGTCGTAGTACTCGATGTCTTCCTCCTGCAGAGAAAGGGGAGAGCTGTTAGTGCTGGTCAAGGACAGGGATGGGAGAGGAGTCCCTCCCCTGACTTGCCCCCTCAGCACCTCTCTCATGCTGCTGGCAGCCACCACATTGCTGGGGACTGAACTGTTCCCAGCCCATGCTGTCCTTGGGATATGTTCAGGACCTCACACCTTCCACATCCACCCTCCAAGGACTGGCCATCGCCTGCCGTGCTTCCCTCCACTCATGACTGCTGTGAGCCACAGCACTGCGGGGCCATGCACAGCCTCCACCACGGCCAGCAGCCCTGTGATGGTGACACCGGTGTGACTGCGGCCTCTGCACTGTCACCAGGTGCAAACCTGCGCCACGTCCCCACAGCCAGGGCGCTCTGGTTCTCTTGCAAACATCAGGAGCCACAGAAGAGCCAGGTAGAGGCAACGTGGCAGGCAGTGGCCCTGCAGCCACCCAGGCCCCCTCCCCGAACTGCAGAAACAGGGAGAAAAGCCTCCTTGCTTCCACAGAGAAATGCACGTCGTTAATTTGGGGTATTTAGAGCCTATTTAAGCAGAAAGGTCTGCTTGGATTCCTCTTCCCAGAGTGTCAGGACGCAAGACAGCTGATAAAATTCCTGAAGAGGCAATTGGGAGAGCAGCGATGCTGTCACAACAGCGTTCCGTGTACCATCAGAAAGGGTAATTAAAGGGCACTCAGAGACTCTTCCCGGCGTGCCGGGACCGAGCGTGATGCCAGCGCACCGGCAGCCGTCGTGGTGCTGACACGTCTGCCAGTCAATCTCCATCAGCAGCCAACCAGCCTTCCCCGGCACGGCAGCGCCTTGGGGTGATTATTGCTGTTATTATCGAACGAGGAAAGTGATCTGCACCCCGAGCAGAAACACAGCCAAACCCTCAGTGGCGCTGACCGCATCCCTGTCCTGCCTGCTCCTGCTCTGCCTGTGCCGCACCCAGCCTGGACGCAGCCGTGTGCCAGGCACGGCGGCACCGCGACATCCATCCCAGCCTGGTCAGGGGCTCGTGCTGGACAAAGGGACCAAGCAGGCGTGAGCAGCTCTCCGGGCAGCCGGCACCACCCATTCCACCACCCTGGCCCCGCTGAGTGCCGGCAGTCACTAACCCCTCACCGGCATTACCCTCCAGCCACAAACCTGCTCCCCAGAGGGGTTTGCAGCGGCTTCTCCCGGCTTCCCAAGAGGTGGGAAAGCCCCTGAGGCTGACCTTGGGGATATCAACAGCAGGGGACCCTGGCAGGCTGCGCAGCCGATGTCTCCCCAGGATGGGAATTGCAAAGGGCAATTCCAGCATCCTCCCGAGCAGAGCGACCGTCGCTTCCGCGGGCTCTGCGACTCTTAATGATTGCGATAAGACAGCACCGGGAGGGGAAAGTGAAAAAAAAAATTGACGCAGCATCTTCCAATTTCTGCTATTAAAAAGCCCAGTCATTAAGGGAACGCACTTATTAATTATCTGTGATTTGTTGTGAAATGCTGAGGGGTTTACAACAACAAGAAAGGGGGAAAAAAAAAAATCAATTTCCCTTCAGCTGCCCTCCCCGCGCCGCTCCCGGCCCCACGCACGCCCCTGCCCCTCGCCGGCACCGCCGTCTCCCCGGGTCCGCGGCCATCTGCACTTCCTAATTAAAGGAACCCCCGGGAGACCCGTAACACAAACGAGCTAATTTCATGTTTAATGATCTTTAATCAGGAGTGAGTGTGACTAACAACGGCCATCCAGAAGGTGCTTTGTTATTCATTTTATTTGCCATTGGCTCCTCCGAAAAGCTCGATTCCCCTCTCACCCGCAGAGGACCCGCTCCCGCAGTGGAGAGGGCACGAGGTGATGATGCTCGGGCAGGAGAGCCGGTCCCCTGATCCTGCTTTCACCCGCTCCAGCGCTCCCACGGCACGGCACGGCACAGGGAGCTGACTTCCTGTGAGGATGTCTGTCCCACCGATTTCCCTAGGGAAATCCCTAGGGATCACAGAGCCCTTGCCACGCACTCTTTCAAGCCCTGACAGCCCCAGGAGCGGCTGGGTGAGATCTCAGCCTCACTCAGGCTGTTGCTGAGGTTTCCCCATGTGAGACAGCACGTGTGGGACAGCCAGCACCAGCGCGGCCCCGGCCCTGGGATGTACCAGGCACCACAATCCCTGCCACAACCCTGCTGGTGCTGGGGGGTTTCATGGGGTCCAGGGCAGACTGGGGGAGCTCGCAGGGCACCTGTGTCCTTACCACTTGGAAGGAAGGTGGCTGTTCCAGGAAGGAGGGGTAGAGCCCTCAGAGATGCTCTAAAAAGACGCCATGGGTGTCCCAAGAGGCAACAAGGGGTCCTACAATTTCTTCTCCCTAATATTTGTTTTTTAAACCGCATTTGCCTTCTTCACATAATCCTCTCCTCCTCCTCCTCTGGTCCATGTTAAACTCAGCACCAGGTCTGTGTAAATAGCACTGATATTTCTAGAGCCTTTCAGAATAAATACCAATAAAGAAAACAAGGGGGTGAAGATGTCAAGGGATTTCAAGGCAAAACACTGTCCCTGTCTCTTGCAACCAAGCCGGCAGGAAGCACACCCGGGTTCCCATTGCAGGGGAGACAGACAAGGAGGAGCTGCTGCTCCGTGATGTGTTAACCACTGCCCATTTTCTTGTACCTAAACTGCCAAATGCCACCTGCACGGCTGTGTCACTGCTGGGTAAGTGTGGGGTCATTTCAGCTCCTAAACCCTCAGTGCAGCACTCCGGGAGCTCAGTGCAATCCCAGACTGATCTGCAGCTGTCCCTAAAACCATTGTCCAGGCTTCTCCAGCAAAGCCACCAAGGAACCACCGCACCTGCACCAAACCCTTGTGGTTCAGCGTCACTGGGCAGCCCCTGGGCAAGGCTTGGCCCAGGTGGGACCTCCTGGAGGTGGCCCTGGGGATGCTGCATGCCAGAGTCTCCTCAGGGAACCTTGGCTCCTGCCTGACCCCCTTGAGCCCTCCCTAGGAACCCTGTGCTCCACACCTGCAGTGTTTTCACACCAAAACTCCAAGCAAAAAGCTGATTACCAAATCCAGGCTGTGAGCCTCTGGAGAGCTGCAAGCTGGAGCCTTGCCAGCAGCACAAGAGAGGACCCCACTCTGGCACCGGTGCTCCCTTGCAACACACTAGCAGAACAGGTTTGAGACAAAGCCCAGGACAAGAAGGGGCACAAGGGTGTCTCAGGTGGGTGATGAGGGGCACTCCTCCCCCACAACTCCTGACACAACCCTCTACAAGCATTCAAATAGATCTTTTTTGCCTAAAACAATTACAGCAACTAAAAACAATGCTGTAAAGGTCAGTGCTCTGTTATCTCGCTGCAGCCTGGAGATGTCTGCATGGAGGGCTGCTGGCCCAAACCTCCAAGTCAGCGACCCAACGAGGTGGCAATCAAACCATATCACACACACAGCTACCACCACCCTAAAAAAGCCTCGAAGGAGCTGTTGGTGGCACATCAGCTCCGTGCTCCAGCCATCCAGCTGGAGCACACAGCTGGCAGGGACGCTGCAGAAGGGCTATGGCTCGCTCTCCCCTATAGGGCTTTCCTGTAAAATCACCTAATCTGGCTAATCCTTCTGCTGAGGACCTGTAGGATCTGTAGTACTCCCCAGGATTGCTCACTGTCATCTTGTAAGGGTCACCCTGCTGATCACGTGCCCTGGGGATGCTGCAGCTCCCCGGGGCAGTTTTGCAGGCGGATCCTGCTGCAGCGCATTGATTTCAGTCCCTTTCAGCCTCCGGCTGTGGGTTTCATTTCTCCGAGCGGCACAGGTGACCCCGGTGGTCAGCAAATCTCTTTCAAGATTTAATTGGCTCTGGAAGAGCCAAATCCTGCAGCAGTTTGCCTTCAGGCAGTTAGGAGGAGCTCGGAGGGTGGTGGGGAAGAAAAGCTGGATCCCGAGCTGGCACCTGCCTGTTTTCCAGCCGCTGGATGGAGCTGGTGGCAGGACCAGCATCCCAGCCCACAGCTTACCAACGTGGGGACAAGCCAGGTGACCTCAGCAGTGCCTGCTCAGACCCATGGGCAGTTCAGTGGGTGGGGAGAGCAAGCAGGAGCTGGTGTGCCCACACAGCAGCAGAGGCTCTGCTCACGCACCCACCTTTCCTCTGCCATCAGCACTTAGAGTGGACAGGAATATTGAGGTACTTCTTCATGTCCCTGAACCATTAAGCACACAGAAATAGTAACAGCTTCTGCTCATAGTTGCACCTTTCGTACAGAAGACATCCTGCAGCGTGTCACGGAGCTCCTGCAGCCTCACACCTGCGCTATGGCCGGGGGGAGCAGGGGATGAGCAGGGTCACAGCGCGTCCCCACCACAGCAGCGCCCTGCCAAGCCCTCCTGGGTCACAAGGAGTGAGATGGGACTGTCTGATGGCTGTCCCTGGGGACTGGTTTGTGCTGGTCAATCGTTCCTGGCTGGCAGCTGGGGCTGGAGGTCTCAGCCAGGTGAGTGCTCAGCCCGGGGTGTCCCAGCCCTGCCATAGGTACAGCAGCCTCTTGGCTGGGGAACAACAGAGCAAAGAAAGTGCTCCTGCTACACCTGCCACGGGGTGGTGTGAGGGCCACAGCCAGGAACAGGCTCCCAAAGGGACTGGATGGATTCCTGGGAGAAATTCCTACCTGCAATCACAGCCAGGCCTGGCTGTGGCTGGTAGGGACTGAACCTTTATTTCCACCAGCTAGAGCTATTCTTGTCCATATGCACCATGATGAACCCTTTCCTAGTGCCCAGAAGAGGAAAATATTCACGGTTAGCATCCGCCACCACAGGCTGTTGGATAGACCAAGGAAGGGTCTGGTGGGAAGCACGCTTCTCCTGCAGCGCTGTGAATTCCCTGCATCCCATCCACCATCAGGGGCCGTACGCATTACCCAGGACAGGTGGAAACAGTCATCATAATCTGCCTTGGCATCTTTTTTTTAAAAGCAATTTCCTCCCTCTGCCTCTCTGACAGAGCTGGGGAAATATTTAAGTGACCTGTCAACAGTTTTTTCATCTCCCCGAGAAGATGTTTTATCTGATCACACCTCGCCAGCTATTCTTCTTTACATGGCATCTCCTGTCCGCTCCTGCTCCTCTGAGGCTGCCTCGAACGAGGCGCGGCTGCTGCTCCCCTCCGCTGCACCCGGCTGCCACAGGGATGCCAGCACACACACAGAGGCTGTTGGAGACCCTCTGCACATCCAGGGATAGGATGGGATGGGAGGGTGATGCCTTTTCCTGGTCTTAAAATTAGGAGAGCTGAACACAGTTAAGAGAGAAAAAGGGTTTTACCTCGGTATTTATTGAAGGATCCTCAGGTGCACCGAAATGCACATCGAAATGCACCCCGAAATGTCCCCTGGAGAAATGGCCCCCCACGATGTGATGTGTGTGCAATTATAGGCCTTGCTAATTAGCACATCTATCAAAGATTGCCCAGGGAGGGACTCCAGCGAGACCCCTCAGCGAGGAACCTTCCCCTGGCTGGGCCTGGCTTTGTTTACAGAATGTGTTCTGGAGAGGCCCTCGGGGTCTGGGGTTTCCAGGGTGTTTGGGCTCTTGGCTTAACGGGATATTGGGTCTGAGGGAAGTGATCAAACTTAAAGAATTATAACTGTGTGGGCTAAAAGCACTGAGAATACATAAAAGCTATATAAAAGAGTGTACAAAAGGGGTATAAAAGAAAAAGCAAAAAATCATCATTGCATCAATGGGATGGGACAGGATGGGACGGGACAGGACGGGACGGGACGGGACGGGACGGGACGGGATGGGATGGAATGGGATGGGATGGGATGGGAAAGCAGCACTGAGAGGAAAGCCAGCAACCCCTACATCAAACCATCGCAGCCATGGAGAGGCCATGGGTGGCCCAGCTGTCTTGCAGAGCCGGGGGTTAGGAAAGCCCCCTCAAGCCCCATCCTTGGTTTTTAAGAGGGAACAGCACCGACACAGGGCTTTTGTGAATGATTTTCTTCTGCTTTTCGGCCAGACCGGCGCTACAGCAGCAAGGTTGGTGCTATAGCACAGTAATTCTCCGAGCGTAATGAAAGCTGACATTATATCAAACACAATAAAGACTCTCAGTTGATGGAGATCATTCCTGAACACACAAACCCATTAAACTGAAAAAAAAAATATCAATTCTACACACTCGCCAGCCAAAAGAAAATGTGATTTGTTATCTAAAAGGGGGTTATAAACACAGCTTCAATGCACTTTCTGTGCTGTAATGAAAACTGGGTTTGAAATGGCAAGACGACTGCAAATTAGAGTATTTGATTTTATTTTCTAACTTTTTAGGTAAACCTTCTACAAGGGCAAGTGCAAGGTTACGGTGACAATCTTTCTGTTCTCAGCCGATAAGTAGGATCTGTAATTAAAGGAGGAGGAAAAATGAAAGGAGGATAAGGAGCTGGCGTTCGCCCTTCTGATGCTGCTTTGAACACAAAGCCCTGCCTGCGTGGCCGTGCCCAGCCCACGGGAAGGGCTGCCAGGGCCCATGCATGGCACAGCTGCTGCTTTCCTGCAGACACACACCCAGCAGTGCTGGGTGGAGCGGCAGGATGGAGCAGCAGGATGAGGCAGGATGGAGCAGGATCCTGCAGCCGGAGGGATGCGGCACCCAGGGCTGTATGGCCATGGCCGGGCACCCAGCCACGCTGCCATGTTCCCCCCAGTTTATCCCTCACCTTTCCTGGGTGGTCAGGAGTGCAGTCTCTGTTATTCCTCCTGTCCATCCCCATTTGGCAAACGGCGATCCCCTTTTCCCTGGAGTTTCGTTTCTAATGGAGCTTGAAATTATCTGGGCTTTGTTATTTCTCACGTGCTTGCAGGTGGGGGTTACGGATGGAGGCAGCGGCGTGATCCCTCTGCCACCTCCACAAATGTCACTGCACCCCAAAACCATCCGGAGCTTAAACCCTGTCCCCAGCAGCTCCTACATCCACAGCTCGATGTATGGCTATTTTTCTTTTCCAAGGAGAAAGGTCCTGCTGGGCTCTGACCCTTCCAAGGGCCCTTTCCAACAGCGAAAGGTGGGGAGAGGTGGGAGGCAGGGGGGCAGCAGGCAGAGGAAGAGGGGAGCTTCCCAGTATAGTGATGGAAAATGCAGTGAGGAAGAGGACTGGGAGAAAAACAACAGTAATAAACATTTTATGAAGCAGAAAATGGCTTATAAAGAAGTCAACTTTTAAAGGCAATTTATATAATCCTGCCAAGCACACATAAATGCGGGGATGGATCTCTGCAGCGCTGGAGTGTCCCTTAAAGGCACAAATAGCTCCAGCAGCCCCAGCACACTGACACACGATGATGGTGATGATGGTGATGATGGTGATGGTGCCCTGGGATGCATTCTGTGGCTGGCAGTGCAGATCTGCACCTCTGACATCATCCCCCAGGTCAGCATGGCCCCCACTCCCCCACACCATGGGAGTGTGGGACACCTGAGACCCCACGGATGCTGCTGGGATGGGGCTGAAGGTCTGGAAAAGAACTGAAGGCACTGGAAAACTCGTGAGGAAAGCAGGGCATGCAAATGGAGAAGAGCTGGGAGAACATAGAGCTGGCTGGGATGTCTGACAGGCAACATGGCAGCTTGTCAGCGAGGATGGATACAAAGAATGGCAGCAAAAAACTCAACATGACCTCTCAGCATTTTTATAGGTACTTTTGAAGGTCCCTTGCCCAAGCAGGGCAGCAAACAGAGGATGGAAACCTGGAAAACAGCACTGCAGGCTGGAATCCCAGCACCTCCATTTGCTGCTGGGAATGGTCCGCACAGGGAGGGCTCAGCACCACTGCCACAGCCAGGGGACAGGACTGGGGACATCCAGAGCAGGGGGAGAGCCCTGATGTGCCCTGAAGGACAAACCCTCATAGCTCTGCATGGAGCGGAGCCAGACAATCCCAGTGGACCTCTGGATGGAAGCCTGCAGGCCAGAAGATTCTCACTGGGAAAACTGGTTGGCCAGGCCACTGCAAACTGGGAATTCTCCGTGATTTCTCTCATACCAGTGCCAGGTGGCTGCAGTGTCCTCTGGTGGGAGCCCACTCTGGCAACAGGACCCAGCTCTCACCTTTCCAGAGCTCCACCAGCCTTCTCCAGTGGGTGAATGTGCATCCCTGAGAGGCCCTCACTGTGCAGGCAGGGAGGGGCATGGTCTCTCCCCACAGCCTGTCTCGCTGCCCCCATCCCTGCCCACCATGCAACTCTGAGCTGCCACCCAGCCCTGCGGCAGAACAAGCTGGAGGGAACTCATGAGGGGTGCTCAGAGCATGGGTGACCTTGGGGCCAAGGCTACCTTTGACCAAGGAAGGTGGTCCGAGGCCCAGAATTGATTTGGGGAAACAGCCCCGGCTTGGCACGGCTGGTGGACATGGGGGGCCTGAGGGTGGGCGAGCACAAGGAGCAGGGATGAAGCAGGACCAGATGAGGGGATTGTTTGGGGAACAGGGAGGCACTTTGCAAAGCCCCCTGAGGTGGGAGGCTGAACTCAGCTCCAGAAAGGCCAGCATGGCCGGCATGTAGCTGGAAACACCAGAAAACAGCAAGGAAAAAGGAACTTTCCCCGTAGAGATGGATCGTGAGTGATTGCTGGCAGCAGCTCCCAGCCGCTCAGGCTCTTGCTCCTGCTTCATTTTCCCCTGGACTTCCATAGCAACCCATCTGCAGTGAGGTTTAATGGGGCTGCCATTAGCACTAATGCAGCGCAAACACTCAGCATCTGCCGGCGCCTTTGGATGGAAACACAAAAATAACCGCGCTCGCCGCAATCTGCCATCGACTCCGGCGCGGGCTTAGGACGCGACACGCTGGGAGAGGAGGGGAGAGCTGCAGCCAGGAGGAACGAGCTGCTCGGTGGGAAGGGAGGAGAGGAGGAGCTGGGAGGCTCTGCTGCCGCCTTCCCTGCCTGCTGCCCGTGCCAGCACCGGCAACAAGCTGGGGGCGGCCGCAGAGCCAGGGGCAGCGGTGCTGGCACACGGGTCCGGCCGTGCCCAGCCATTTCGTGGATGAAGGGCAGAAAAAGGAGGTTCAATCGCGGCAGTGAGACGTGTACACAGCCCCTCCATCGCTGCGCTCTGCTCGGGAGCTGGGGCTGGTGCAGGCAGGGCTGAGGCAGGCAGGGCTGATGCCCAGCACCCTGGGGGCTGTGCATAGAGCTGGACCAGTCCATCAAGTGTCCCAGCCAGGCCTGGGCTGTCCTGATAAAGCAGCGCCGAGCTCTGCGGCGACGCATCGCTGCACATTGTTTCTGGGTGACTCGCTCCTAATTACCTTGATTAAGTGGTTGCAAACAGTGCTATTAAAAATATTTTTTTTCTATGAAAGTGGATTTCTGAAAGGTTTGTGCCGTGAATGGCAAAATGAGCCAAGAGCTCCCCAGCGCTACAGCCTTTCCCAGCATGTTTTGTATCCTGATTGTTATTCCCCTGGCAGTGGAAGGCAGCCAGGTCTGGTTGGAGAAGGAGCTCTCCGGGGCTGCAAAGAACCCCTGCAGCAGGAGCCCATCCCTGCGTTCTAGAGGATGAGCAGAAGACCCAAAGACTGCTACAAAATGCAGTGACCTTGTGCCACCTCTGCCCACCCTGCACATGCCCTGGTCACGAGGCATCCAACACTGGGTGCCAGCCCAGCACGGGGTGCACGGGACCACCACAATGTCCCTGGGATACCTACAGCCAAGCTTCAGGTGCTGCTCAGGGATGTGTTTCCTGACCCTGGAGGACACACGAGATTGGGTCAGCACTAGGGATGGAGATGCCCAAAGTTCGCCCTGCACTTCTCTCAGCTTTCCTTGGGAGCCCTGAGCGTGGGAGGCCCTGGCATGGCACCGGCATTGGCATCAGCAGGTTCCTGCACCAAATCTCATTATCCTCTTCATCTCCTTTCCACTGGCCTCTTGGGAGGAGGTGACAGTAATTCACCAGTGCTCTCAGGCAGACAGGAAGACCCCTGTGAGCTCATCCTGCTCCTTGGGTGCCTGCGGGACACAGAACCAGCCACCAGTGTCCACCCCACACTGGCCACATGGCAAAAGAAAGCCAAGCAGGTTTTCTGCTTCTCTTCTGCTCCTCCCACCTCTTCCTCTCCACAACACACCCTGGCAACCATCACCTATGGCAGGAAGGTCTGTGTGAGCAGCAGCAGCTCAGACTGTGAAATACCCCCCAAAACACACCAGCACGGCCTGGCAGTGGGGCTGTCCCCAGGCTGTCCCCTCAGTGACTGTAGAGAGTTCCTCAGGGCTGGGCAGGATGTGGCCCTACCCAAGAGGAAGGGGCTGAGTGGCTCAGGAGTATTTTTTATCGCAGACTCCATTCGCACTGGGAGAAAAACAATCTTTCCTTCCTTTTGTATTATGGTTATAATTTGAGAGCATTTCCAGACAGAATCCTTCAGGTTCCCGCTGAGTGCTATCACCGCCAGAATTACAAAGTCAAATGCAATCATTAAACCCGCGTCTTCCCTCTCCCAGGCCAGATTGCTCCTTCCCCAGAAACGGCCCCCATCGCAGAGCTGGCATGTGCCACAGATGAGCCACCGCTGCTGCCACCCCCTGAGAGGCCCCCTCGGCACCAAACCCAGTGGCTGCCGGAGATCGGGGGGAGCAGGAGTCTCCTCAGCCCCCACCCCCTCAGAGCTGAGCTGTCAGTTCGACCTTCACCTCCTGCCTTCTCCTCACGGTGTGTGCAGGCTGAGGCGAGGCAGCAAACGAGCTCAAAATCACTTCATTTGCTCTCATTAGTGGTGGGGCCGGGGCGTGCCGAGCTTGGCATAGCCAGCGGCGACTCACGACAGCAACAAGAACGTGGGCAAGGAGGGATGGGACAGTGACTCCTGTGCCAAGAGTCATACCAGAGGAGAGAAGGGGTGGGAGTGAGCATGGAGCCTTACCCGGATGTTGTCCTGCCAGTGGTGAGCCTTCTGGAATTTCTCCGCCGCGTTGGCAAGTCTCTGCAAAGCAAGTGGGAGAGGAGAAATGAGCCTGAGGAAAGCAAGAGGATCCAGGCATTGCCCACACCAGCCCAGGACCATGGGTGCTGCCCCAGCACCCAGCATCCCTGTCTGGGGGTTCCTGCAGCACCCCTCTGCTGCACTGGCAAGGGGGCAGGAGGAGGGATTGTGGGCAGCACCGTGGAAGGGTATTCCAGGGACAGGGAGCCAGTGTTTCCTGCTTGCTCCTGCCTTTCCTGGAGCAAGCCAGTATCTCCAGAGGAATTGCTGCCACTTGAACTCACCCAGGGCTGAGGCCTTGCAGCTCAGCAGCTGTCGGCATCCCGCCAGAGCAGGGGAGGCTCTCGGTGCACGGGGCAAGGGCTGAACCCAGGTCCCTGCACTGACAGCCCCCAGCTCTGTGCAGAGCAGGGCAGACCCTTCAAAAATGCCTCAAAACCCCCTCGAAATGCCCCAGTGCTGGCGCCCAAAGTGCTCAGTGCTGCCCACCCAGACTTAACCCCTTCATATACCCATGCCCACACTGCGGTAACCAGAGGAACGAGGATTTGCCAGAAGCAGGATGGGGCGATGCTCAGCACCAGGGCACCCTCACTGGATGCTCAGCCGTGAAACCCCTCACCAGCACAGAGGGTGCAGCAGGGCAGGGCTGGAGACTGGGCAGCCCCTGGGGTACTGCAGTGCCTGGAAGAAGCTGCAGTCTGGCCTTTTGTGGAGCCAGAGGGGACAGACAGGGCAGGAGCTCCAGGCTTTCCACAGGATCCTCTCCACATCACTAAGAAAATAAAGCCAAGAGCAAAATGAGCACTTTTCCCTCCATCCCTCACCAGCACCCAGATCAGGCACCCAGGTTTGTGGGCAGCCGCCTGGGGAGCTGCCTGCCAGGGTTGTACACCCTGATCAGCACCAGAACCCAGTGGGAGACAGCCTGGTGTCCTGAGCCAGCCTGGTGTCCTGAACCAGCCTGCAGAGCCCAGGGCCACCCAGACCCCTGGGTGCTGCACACTCACTGCTAACAGTGACACGGGGTTTATGTCTGGTGCTGCAGCACTCAGCACAGCCTGCTCCCCACCAGCCATCAGCCACACAAGGCTCCCAGCGAACACACACTGCCAGGTCTCAGCTCCAGGGGCTGATCTGTACAGGGCTAACAGGCCATGAGGCTTTCGAGGCTGTTGCAGTCCCTAGAGGGCTCCCTAGAGAGTTAGTGGCAGACACAGCAAGCAAAGATGTGCCTTACAGCACAGGCTCCTGCCCCGCCTGCTCCTCATTTCCCTGCAGATATATTTCCCTACAGGGGGATGGACACGCTCTGCTCCATGCTAGTGGTGCTGGCAGCCAGAGCATGGGGAGAGGTGAGCCTTGGCTGTTTTCAGACACTGAATTGGCTGGGAGGAGGAAGGAGCACTGACAATAGGGCTAAATCTTGGGCTAAATAACAACCCCAAATCATGGCCTGGGCAGTACCACAGAGATTCACATAATGAACACAAGATTCCCACTGCTAGTACACACGTGACTTCCACGCCATGAACCACAAATCCCAGGATGAAGAAGCACTCCTTTGCTCATCAGGGATGTGGCAGGCAGTGGGAGCCCACAGAGGCAGCAGTGAAGTCCAGTGATATCCCTGGGAAATTATTTCCCCAGGGCCTGAACAGTGGCCAGCTGTAAGAGCACACACACACACACACACGAGCCCTGGGCACGGCCACAGGTCACAGCTGCTGGCCCCACTGTCACCAGTTCCTCCAGCACTCCCATCAGCACATAGGGATGCAAAACATCCCAGCCCTTCCAAATGGATGCTCAGGGGAAAGGAAGTCCCCAGATGCCACAGTGTCCCTGTTGCCCATGCAGGAGAGCGGCAGCCCCAGCCCTGGCAGGGAGGCTCGGGCAGGGCCGTGGCAGCAGATGCTGTAATTCCACGAGCGTGGCAAAGCACAGGCACTCCAAAGTAAGGCAAGAGACATCACAGATCTGGCCCTCCCCAGCCTGAAAATGCAGCTTGTTCTTATCAGATGCAGGGAAACACGAATCCATCACCGCATAATCTCGGCACGTACTGGTCGAAACTTTCCTGTTTAATCTTTTCTCTTTCTCCTAATCTCGATTTCCAAATCAAAGTGCTTGCTTTCAGTGGCCAGCATCCAAGGGGAAAGATCAGCTATCGGCTGAACATTGAAGCAAAATCCTTATGGCTCCAGTGGCAAGCAGAAGGGAATGGGAAACAACATGTGGCTGGACAGAAAAGCCAAGTGATATGAATTTTCAGGGCAGTTTTTCATGGTCTCACCTGCGCAGCCACAGCCCTGCCCCCAAGGGCTGCCTAGAAAATCCGTGGCCCAATTCTGTACCTCATCCCCCAAGCTTTTGTGCTCTGTTTATATATCGAGATGGCTGATTAAAGACAAGCATTTGTTCCGAGTCGCGTTTAAGGCAGTGGTGATGAAATATGCATTTTCTGGTACTTGATAAGAGTGTGTTTGTTTATTATGGGCTGGGGTAAGATTTATGGACATATTTAACCATTCATCGCCTTGTGCGAAGTGCCTGGAGGGTTGCAAATGGTGCAGTAAGGGATGGCTACGCCCAGGAACGACACTTCGACGGAAGATATTCTTCCTCTGCAAAATGTCAATTTGTCAAAGTCAAACCAGACACAATTTTGGTTTAGGAAAAAAAAAGGAAATCCAGATGTTCTTGTTTGATAAACAGCGCATTGCAGGAATGGGGGAGCCCACAGCAGGGTGGCACAGGCACAGCAGGGTGCTGTGCTGGCTCCTGGCTGCCACCGGACCTCCACCCAGGAGAAGTGCCCCCAGAGCCCTCCAGCTTTTGCTTCTGGAGCATTTTCCTCACTAAAGACATTTCAGTCCCATGAGCGAGATGGTGACTGGGAGGAGAGAGGGGCCAAGCAGGCAGCCAGCCATCTCTCCTCAGCAACAGAGGATGCTCCGCTTGCCTCCATCCCTGTGCGGGGGGAGACCCGGAGCGATGCCATGTGGGGGCTCCCATGGGAGCAGTCCCATCCTGTCACATCCCTGACTGGTGCTGGAGGGAGCCCACCCAGCCCCTGCCCAGAGATGGGCTGCTCTCACGAACAGGATGGGTGATTGCTGGATTCAGGACCTCCAAAACGGTGCCAATAAGAACGGGTCCCCCGAGGGGGCTATTTGGAACAGCAGGACGTGGAGTTGTTTGTTAGGGCAGGGTTTGTTGCTGCTCCCACAAACCCCACTGACAGCTCCCCAGGGAAGGTGACAGGTCTGCCTGGAGCCACACACTGCTGCAGGACGTCCCCATTAATGCCAAATGAGTTCATCATGAATAATGTTATTGTGATCGATACAGCTCAAGGATTATTTCTAATCCTTAATAATGATTAAACCATTATTTTTCAAGTGTTACAGATCAATCAGACCAGCTCAAGGTGTGCTGCGTGCAGCGACTGTGAGATGCCTGGGATGCAGGCAGTGCACTGGAGAGCCCAGCAGGGTACATGGCAGCCACCAAAACCTCTCCAGATTTCAGACCTGGGGTTGTCAATTGTGGGGTTCAAACAGCAATAAAAATTAGAGGAATTACCAAAAATAAAGCATGGGTGTGAAATACCTGCAGATTTCCAGCAGGCTGTGGTGCAGAGACTGCCCTGGCACTTTAAGGAGAATGGTTCTTTCCCCAGAAGTCACGCAGGGCTAAGGACAGGAGATTTAGAGGCTGAAAACACTGAATTGAAACGACTCTGAAGGTCATGAAAGGCCAGCAGGAGATTTGCAAGGGATTGGTGTCTGGAGATCCCGTCAGCGGGGTGTGTGAGGGGGAAGGTGATGCATGGGCTTATCGTGCCCCGGCCTCGTTTGTATTCCGCGTGGAGCTCCTCTCCGCCTCGCTGCTCGCCAGGGCACGTCCATCAGGAGCTCCCTGCTCAGCACACCAGCTTGCCTGGGATTTAGGGGCCTTGGGGATGCCACGGACTCAGGATGGGCAGGTGGCAGCAAAGGTGGCTGTGCAGGAAAGGAAAGGGGCAACAAGGTGGGTGACCCATCCGTCTGCCCAGAGGATGGCGACTCAGACACACGGCTGCTGCTTTTCCCTGGCTTTGCTCCAGGACCTCGCTCCTCAGCCCGATGCCTCACAAGCTCACTCGCCCCACCCTGAGCACAGCTCACCCCCGTGTGCTCACCCCCAGCAGCACGTTTTGGGGACAGCTGGTCTGATGCCCTGAAGCTGCTGGGGGTGTGGCGGTGGGGAACGCTCGGAGCACCAGAGCTGGCACAGGCAGGGACCACGACCTCCCCCCATCCCTGCTGTTGGCATCCCCACTGCTCGAGGGGCCAGCACGCAGGAGGATTGTCTCTGATGGAGCAGACACCCAAGGGTGATGCTCACCTCTTCCCTGCCACCCCTTCTCCCCCATCACACCTGGGGCTATCCTGCATTGCTCCGATATTTTTACACAGACTCTTTCTGAAGGAGACTGGTCCAATGATTTACTAAATCTCTTCTCCCAGGCCCACCATGGCAATAAGCATGCCCTGGCTGCTCCTGCCTCAGTCAGATCAGTGGGTTTAACTCGGGAAGCAGCAGAGCAGAGCCCGGGGAGGCCAAAGACCAAGGCTGGATTTATAAAACAGGATTACAGCAAACACTCTGCAGAAGGAGACTGAGCAGCCCTGTGTAACAGCAGCAATGCCACCCCTGTGTCCAAGCCTCCACACAGGCACCCCAAGCCTATGTCGATGCTGGGGGATGCTCCTCAGGCAGTCTGGGGTGGTGTTCCTGCCTTCTCCCCACAGCCAGTGTGGAAGCCCCAGCAAAGGCCCATCATGCAGCAGCTGCGTGTGCCCAGGGTTGTCTGCTCCAAGGGAGAGCCGCTCCTGCTAAGCCTTCATTTAACTCCCTCAGCGAGGCTCTTATCACCCTCAGCGAGGCTCTTATCACCCTCATCGAAGCGCCTTCCCCAAGGCTCTGAAGTGCATTAACCTCCCGAAGCCCAGCACACAGCTGGGAGGGGACATCTTTGCTGGAGATTCAAACAGCCCTGCGCTACCAGCCCGGGGAGTGCCATGCAGCATCACACCTTGCAGCCCTCCTCCCAGTGAAAGGTTAAGGCAAGAAGGTAAAAACCAAGCACACGAAAAAGCCAAGGAACCCAAGCCCCAGGCAGGAACATCCCCCAGGAGCTGGTTTTGCAGCTCTTCCTCCTCCATAATGAAGGAATGAGGATGGCCTTCTCCTCTGGTACCAACCCTCTTCCATGGCCAGGGCACCCTGAAGCCTCACCTGTCACTGCAGAGCATCTGGAAAGGCAGAAGCCCATTCCATGTGCTTCACGTCTCCATCCTTTCTGCCTGCATGCATCAGGGCAGAGGGCACCTTCTCATGGTCCCACCTCCTGCCACCAGCTCCAGGATGCCTCCACCCCAGCTCTCCCTCTCATCCCCAGCACATCCTCTCCCCGTTCATGGAATTCACCCCTAAGCAAACCCTACCAAGAGCGAGCGCGTCACCATCAAAAAATGATCAACCGGTGACAAAAGACGACAACCCCCTTATGTACACACAGGGAATATAAATCTTGAGTAAACACTGTAAAGCAGCGAAGCATCTCATCCTGTAATAATCTCCGAGACAGTTGATCCCAGGGCTCTTATTACCCCCACAGCCGTCATCTGAAATCCAGTCGGCAGCAGGCTCAGCCACGGCTCAGTATTGATCACGGAGGCAGCTTCAAATGTGCTGCGGCATTTTTCTTTCAAAGCACTAACTTGTTTGTCAATAACTCCCTTGGCTGTGAGGAAGGAGAGGGATGGATAGAGCCCATCTCTCCTTCTCTTGTGCCTGGATCAAGCCTGTGCACGAGGGAGGATGGGGCTGGAGCCAGCACTGGCTGCTGACAGTCTCCTGCTTGTGGGAGGGCAAATAAAGCCCCAGTGACTAGCAAAGAGCACGTGGTAAATCCTCCAAGGGCTCCCAGACCTCGGTTCTGTACCAGCTGGTGCCCGCTGCTGGGGTCTGGCAGGGTGGGGAGCAGGGACACCTCTGCACAGCCAGCCTTGCCAGCAGTCAGGTCACAAGTGCAAACCTGGAGCGAAACCAGAGGCAGAGCTGCTGCAGACCCCACACGGGGCAGTGGCACAGCCAGTACCTGGCACTGGGGGCCTGGGATGAGCCCCAGAGCCACAACTTCCATCATTTCACTGAGCACCTCAGTAACTCATGGCTCTGCAGGCCAGCAGCATGTGGCTCTTGTTCCCCTGTCAGCATCTTTCGCTTCTTCTTCTCCAGAGCCACAGTTTTTACCAACAGGAAACACCAGCACCATCCCAGCAACCACAGGGAGGGGAGGAGTGAAACATCCCAAGAAGAGAGGTACCAGTGTCTTTGCAGAGATGGCGAGGAAAGGGAGAGCGTCGCTGCTCAGGGTGTTTCTCCTGCTCTGAAATATCACTCAGGTCTCCAGAAGAGCTTAACTTCCCACAAACAGCAAAGCACCAAGGGCAAAAGGACAGTGCAGAGAACCAGGCGTCCTGCAGCATGAGCCGTGCCTGGTGCTCTCTTCAGCTTTTCTCCCCTTGCAGAAAAGCCTCTCTCTGTCACCCTTCTCCTGGAGTTCCTGTCTTCCATGAGGACTTGCTTTCCAAAATCACAGCAGCTCTGCCCCTGCTCCCTGTCACCCAGGAGGGGAGGAGGAGGGCAGGGGCCCTGTGCCCTGTCAACCCATGGGGACACTTGCCCCTGGGGACCAGCAATAGCAAAACCTCAGCTCAGCTGCTCAGACCCTCCTTGGCTCCTGTCCCATCCCTCCTGGGGGAGGAAGGGCACACACCAGGGTGCAGGATCTGTCCCCACCTCCATCAGCAGTGAGACAGAGCTGTGGGATGCAGGATGGAGAGATGAGGCCAGGAACAGGTGCGGGCAGGCTTGGCCTCTCTCACCGTCCCCTTCCTATGAGTGGAGTCAGCAGAAGGAGCATTTGGCCACGCTGGCATTGCCTCATCCCGCATCCTCCTGCCTTTCACCCTGGACATATGGCAGCAAACTTTGCTCTTGCATTAGAGATGACTTTAAACAGTACTGCTAAATGTCATCGTGCTCAAGTCCTGCTGGAATGTGCTGCTGTCCAGCTTCGGGATGCAGGTGGTCCCTTGGGAAGCCAAACCAGGCACACTTGCCTCCTATGAAAAAAATAATTTTCCTCCATCCCCTTTGCCACGCTGCTTGCAGTCACGGTAGCCATCTGCATCTCCTGTAGTTGATGGAGAGGAAAGCAGGGACCTCTGCTCTGAGATCCCAACATTCAGCCAGAGGAGAGCCAAGCAGGGGCATTCAGCTGCCCTGGGGCAGCACAGCTCTCCAAGCTGTCCATGCCCAGCAGCTTTAAATGGTGCTCATTTTACACCTCTCACTCCCTTTTGGAGCATCAGCTCACAAGATGAGCAAGGCAGAGAGAGCCCAGTGTGTTCTTGATGGAAGTTCCTACCACTTCCACAGCAGTCAGACCAGTAAAAGTCTAAAATTCTGGCTGTCAAGGAGAAAAAGTCTCTCTTGGGATGAAGCTGGAATATTGGTGGCTGCCCCCCAGGAAGTGCTGAAGAGCTGGGCCATGTCAGCAGCATCCTGGAGGGGTGATGGGTACAAACCACCCAAGAAATGTGGCTCCAGAGTTGTGTTTTGGTTGCGGGTGGGACAGATGTGTCCCAGCAGTGTCAGGGCTGCCCATCTCGATCCAAGCCCCTCGGTGGTGGGCTGCCAGGCTAAAAGCCTGGTAGGTGCTGCTGCCCACAGCTCTTGTCATTGTCTGCTTCGGGGACAGCTCGTGCCAGGGTCCTGCCATGTGCTGGGAGACAGCAGCAGGGACAGGGCAGGTGAGCTACTGGGCACAGACACAGCATCCCGGCACAGTGCAGCACATCTGCCAGAGCTCTGCCACGGCTGGAAGGGCTTGGGGACTCTCTTGCTGGGTGACAAGCAGCTGCTTGCTGCACAGTAAGGCTTCAGATGACCAGAAATAATTCAGGTCAGGATGCATTTGCTGGAAGGTCAGAGCTGGGAAATGTGACAGCAGGCGATTCACCAAGCTGTGGAGGAGGAGATGGTGCTGCCCTGGGCTCCTTCCATCTCCTTTTCCTCCCAGTACCAGTGCGCTGTGGCTCCCATGGGATGGGTGACTGGAGGGACATGGCTCCCACAAAGGGTTTTGGGAGACAGCCCCTTCTGGCATGAGGTCCCAGGGCAGGCTCAGCTTCTGCAGTGTTGGGAGGGTCAGCATGTTAGTCACCATCTCAGCCCACTGCTCCTCCCAAAAATACTCCAAACATTCAAACAAACAGTGCTCCCTAAACCCCACCCAAATGTCCTGTGGGCCTCCTGCTACGATCATCAAGAAGGACTTGTCACAGTTCAAACTCCGTTACAATAACCACAAGGCATTTCAGCAGCAATTATAAGAGATAGTTGCACTTAAAAATCAATTTTACTTAGAGCTTGGAGGAACAGGGTTTTTTAAAAATAAAGGAAAAAAAAAAAGGAAGTGATACAGCTTATCAGTTGGGCAGGAGAAGGAGGAATTTGCCTGGCCAGCTCTTAGCAGCCAGAGTCTTCAAAGAAAAAAAAATAAATCCTTCCTCATCATTATCCTTGCGTATTTTGGAGAAATAAGTCCCACGTGAAGATGAGAAGAGGTTCAAGGAGTGGCTCTCTCTTCCCTGTGGTTCCCCACATGGTGCCAACAACATAGAAGCTCCTGTGAGATGCAGGAGGGCATCCCTGAAAACCCAAAATGCATCCTGGCAGGCCCCTGACCCCCTGCTCCATGGGTGTGAAGCCTCTCGTGCCTCTGAAATGCTCCCCTTTAGCTCTTCGCCTTTCATTCAAGCGGAGGCTGTTCAAAGTTTGTACTGGAAACCACTTACAATCGATTTATTTTAAGGCATCACCTCTTGCTGCGCTGTGATGTGCGAGCTTTAAAAAGCACCTCGTTTATTATCTGCTGCCGCGCGGGGATTTCCGTGTGGCACATCCCGGCGCAGCCGGAGCTCCTCCGCTGACGGGTTTTTATGCTAAGGCGGATTTTCAGCGTGCACAAATTCCCACAAGAGCGCCCCAAAATACCACCACCCCACAACCCTGGCAAACCCCGAGAGAAACCCCCAAACCTCCCCGCTTGAAACCCTCCAGGGACATGTGTGGCATCTTCTTGATGTCCTCCAGTGCCACTGATGCCATGATGATTTTCTGCTTTTTCTTTTATACCCCTTTTATGCACTCTTTTCCATAGCTTTTATGTATTCTTAGTGCTTTTAGCCCACATAGTTATAATTCTTTGAGTTTCATAACTTCCCTTAGACCAAATATTCTGTTAAGCCAAGAGACCAAACATTCTGGAAACCCCAGACACCGAGGGCCTCTCCAGAACACATTCTGTAAACAAAGACCCATCGGGGGGAGGGTTCCTCGCTGAGGGGTCTCGCTGGGGTCTCTCATTGGGGAATCTTTGATAGATATGCTAATTTTTGCAAGGCCTATAACTGTATACACATTACATTGTGGGTGGCCATTTTCTTCGGTGGGCATTTCGGTGCACCCGAGGATCCTTAAATAAATACCGAGATCAAACTCTTTTTCCCTCTTAGCAGTGTTTAGCTCTCTTAATTTTAAGATCAGGAAAAGGTGTCACCACCAGCCGCAGCCTGAGAGGGGTCGGACACACTGAGCAGTTACTCAGGCCCCCGTTGCCACTGTGACAGAAACATGAGCAGAGAAGTTGACACTGTCGGTTTTAAACACCAAAAAAAAAGCAACTGCAGTGCAAAAAGTCGTGAAAAGGACTTTTAGTGGTCTATGGCTCTAAAAACAAGGGTAATAGTTGCAACCAGCTTTGCTCAAACTTTCAGAAAAACAGCAAAGAAGCCCCAGTCGCTCCAGGTGGGGTGGGGAAGTTTCAGGGAGGTGGTAAGGGAGCAGGTTCAGGAGGCCACCAAATGGCTGTTCCCAATGTGACAGCTCACAGTGACCTCAACACTCATCCATTTCAACGAGAAGGACTTAAAGTACGTTTCCTGAAAACCAGGAAACCTTACCACTACACACATTTCTTGGGCTCTGTCTTTATTAATTCTGCCTGAGATACATCCTCACTGCAGACCAGCCCCCTGAGAAGCCTCTTCCTTCCCTGAGGCACGCGGCTCCGGCACGGATGGAGACCCTACAACCTCCCTTTGGGGTCTGTGTTTGTGGGGAGAAATCCTTCCCAGCTCAAGTTTTCCCTGTGACAACGCTGGGCTGACACAGCAGCTCCCCAAGGGAGCCTGCAGTGCCCTTCCCTCTGTCCTGCTCCATGAACACGTTTTGCTTTTTCTGTTAAACCCAAAATTCAAGGCAACTTGACACTTTCTGTTTTAAAGACTGAGGTGGGGGAGGAGAAAGCGTGGAGGAGCTTCCCTAAGGGAAAAGCCATCAAGTGGAACAAGTTTTCAACAACTACACGTTTCTTGACCTTTTCCACAGTCATATCTTTAATGTTTCATGGACGGATTTGATAAAAAGAAAAAATTAATAAAACAGATTTCATTTTTAAAAAAAGGTCAGGACATGTGTTACAGGGAAAAACTCATTTAGGTCCCTACCTGATGGTGAGGAGCCCTCCCCTGCCTCCCACCCAGGGCACTCCAGCCCTGGCATCCACCTCCCCACCTTCCTTTTCATCACATTCAGGGTTTGATCTCTTCTGGACTTTGCCTTCCCCTGCTAGACATGGAGTCAGGTACCATAAGCATTCAGAGATGCTGACAAATGCTCGGGAGTCACAAATATTTGGTGGGATGTTGCACATCTAACCTGGAGAGGCAGCCAGTGAGCTCAAACGTGGAGAAGACGCTTGTCCAGGCTCCAGAACAGCTCTTCTACCTGCAGCTGCTCAACCTGGAACCCAAAGCTCTCCCCCAAATATCTTGACAGATGTTGAGGCTGTTGCCATGCCTGAGCCATCCACAGCAGAATGACCAACGTTTGCACTCGTTCATCATTTCACAGCTCCTGCACCCACCCCATGAGCATCACCCCATGGATATCACACCCCTTATCCCTGTCTGTGGAAACGAACGTGGCTCCCATCTGCTGTGGCTGAGCTCGGGCTTGTCAAGAGCAAGCAAAGCAAAATAAATTCCCCAAGCACAGAGCCAATTCCTGCTGATCAAGATGTTTTAAAAACTAAATGGTATTTAATAGCAGCTCCATCCCGGCTGGCCCAGTGGATGTTCCCAGAGACTCAGAAACAAAAGCAGCTACGGACATTTCTATTATTAAGCCCGTTCTGCAATTAGAACAGACTTCTGTCCAACTTCTGCCTCTTTTCACCATTCCCTCTTTTTTTTTTTTATTCGCCAAGAACAAAATATTATTCATCAAAGTTTGCAAAAAACCCTGCGAATGGCTGCGATAACATCATACTAAGTTATTAAGCGGTGACAATGGGGGACAATTACAGTGTACAGTCCATTATACAGCACTGCCGTCGGGATGAATCAAAGTAAAACACCCTGTGAATGGCGAGGAGCTTATTAACAGGAACACTGGTGTGCCAGAACATAATACCTGCATTCAGCCCCAGAGTCAGGGCTGAGCCGCTGCCGGTGGCGACTGCGGAGGAAAGTGGTGGAAAGGGCTGGCAGCTCTGCTGCACTGCCTGAGGCATCAGCCCCATGGATTGATCCTCAGTGCTTAAATACAGAAAAAGAGCAGAACCTCAGTCCTGGGCCACCACCGTGCAGTGTCTCCCCCTCTAAATCTGCTTCTGGAAGGCTCTGACGATTTTTGGAATGGCTCAGCCAAGCCCAAGCAGACAAGGATTTCCCTCAGATCCCACCAGGATCAGGAGCATCCTCTCTGTGCTCACCAGCACCCCAGAGGGTATCTCCAGTGGATTGTTCCACCACTATCAGCAAGCCTCTGCAGGTCCCACTCAGAGGTGCTGGGCACATCGCAGACTCCCTTTCCCCATCACCTGAGGCTGCCCCTCACCTGCAGCAGCAGGTGAGGTGGGCCATGATGCTGGGAGATGCATGAACTAAATTATCTGTGAAAATTCTCTTTGTTGGCGAGGGAAATGAGTAAGGAAGCTGCAGGCCTTCTTCCAGGGCACAGCAGCAAAATTCCTAGGTTTGGGTGTGCTGCAGGACTAACGTGCAGGATGAGCTGGTTTTGTGCTCTTCCTCCCAGGCTTTGCAGCCCCCTCACACCTGGATACAGTTCAGATGGGTCCTGTTCCTTCCCTCTCTGCTGGCCTGAATTCTTGCCAGCGGTGAAACCCTGCTCTCCTTTGCCAGAGCTGGGTTTCCTGCTGCTCCAGCAGCTCTGGCTTGCTCCTTCTAAGATGTTATTTTTACACTTCCCTTAAAATACAACACTAAGAGAGGCTTCTTGACTATATTAACATTAGGAATCTAATCAGCAATCAGACAGCTCATAATTTTCTGATTAGCTCTGATTATACTCAATCTTTAGGAATGGAAAAAAAAAAGAGGGAAAGAAGAAAAAAAAACTTAGAAGGAAAAATATAAAAAATATTCTCTGCTCAGTTTTCCCACCCTGATTCCCTTGATGAGGCACAGAGTCATAGGAACAGCTCTGCTGTTCCCAGCTGAGAAGGAACAGTGTCACAGTGACCTGCTAAGACAGTGTTGGTCAATAACCTGGTGCCATCACACTGCTGATCTTCATCCTTCCAGGCTTGGCTGGGATATTGTCCTGGAAAGGGGCTGGTCAGGGAATGGAGAAGACATCAAGGGTGCCAGAGCTGCTGACAAACCCAGAGGAGTGTTATGAGCTCTGCTCTTGGGCCAAACACCTCCAATAATCTGCTAAAAGACAGAGTAAAATGATGCCATGGAGAAAGGAAATGATGTGTGTGTATCCAGCTGGCTTCAGCCTGGAAAATGGAACCTCTCCAGGTGATGACAAGGAGGAGGAGGAGGCTGAAGAACTTTGAGATGAGGTCATGGCCACACACTGGCTTGGTGGGTGACGACTGGTGCTTTGCGGCAGCCCAGAGAGAAAGATTCCAAGGGTTTAAGATCTGAGGACTGCCAGAAGGTGGGAGCAAAATGAGCACATGGCCTGAAGCCCCTGGGCAGGAGCAGAGGATGCCCCAGCAGGCAGATCTACCCACAGACCAGGCGGCAGGAGCAGGAATGGCATCTCCTCTGAGCATCTCCAGCACCCTACAACAGCAGGGCTTTTGTGAAGGAGGAGAAAGGGATGTCCTGGTGCTGAGCCTCACAGCTGCAGCCAGGAGGAAGGAAATTGAGGAACAAGCCAGAGGAAGGAGATCTAAACCAGCCCCTCTAACAGAGTTAATCACTTGCGTGCGCTCTGTGTAGGAGACTCACTCCTGACTGCAGCAAGCGATCAGCTGATGCTGTGAAGCATGAGATTTAATTATTTGTATCATAGCCATGGCCTGCATAACTACAAATGATATTAATGGTGATAAAATCGTCCAGCTGGCTCTTCAAACCCATCACCGCCCCGACTCGCTGCCTCCCACGGCAGGGCTGTGCTGCCTTGCAGGGACCGCTCGCGCCGCGGCGCAGCCGGCGGCAGAGCCCATCCGCCCGACAGACGCCATCTGGAGCGACCGTCCCATGTCCACACGGGGTGGCTGAGCACGGAGCACGTGCTTCGTGTCTTGAAGACAGCCTCGATAACGAGAGGTGCTCTGTCAGAGCGCTGCCTGGCTCTCTGTTTGCAGCAGCGCAGCTCAACCTCCGAGGAGCCTCACGCCTGCTCGCAGGCCGGGCAGGCACTTTGCTGGGGAGGAGAGGGCAGCCCCATCTCCCTCCAAGCTGCTCACTGCTCCAGGCTGCTCCTCAGGAGCGCTGGCAGAGCTGCCAGGGAAAGCACTGCTCCTCACCTAGGTCGAACCAAATGGGTTACAAAGATCTGCGCTAAGCAATCAACCTGCTAAAAACCAGAGTACAGAAGAGTAGAGCAGAACAGAACAGAACAGTTCAGGTGGAAGTGACCTGTGGTAATCATCTTGTCCAACTGCAAGACTAAGGGACACCTGCCCACTTTAAATCCAAAGAATTCAACTGTCAAAGCAAATGGCTCAGGTCAGAGCAGAGCAGCCACAGTGCCCCCAGCAGTCTGACACCACTCTCCTGTAGAATTCCTTGGCTGAGGTCTCCAGTCACTTTTACCATGACTTCAAAGAAAAAAGCTTGAAATCCCCTTTAGCTTCAACTAAACTGTGGAGAAGGAGAAGGTGCAAACACCCCAGGGGCTTGGCTCTCCCAGCCTGCTTCACCACAGCATCCCAAGTGGGCAATGGGGTCACCCTATCCCCTCCCAGCCCAGCAAAGCAGGTGAGGCCCAGGAGGAGGTTGTACCTGCAGTGGAGATAACATCAGAGGGAATTGACCCCTTGCATGTGCTGGGACTCAAGCCCTGGTGTCTCCCATAGCAGATGCAGTGCTCAGCACCCACACACCCAGTGGGACTCTCTCACTGAACTATCTCAGCACACACACTAAAATCCATCCCAGTTCACGTGGACAGGAGTCCCCACTCCCCACTCTGGGTAAGCCTCCTCCTCACACTCCAGCCACAACTACAGGGTTCTCTTTCATGAAGCTACTGCCAGAGCTGTAATTACTTTGAGGTGACCTCTAGGAAAAAAAAAAAGTTCAAGTTTAAAAAGAAAATCTCTCTGGTTAATGCTATGCAAATTGCCAGCGAGGCAATCAGGCTGACTTTTAAACACTGGCCCCTGTCGAAGGGCTCACAAGACAGTCTTATTGTCTTGCTATCAATTTGCATCTCATTACCCACAATGCGCCTCTGGTTGGAGGTAACCTTTTGGGGAACACGGCGCGGTGCCGAGGAGCCCGGGGACAATGTGGTCACTCCTGTTTGCAGAGCTTTCGTGTGGCCCAGCACCCAAAATGTGATGGGTGAGGTCACTGCCAGCCACCTGCTGACCTTGTGCCAGACACTGCAACCTTGTGCCACTTCTGCCACCTCCCCTGAGGGCTGTGCCAGCGCTGGCTGTCCCATGGACACAGGCACACCGTGTGTCCTTCCCACCGGGCTCGCCAGCCCCCGTGGTCCCCAGAGGCTGTGCAGCAGCAGTTTGTCTCCACTCAGCTGATGAAGGCCATTCAAGACGTTTCTGAGAGTCTTTGCACGCTTTTGCACATCTCTGCCAACCTTCCCCACCTTAGGGAGATGCTACCAAAATAGCATTTTTCGATAGGAAGGAAATCTGCCATGTCCTTGTCCTCAGCCTGCCCCTGTTTCTCCGGCCTCCCCAGCCTCTGCCGCAGTCTCCCACACCAGGTGCCTCCACCCTCTTGTCCATCCCCACCAATGTAGGGTGACAAAACCAAGTTCCCAGCAATCACCTCACCTACATGATCCCCTGACCAAGCTGCCCTCAACACGCTGCTGCAGGAAGGCTGCCAGGCCCCATCCCACGTTACTTGTCTGCACCCCACTGCCACCTGCAACAAGGACTTTTTGTTCCTCAAGACAGGAGCAAGCCACAGGTCTCCATGTCCCCTTTTGTAAGGTCCTTCATCCAGCTCAAGCAGCCAGCATGGGGACCCTACCTCCAGGATGCTCACCCTGTGCACGCTGCCTTGGGTACCTCTGCAGCCAGGTCAGGCAGTGGCTGGAAAGCTGCCCAGTGGAAAAGGACCTGGGGGTGCTGGTCGACAGCAGCTGATCATGAGCCCAGCTGGGCAAGAAGACCAATGGCAACTGGCTTGGATCAGCAATAGTGTGGTCAGCAGGACCAGGGCACTGACTGTCCCCCTGTACTGGGCACTGGTGAGGCCACACCTCAAATCCCGAGTTCAGTTTTGGGCCCCTGATGACAAGAAAGACATTGAGGGGCTGGATCATGTTCAGAGAATGGCAATGGATCTGGGGAAGGGTCTGGTGAACAAGTCCTATGAGGAGTGGCTGAGGGAGCCGGTGGGGCTCAGCCTGAAAAAAAGGAGGCTCAGGGGGGACCTTCTCACTCTCTACAACTACCTGAAAGAAGGTTCTAGACAAGCAGCTCTTGGTCTCCTTGCCCAAGGAACAAGCAGTAGGACAAGAGGAAATGGCCTCAAGTTGTTTCAGGGCAGGTTTTGATTGGTTATTAGGAAAACTTCTGCACTGAAAGGGTTGTTAAGCACTGGAACAGGCTGCCCAGGGAAGCGGCTGAGTTACCGTCTCTGGAGGGATTTAGCAGCTAGTAGATGTGGCACTTGGGGACATGGTTTAGTGGTGAACATGGTGGTGGTCAGGTTAGAGTTTGGACTCTGATCTTAGAGCTCTTCTCCAACCTAACTGATTTCACGGTTCAGCCAAACTTCTGACACAGCACAAACCCCTCCTGCCCTGCCAGACCCTGCCAGACCCTGCCAGACCCTGCCAGCAGCATCCCCACCTCCTCCTGCCCGCAGAGTTGGCTCAGCCAAGAGGACCTCCCTCGACAGCCCCGTACTCCCTGCAGCAGCAGCAGCAGCAGCAGCAGCAGTCAGGGTCTCACTCGCTCTGTTTTCCTTCTCCCCATGAACTCTGCAGAGTGAGAGCTCCCCGGGGAAGCTCAGAGCTGCTCTGCCCTGCTTTTGGCAGCCTCCTGTGCTGCCCGGCTCCCCGGCACCCACCAGGCACGGCCGCGTTGCTAAGCGCTGGCAGGGCCCTCTGCCAATGCGCGGTGCCATCTCCGCCACCACGGCCAGAGGTGCCAAGGCAACAAAGGGACTTCTAACAGGCGAGAGAGCACCACTGCGAGGAAGAAAACCCAACTGCTTAAAATCCTCCTGAATAATGGTGCTGCCTCCCCGCTGCTCAAATCAGACGCAGCACTTTGTTGTTACGATAACTAAATACAGAAGATTTGAACAGCTGGAAACGCAGCAACAATATTTAAAAGAGGTTTTTTTAAAAAAAATTGTCGGCCTTTTATTCAATAATGGTAATGGGCTTTTTAGTGTTGTTATTATTATTTTTGATTTTAAAGGCACAAGGTGCCCTACTCTGGTGTCTTTGCACGGTGCTGGTCAGGCTGCGAAGCCGGCTCCTGCCTGCTGATGGCAGGGAATAACTCTGAGACACTGAATAACACCCAGACATGGGGCTGCTCGAGGGAGTCACCAGCTGACAGAGGCATGGAAATCACAGCTCGTGCTCCAGCACCCTGCTCAGCCCTGCACCTCACTGACAGGATCCAAAGGTGCAAAACCCAAAGGTGCTGCAGGGGAGCAGTGGGAACCAGGCAACAATAACAGCAGCAGCGCCAGCCAGACGTGCCAGCCCGATGCCCGCTGAAGGGGAGGACTGTTATCAGCTCATACCCTCCGATACCAGAGCCCTTTCACCCTTGGAGCAAGGGAAAGCAGTCAGTTATCTTCAGCTCCATGCTGATAACAGACAGCAGGTGTTAGAGGAACCAAAGTGCTGGAGAGGGGGGTTTGGAAATGTGCTGGAATGAAAAGAAACCTCCAGATCCAGGGCATCCAGGCCTCACTTGCCCACACAGATACTCAGGTGGTGACTGCATCTCTCTGGGTTTTTTAGGAGTGCAGGAGCACAGACCTAGCTGGCATTCGGGCTGCAGTGTCAGACTTTATGAACCCTCTGGATGAGACATGGTGAGTCAGTGATGGCTGATGGGACAAACAGTTCCCAATGTCCCACATAGGGATGGGACCCTCTCTCCTTCCTCCTGGACCTGCAGCGCCCATGACTTGGTGGTCATTCCTCTTACATTAATCTTGCAAAATGCACCATAAACCATTTCTAGTGTAACAGCACGGAATTAAGAGAATACAATCAGTGTAAGTGTAAACAAAACCAGATTTTATGAGATAGTATTTTGAGTTGTGGGTTGTTTTTTCATACATTGAGCTGTGCCAGTTCCTGAGATGCAGTTGACAGAGGCTCTCCCAGTCATCAGTGAATCACATCATCATCCGGACCTGTGACCCAACATCCCCAAGTGGCTTCAAGTGCCCACAGCACCAAGTTCAGGCAGAAAAGCTGCCTGACAGTGTGGGATCTGGGAATGCACCTTGTGTCAAGGCCCTTGCTGCTTTGGGACTGTGAACCCTGGAGCTGGCAGCTGATGGGGATGCCTTGGAGAGCCCAGGCAACAAATCTGCTGTGGCTCTTCCATGAGCCAAACTGGACCATCAGTCATGGCAGTGTCAGGCATTGCTCCAGCTGGGAAAGCCTCCCATGAGGTCCCAGGAGCGGCACAGATGGAGACAAGGATCCCAAGCATCCCTTTTGCAGCTCTGCTCTTGCTCCAGGAGTTACTGACCCTCCCAGCACACCCAGCCCTGATTTTACCCTCACCCACACAGCTATGGCACGGTCCCCATACCCAGCAGCAATTGAATGGTCTGAGCACACATGCTACTACCAACATGCTGAGAGACCACCTTCAGCTCCTGAGCCAGTACAAGCCAGGACCTGGGCTCCAGATCCTGCAGCAGTCACCTCTATCCCAGTCCTGTTCGCTGAAACTTAAGAGCAGGGGACATCCCCTGCCCCATACAAGACATCTTAGCTCAAAACTACTAAAATCACCACGGAGCTCATTGCTACAGAGCTCAGTGCTGCTGAAGAGGTCTGAAATAAATAAACCAGGGTTTGGAAGTACCAGCAACGGCAAGGCAAGGAGAGCAGCCCTTTCTGCTGCCCTGGTTTGGGGGGCAGGAACCTGCTTGCTCTGGGTGTACCCCTGCTGCAGCTGGGAGCCCCAGCCAGCAAGGAGGGGCTGCATGTGGGGCAGTGTTATAGGGTGTTTATTGGGATGAGACAGGACAATCAGGAACCAAGGGGAAAGGACAGAGAGATGAAAGTGGAAGGAGTGGAGGACAAAAGGAGGGGCTGGGGTGGGGAACAGGGGAAATGGCAGAGGGAAGCAGGGAGGAGGAGCTGGAGCTGACAGGGAGGACAGCACTACTCCAATGCTCCATTCCGAGGCCCTGGTGCCCTTCACCCTGATGCCTATTTAATGTCATCCTATTCAGCAAGTGTCCCCATGATCTGGTAATTATCTTTTACTTACAAAAGAGCATCTCTGTGTCACAAATGCTCCTTTCTCTAGCTCTGCCACAGATCAATATCTCCTCAAGGCCTTTGCCATTGTTTGGGGAATGGAATTGATTTCTCTGAGGAGTGAGGGGAGAGAAAATATATAAATAAGTGCTGCAGACATGTGTCCCTGCTGAAGGCTGAGCTGGGCAGTGGCAAAGCAGAAGGAAAGCGTTCGGATCCCACCTGACCATTGCAGGTACTGCATCCTATTGCTGTCCCTGCTGAACCGGCTGCAGCGGAGACTCGGTTGTTTGTCATTCAGTGCACAAACGTCTGAAATGCTGGAGCCAGAAGAAATCTCTAGCTCAAGATATCACCAGCTTTCCAAGATCTCACAGCAGAGTAAGAAGTATGGAGGTGCTGATTCAACACTGTCCATAAGGACACATGCATGTCCCATGTTAGGGTGGAAGCACGTTGCAGCAGTCGCTGCTGTGACCCCGGTGGGCCCTACAGAGGAGCCTTGGAGACATCCTTGGCTTAGAAGGCAGCTTAGAGGGCTTTAGGGTGACCAGCATGGCACCAACACAAACTCAGAGCAAGGCGAGAGCCACTGAACCACCACACTGCTGTCGGGCTGCTGTCAGTGTGACCACAGCAAGCACGAGCTCCCCCCGGCAGCACAATCCATACACCCTTCACGCTCCTCTCATCTGGCTGCAAGATGACCTTCAAAATCATGAGATACAGGATAAATACAATTCGATCTGGGTGTTTGAGTCGGGGTTGCTAAACCTTTGGCATCTCTGAGCTGAGCCTCTCTGCATCACAGAGCTCCTGCAGCCAGAGGCTCCAGGGTGCTGGAGAACAGCGTGGGGCAGAGGTAAACCTGCTCCCCTGGCTCACACTACGCAGGGGCAGATGGAATCTCCAGCAAAGGGGATATCACAAGGGAAATACCAAGATATTTAAAAATCATGCAGGTGTAGGGAAGGAGGAAGGATTTGTCACTGCCTCCTGCCCAGCATCTGCAAGCTTTTACATATTTGAAGGCTGTTATCAGGTTTTAAGTTCATCTTCTCCAGAAAAGAACGCAACAACCTCTGCTTGTATTATCTGCAAATGGGCCCTTGCTTTCTAACCCTCTTTTCGGTCCTTCTGCCTTTCCTTTTGCCTCCCTCTGGAAGCGTGATGCCAGGCACCAGACCCCGAGCCAGCGCCAGCCGGGGCCCAGCCGGAGCCGAGGAGGGAGCCAGGGTTACACTGCCGTGTTTGCACAAGGTGCTATGAGATCAGTATTTGTCTTCCCTTCAAACAGCTCGGCAGGGCTGAGACATGCCAAGCCTGCAGTCTAGAGAACCACTGCCAGCCATTTCAACCCTTCCCATCATGCCCTAATTTTTTGCTGTTCAGGTGGGAGGGAAGGAGAAAAAAAGTCTGAGTGCAGGGGAGGGCAGATATTTGACTTGAGAAAACCTGTGGTAAAGCTTTTCTTCCAAGGACCTTTAAAGGTGCATTTATTCAGTTCCTCGGAAAGCACTCACAGGTTTATAAAGCCCTGCTCAGCTGCAGGGGCCACTTTGCCTTCTAAAAAGCAAACAAAGGTCAAGCACACTCTTCTGTGCAACAGATCTCAGCTGAGCCTGGTCAGTCCCGAGAAGGAGAAACAAAGAGGATGGGAAAGGGCAGAAGGTGAAGGAGAAGGATGTCTTCAAATACACAGGGATCAAAATGCTGGCTGTAGAACAGAATAGTGGAGCATCCTGAGTGGGGAATACATATGTATTGAAAAGAAGGCAGGGAGAGAAAAACATCAGGATGTGTGTGGAAGTGGCTTTGGAAGGAGCCAGCTCATTCAGGAAATTCAGCAGCATGTTAGACAGGAAATTCAGGGCAAGCACATCCAAGGTACTGCTGCAGAACAACAGTCAGGACCCATCATGCACGCTGCTGCAGCTCCAAATTAACCCCAACCACGTGAGGGAGAGATGAAGGCACAAACATCTCAGTGCAAGTGATGGTCCAGAGATCCTTGTTTGTTCTCAGATAGGAGTGGAAAAGAAAACTGTCATATTAACAGCAAGGCTATGAATCAGTGCCTCCCTCACCTGTGACACCGCACGTGATTCTGCTGTGCCAAGCAGAGGGACAAGGTAGATGTGGGGCAGGGAAGAGCACGTGGCTGCTGGGAGCACAGGAGGAACTTGTGCTGTGGCAAACTGAAAACATTCAGGGGATTTGATTCACTTAAAGGAAGAAATGCATTTCAAAGGACACAGGAGTATAAATCCCCACGTAAGAGAGAAGGTACCTCTGAGCTCGATTATTTCAAAGTCCAGATCTGACGATGAGAAGCACAGTTCCCTGTGGAACTCAGTGCCTCGAGATACCAGGGACACGATACCTTTTTAGGGAACAGAAATCAGATTAATCAGAGTATCATCGGTTATGCTAGCCAAGATCAAAGTACAGAGGAATATAAGTGCTATCACTCAAGGATTTATACCTCCCAAGTAACTGCTTAGGATTAGAAAGAAATTTCAATAATCTGCCAGCTAAGTGTGCATTGCGAGAGTAATAATCCTTCTCTCCCAACATCTGCTAGCAGCTACTAATGGAGATAGTAATAAGCTAGGTGGATCATAAACCTGACCTGATCTGATTGCTACCTTATAAACTGGAACACGAGGGTGTTATCATTTCTCTCGGGGTAACCTGTTGTCAACCAGGATCGTGCCGAGGCGGGAGCTGCAGGAGCAGAGCACCGAGATGCCTTCTCCTGCCTCACCACTGCAGGAGGCAGACCCTTCAGCAGGGAGTCTATTGATTTTTATATAATTTGTTAGAAACGTTTCCAGTTGCTTCCTAAAATGGAGCATTTCCCCAGGAGACAATGTATGTACAAAGCCACGGGAGGGGGAGAGCTCACACGTGTGCAGTTTCTCTGCGGTAGGTCTGTGGTTCGAGCTGGTGCTCGATGTAGTGCCAAACCCAGGCAAGCAGAACGAGCTCGTGCCTTTGAAAAACTGAACCCAAACCCCACCATTGCTCTCATTGGGTTTTCCTTTCAGTTTTGCATTTTTCAAATGTGTGTCACATTTTATTGAAGGTGACCCACTTGCCACTTAACATCAAACATGGGAATATGGGAAGATGCTGCCTGCTCACCCTCTTGTTCAAAACCACAATCTGGTGGGCTGGGACACTCTCAAGGCAGGACATGGGATGGAGGACACTGCCTGAGCCCAAGCAGCTCAAACACCATCAGGAATGGCTGCTGGAGAGAGAAGGTACAAAAATAACAGTGAGAAGAAATAACATATACAAAGGGAGGAAGTGGGGGGAGAGGAGAACTATAATACCAAGGCATACAATAAAACTGATTTCCTCCAACAAAACCCAAGGGAAAGGTTAGTTCTGGTATGAGAGCTACGGGAAAAAACATCAAGAGTTTTTCGGAGAAAAGCGAATAACATTTTTATTCCCTGTCCTCTCTTGAGAAAGCAAACCAAAGTGAAACAGGAGTGGGGAGCAGCACCTGGCTGGTTCCAGACCTTGCTCTTCACACGCAGAATCAGCATAAAACACAGGAAAGAAAAAAACCATCACAGTCTCATTTCCTTCCAAATGCACTATAGTTTTGGATATAATACCCATACAAACCAGTCTTTCCTGAATCCCTTACTCGCTCACTTACACCAGCAGCTGGTCTGGAGGCAGCGCCCCAGCACCGCTGTCCCTGTCTCTGTCCTGAAGGCTGGGCATACCCTGCCGCTGTTTCCCAGTTCTCTAAGACAGGGAGAATAGCTTCAGGGCACTGTCCCTGTGGGATGTGATACCCCAAGTCACAAGCACCAGAGCCATCTTCAAGGCTGTTCCCCAGGGACCGAGTCTCGCTGGGGGCAGCAGTGATGCCAATCCAGGCAGGCAGGCAGGCTGTGTCCCTGCCAAGGTCACCTGCACGACTTCTGCTGTGCTGATAACAATCCTGGCTGGTACAGCACACCCTCAGCAGCTCTCCACATGTAGTTGGCTACCTCTGGCCAGGCTGCAGGGGGTCCTGGCAACCTCCCGTGTCCATCACCTCTCCTGCCAGGTGCCTTTGCAAGAGGACAAACCAGCAATGGCCTCTCTCAGCTCTGCTCTTCATTTTTACAGGCTCTAAAGTGCAATTTCAGGAAAGGGAAAGCAAGAAAGTCCCTTTTCAAACTCCTCTCCAGAGGAGCAGGATGCATCCTCAAGGCCCACCAGGTGCTGGCACGGTGACCCCGCTCTCTGGGCACACCTGCACCAAGCTTGGGGGAGACGTCTCCCATGGCACAAAAGGAGCACATTCCATTCCCATGGAAGCACGCTGGTGTCAGTGGGAATACATCTGGCTCGTAGCTTCAAAAGACAAAGCAGGTGATAGGAATCACTGTAAAAGCCCCATAAACACAAAGCACTGCTGGAGGCAGAGCACCCATGAGAGCTCTGCATGGAGGCACGTGAAGGAGAACAGAGATGTCTCCCTGTGCTCCTGGGACAGTGGGAGCCCAGTGCTGGCACTGCTCCAAGCTCCCCAGTGCTCTCCCTAGACACCAGCACTCCTCTCACCAGCTTCTGGCGGTCACTGGTGGCTGAGTGCTGAAGGGTGATACGTACAAAGTGTCTGTCAGTGGCCCCTGTGTCCCATCCGTGGCCACACCACCTTGGGGAGAAGGCTGAACCCTCCCTTTGCAGCGCGTGTTTAATACAAATTAATCCCCTATTGATTCCCAGCTTAAGCAGAGCCAAGCTGCTTATCCTGCCTGGTGTAACCACCGATGATCACGCACCTCCTGGGCCTGCCTGGGGAGCGTGGTGTGGGTGACACGGGCTGGGGCAGAGCCAAGCAGGTCTTTCCTGGCAATAGGGATGTGGGAATAGGGTGGCTCACTCCTGGCAGAGGCACCCAAAGCAATGCAGCTCCCGAACTGTTCTCCCCAGCCTAACTAGAGGGACCTGATGGTTAAAGAAAGAGCTTCTGCGCACACACGATCCAAAGGCACCAGGTCCTTTTCTCCACATTGAAATAATAATCATAAAAAGGAGGAATGCTCAGCAGTTCAGAGAAATTGTATCAAGAAACGTGCCCAGGGCAGGTGCCGTCTCTGGAAGCTCTGGTCCCCCATCAAGACACCTCCCTGGAGCTCCTCTTGTGGCTGATCTCACTGGGAAGGTGTTGGCATCAGTCCCACATGATTCAGCCATACATCCAGGGGGCTGTCACCATGTGCATGGACCAGGCTGCTGGAGCAGATGACTGGAGCCAGGAGCCTCGGGAGCTCCTGGCAGCTCAGCCCTGGGGACCAAGCATGGTTTCTTCCCACCAACACCCACCCATGAACCAGCTGCTAGGTTATCAGTTATCTCAAAAGGAAATGCCCCAGTGAGTGCTCCCACCACCGGAGCTGACCTGGAGGGTGATCCAGGTAAGGATGTTGGAGTGGCTGGCACTGAGATCCCTGCCCTGCCTGCCACAGCCCAGCAGCATCCAGGACAGTGCTGGTGTCTTGTCACGCTGTTCCCTGGCCATGAGCAGTGGAGACAAAGCATTGCTATGGGAGTGCATTGCTCAGTCCCATTGTCACCTCCATCCACTGGCACACGAGCCCTGCTTCGTCATCCACCTGGAAATCAACACTGCTTCTCCTGGCCTTGGCAGAAAGTGGGAAAGCAGCAGGGAAGGAAAAGGAAGGAGCTCAGTGAGTGAGGCCAGTGAAAGGGGGAGCTGAACAGAAATCAAACAATGGGGTTGGGAAAAATAGAAGCAGGAACCCACAGAAGCTGAGGTGAGATGGTGTCCTGGTTTTGGCAGGACGGGAGCCCTTCTGCTCCACACAGCTCAGGCTGACCTGCAGTGAGGGGAAAACTGATAGCTGAGGAGGTGACTTCCATCATCTTTCCACTAAAAGGCCTGGTTTAAATGCACACAGATGTGCAGTCACCCACAAAGCTTCCAGAACTCGGAGGGCAGCTGGTTATGGTGGTGTGTTCACACACCAAACCGCCCCACGCATCTCCAGGTCCAGCCCTGCAACCTGTGCTCATGCAAATCCTTGCTAGACCATAATATTCTCCAAGGCTCAGAACTTCAGTGTATAGCTCAGAATTAGCAATCAAGACTCTCGAACTCCAAGGAAATCAGGCAACAGAAAGAGGCAGCTGGGTCCAGCCTTTTGCTACTTCAGGGCTCAAAGACACAAGCTCTGCTCAGGCTTTCTGTGAGCTTTGTCAAGTCATTTAATCTCTGGCTTCACACAAGAGAGAACAACTCCCCTCTTGCAGACAGAGCTGTAAGGCACAACCGTCAGAACAAGCAGAGGGGAAGAGAAGCACCAAAAAGGTTTTTTACTAAAGAAGTTGACCCTAAAAGTTAGAAAAACAACAAACAAGCCAAATCTGCAATGTGTCAACCAGAGCATTCCACTTATTGTTTCCCTCTCCAGAAAGCTTAGAAAAACACAACATAATTTCAGAAGTACCACAAAAAAGACTGCCTTGGCTTTTTCTTGCCTTATTCTGCCTGCCTTCCTTTTACCAGTGCAATCTGCGGGTTTTTTTGAAAACAAAACCATCTGATAAAACATGCCCCCCAGACAGGCACAGAAACACTGCAGACAGAACAGAAATATCCAGCAGTAGGCTGCTGTGACGAAGGACTGATGTCAGAGACCCGAAGGATGCTCTGGCTGGCTCCACTGGTGAGACCCTAATCATACCAGAAGGCTTCTGGCTTGGCTCGAGACAATGCAATTGCTTTTTAATTTGCAAACCGTGCATATTTTCCTGATGATGTTTACACCGAGCTACAGATCGGTGCCCTGCCATTGACCAGATAATTGCCAAAGAGTTTGCTCCTGTCTGGGCTTCTTTAACCTTGCTGTTAATATTCAGCAGCACAATGGTTGAAGTCCAACTCAGAAGCACTTGAGGGTAATAAACTGGGAGAGGGGAGGGGGAGGGCTACACTATACTGTTATGATTCTGCAAAGGTTTCTATTTTCTTTCTTGTTATCCTAATAACCCTTTTATAGAGCAGGCTGTTGGCAAAGCCCTCTGCTGAGGCAGCCGGTTCTGTGTAGGCACAAGACAATTTGCAAAAGCAATAAACTGACATTCAGCTGAAAAACCCTGCTAGAAAGATGAGCCATCAGCAAATCCCCCTACACATTCATGGCCTTAAAGACACATTGGGTTTATATTGCAGCGAAAAAAAAAAAAATTAAACCAAACCCAAAACAAACAGGCAGTGCACCGCAGCGCCCCAGCCACGCTGGCACGTGGCAGGGGCAGGCACAGCTCTGCTCTCTGCTGGCTGGAGCCACAGTAGCCAGAGAGGTGGCCTGGGGTCACCAACCACAGGCACCTGCTTCCTGGGGACCCCTTTGGAAACTGCTAACCAGCTTGCCTGGAGACAAGTTGGCTGACTGCCTCTGCTCATGCTGGTAGGGTGATTTTCCAGAATCAGCTTCCTTTGGTGGCTGGAAACCTTCAGGTCTGCAGCTCGGAGCTATCCGCTGGAAATTTCTCATTTATTCTGGGGCTGATGCTGGACATGAACTTGAACAACCTTTCTTCCCCGGCACGTTCATCCCCTTGCTGCATTTACAAGAACAGGGGGATCTCCCCCAACCTGTGGGCTCTGACTCATGCTCACAGGCAGATGCCCCAGACAAAGTTGTGTCAGGTACCCCACTAGCCCCCATCTCTCCCCTCCCTGGAAGCTGTCACCCCATTGCAGGCATGGCTGAGGAGGGCAGGTAGCTGCTCCCAGGCTGCTGGGATTCCCACACACAGCAACGTGATCACAGGCCACCAGAGCCTCATGGGATGGCATTTTGTCTCCCTGTCTCACTATGCTGGGCTCCCCTGTGAACTTCCCTACATCTCATGTGCTTTTTCCACAAACACATCACATCAGCAGTTCATGGTCACCCTACAACCAGCAATCACAGCTCAGACTGTCTAGTCAGCCAATCTCCCACTTGCAGAAGAAGCTCTCGTCTCACCCATGCACTGTGTCACCCTTCCATCCCAGGTCCTTCACATCTGCCCATTCCTCAAGGTTGTGGAGCTCCTTGGTGAGAGCCTGACCCTCCTCTACCTGCCTAAGCCACGTGATACCCAGTCCCAATAGATTTGACTAGCACATCCCCTTTTGCATCCAGGCCATTAATCAAAACTAAGATTAATTTGGAGATTGGAGAACTGCACCACTGATATCCTTCAACCCTAATAGCTACACACCAGTCCTTTCTGTAAGGACCTCACTGGTTTCAGAGTGAGCAAGCAAAAAATGTAGCTTTGAAGGGTCTCTGGCTGGCCAAGGACACAGGCTCCAAAAAATAAGTCATCAGCTGAGGTGTAAAGAAGAGCAAAATTTATTGCACTCAGTGCCAGGCTGGCTGAAGAAATCAAGCCTGAGAAAATAGAGACATATTACCAGGGCAAATCCTACTGCCGAGTCTTAAGCCTGTGCTTTTGCAGACGGCTAATCCCGCTAACATTAAAACAGGAGCTGAGGGTTTTTAATGGCAGAGCTATTTATGGAGAGCTCATCTACCTCTTCATCATCTCCCTGAGATCCTGGTGGAGGAAAGAGCCTCGTAACTCAGAGGCCTGCTGGACACAAAAGGCAAACAGATGTCAATGGGCATGGGGAGAAGATATGGGGACGATCTGGTGGCACAGCTGATGGCTCTGCTGATGGCCCTGCTCGCTTGGAGGGAGCAGGCTGGGCCTGCAGTGACACTGCTTTGGTGACACTATTTACAACCTGTGCAGCTCAAACAGCTCGTTGGGTTGTCACCTTCCCTCTCCAGTCCTCCATCAAACCCTGTCTCACCTAACATCAGCAGGAATACCTTGTTGGCACCACCACGCTCCTCCCCAGGAATCATTCCAGTAATTGCAGACCTGCAGGGCACCCAGCCAAGTCAGACAATGAGCACAGGAAAAACTTTTCAGCTGGAAGTCCTCACTGGCTTTGCAGTGCGGGACCCACCCCTGCTGCTGGGATGGGCACCAGTTGCATCTGTGCCCAGTGGCCGCAGGAGGCTGGGCGCTGATCAGGAAGAGAGCAGAGCATAGGAGCTGGAGAGCAGGTGGGAAGCAGGGAGCAGCAGCTTGCTGCTCACTGGGGTCCTGGCAGCCCCACTCGGTGCTTCTCCACACTCTCTCTGCTTAATTGTCTTTCCAGAAAAGCATCTTGTTTAAATGGGATGATTCTTATTAAGATCATTACCTCCTCCAGCGAGAGCTGAGCTGACTCGACCTCCTGTTACCCTGTTCTCTGAAGCCCCCTTCCACCAGGTCCACATTCCCCTTCATCCCCCACTGCTCCATCCTTCTCACGTGCTCCATCAACACTGACTCCAAGCTCACCCAGTCCTTACCTGACCTAGCTCCATTCCCTCCCTCTGCAGGGACCTGCCATGACCTGCTACCCATTTAAATCCCTTTCTGGGCTTCCCACTCCTTCCCTTTACTTTCTTCCTGCCCATCACCTTCCTAGGGTGCCACTCTGCCAGCCAGGAGGGAGGTCCCACTCCATGGAGGATGAACAGGGACAGCTGCAAGACACTGGGGGGGTCAGGAGGATGCAGCTCGGACACCCCATTTCTCCCCAGCATCCAGAGTCAGCCTGTTGACCCCAAGTGCCCCATCAGACCTCAGCTCCCCCATTTTCCTCCTTCCCACCTCGGTGCAAGCTCTTTGCCATTACCCCTTAAAAGCACTCAGCTACTGAAGGAAATCCATCCCATCCCTGCCAGGGAAGCAAGGGGGTTTGCTGCTCCAGCTATTGTCCAGCTACCAGCAAAGTCATAATTTTGATCACCAGCTTCAAGAGAGAAACCAAATCCCTTCTCATACTGTCACACTTGTGCTCTCTCTCCCCACTCACTCCTCAAAATAAGGGCATCTTTCTGAAGGAAAAACTTCAGGGGATGGGAAGGGTTGAGGGGGTTTTTACATGTTTCACGTCCCTTTTGTTTAAAAAATGCTTTATGCAGCTGTCAGAAACCAAAATGAGAATTTTGTATTTTTTTTAGCAGTCTTTGAAATAAGGATGCTATGTGGGATCAATTTTTTATGGCAGTAAAGTAAAGGGGGAAAATAGCAGCAATTTTCTCTTTTGAACATGGCCTGTTTAATGGCATGGATGTCACGCTGCAGCTTTATCCAGAGAGAGGGAGAAAAAAGCCACAAAATGGTACTGTGGTCAATCAAAGATTTCTACACTACAATCTGCTTCTCCATCTCTCCTACAGCCAGCTGAGATTTCCATCACTTCTCCTCTTAGCCTTTCTTCCCGCCTCTCCTCTCCCCACAGCCCTGCCAGAAGCTGAAATAAAGCACTAAGTGCCCAGATCCAACAGCCCCTCCGAGGAAAACACGGGCACTCCAGGCACAGCCCCTCCTTGGGAATCACAGACTGAAGCAGTGCAGGGAGCTGGGGAAATGCTGCTGCTGCAGCAGCGTTCGGTCCGTGCGATACCATGCGAGCAGGAAAATTCGTTTCATTACAATGCTAACAAATCCACAGCAGCTCTGCTTAATCCCACAGTGCATCCAAGGACCAGGGATGCTGCGTCTGCCCTTCCTGCTCAGCTCAGCCTCCCTTCCACGGGAACTGCCACCCGTGCAGCCTTATTCTCCGTGCCCATTGCTGAGCTCCGTCCAGCGGCGTGGACTTGCTGCACTTTCCCTGCAGTCTTGAATGTGGTCTGCTGCCCTTCCCAGCACAGCCCCACTGGGACAAACTGGCACACAGGCCCTGGGAAGAGACACACATTTCAAATCACATCCCCAGAGACGCTGCAAACCACATCCCCAGAGGTGCTGCCCGGTGTAGCAGTGGCTGTGCTCCACCCCTCAGCCTTCTCCAACTGCAGGCCAGGTAACACGGAATAATGGAATCCTAGAGTGGTTTGTGTTGGAAGAGACCTTAAAGATCACCCAGTTCCAACCCCTCACCATGGGCAGGGACACCTTCCACCACACCAGGTTGTTCTAAGCCACATCTAACCTAGCCTTGAAAATTTCCAGGCGTGGGGCATTCACAACTTCTCTGAGCAACCTGTGCCAGTACCTCACCACCCTCCCTGCCATGTTCTCCCATGGAGCAGGAGGCTCAGTCCCCATCTCTGAGAGCCAGGCAGGAGGGAGATCCCTCTCCAGGGAAGTCAAGCAGGGATAGACACAAGACATGGGTACCACTGGTGTGGCTGGGGGGACACAGCCCTTACCCCTCACCCTCCCACTGACACAAGCCTGCCTGCTTGGCCCCACGGATGGTCTGGGGAGGAAGTAACCCCCATGCACCAGTGCTGCTGGCACAAGGAGCTGCCCCAGGGAATTTGGGGTGAGTTGGAGGTCACAGGAGCCTCGCCTGCACCAAAACACCCAGCAGTGCTCTGACACCAGTGATGGGGAGGCTACAGGCTTGGCTCATCCTCTATTCCCTGCCATGGCAGAAGAAGCCAGGGCAGGGGACAGTGGACAAAGCTCCCTGAAGAAAGTCCTGCCAGGGCCTGGCCTCTCTGGCACCCTCCTGCCTGACCCCATGGCAGCATGCAAGTCAAAAGGGCTGCAAGGCTTGTGTGCCTCCATGCCCCGTGCCAGCACCCTGCCCGTGGATGGACAGAGGGCACAGACTCAAAGGGACATCAAGGTAAGCAACCCATCCCTGGACACAGGCACCCCATGGAGCAGCAAGAGCTCAGGTTCTCGGACCAGGGTAGGAGGAGACTGGCAGAGACAAATTTATTTCTAGCTCTGTCAGCTTCTTTAGGTCCCATTTTTGGGATACTTTTTTTTACCCCCAAAGAATCCTACACAAAACCTCATATGGACTAAAACACGTGCAGATTGCATTTCTTCTCAATTTCACTCAAAAACCAGTGTGTCTGAGTCCCCTCCCACGCAGAGGCCCAGGCACAAGCATGCCTGGCTCCAGCACGCAGCCCCAGGTACCCAGCCAGGATCCAGCCCAGCAAGGGCTGGGCACAAGCAGCATTTGAAAGGAGCAGGTATGCCCCTCGATTTCATTATTTCAGCTTTAATTAGGAGGTTTAGAGCCAAGTTTCAGATTCCGGCTTCCCTGGGGCTCAGAAGCGCTGAGGTCCAAGGTTTGGGTTTGGACCCACAGTTGGTTTAATTCTTACCATTAACAACACAGGGAGGGTCTTTATCCTGGCCTAGACTAATCTTTGTGTGATCCCCAGGGCACCACGAGCAGAGGGGTAAAGTTATTTGTGTGAACTTGGACAGCGAGTCAAAGGAAAAATTAAAAGGTTGCAGCCAGGCCTCACTTGATACACAAATCCCAGGCCCAGGACAGGCACCGCATTTGTGTTAAGGGTTAAAAAGATAAAAATACCAGGGAGGGAAGCAAGGGAACAAGGGCACAAGTCCCTGTGGGAAGACAAAGCATGGTCAGAAGGATGGATGCAGCCCAGCTCCTTGCAGGCACTTCCATCAAAGCTCCAGGCTGGGGATGGGGAAGTGATGAAGCTCCAGCCAAGGAGCAGCATCAGGGGAGCACAGCACACACAACCACACTCATCCAGGGCTAGAGCAGGTCTGGGCACTTGTTGCTGCCTGCTCTTCCCAGCTTGGGCATGGTGGGCAGCCACCTGGATGGCCTCTGGCATCCCGTGCTCTCTGCAGGGACCCGAATCCCAGTGGGCACCGCCACAGAGAGACCCCGAGGCGGCTGCTGCTGCCTGGCTCTGCCCTCGCCACGCTCCACGCTGCCAAAGGCTTCTCGTCTCCAAGGGCACGGGAAGGACACAGGGACTGCCAGGCTCTCGCTGCGCAGCACGGAGGGACGTGAGGGGTGGCGGGGCAGCCTCAGAGAAAGGGGGTGCTCCTGTAAAAGGAGCGGGTGGGCAAGCAAGGTTCCAAAAATGCACGAGCTTCCCAGGAGCAATCCCCGCTGCTGCCCTCCCCGAGCCACGGCACCCCTGGGCACGGCTGCCACGCCTGGGGTGACTGTGCTGCACTTCCCTGTGCTGGGGCGCGCTGGGCACTGCAGACAGCAAAGCTGAGGGTCCCAGCAGTGCTCGGTACCCTCCACACGAAGGGCAAAGAGACAGCTCGATGCGGGGAGCAGCACAACCTGGTGACGTCTCTGCCGGAGAAGCTGCTGCTGCTGCTGTTCTCAGAGCTGTCGCACAGCTTTCCGCCGAAAATCCTCACCTAATCCAGCTCCGGCAGCACCTGCACGGCCCGGCTGCCAGAGCAAACAGCCCGTGTGCCCCAGGGCTGGCATGGCCTGGCCAGATCCCGTCACGCTGATGTTTGCCAGGTGCTGTTTGCAGGGGGAAACGCTCACCTCTGGCTGCCTCCGCTCCACTTCGGGAGGATGGGCTTGCAAATAATTTGCATTAACCAGCTCGTGGCTTCTCTTAATAGCTTTTGAGAATTTTCAACCTTCCTCCCGGAGCCACCGAAGCACACGGGGAGGGCTGGGGAGGAGCAGGACTCTCCCAGACTTACTGCCATCATCTGAAGCACTGTGGTTACCCCAAGAGCACAGGCGTGTGCTGGGCTGCTCGATGCGTGGTGAGGAGGGCACATCGGGCAGCTGGCTGTGAGAGCAGCACACCGGGCAGCAAAGCAAGAGAAGGAATGGCCCTGGGGGATGGGCAGCCAGGCTGCAGGGGGTGGGCTCATAGCCCAGCTCCCCGGCACCAAGGTCACAGCAGGAAGCGCACCCACACGCAGCAGCACCCAGAAAGCCCCCAAATGTCCCTAAAGTATCGTGACACAGACAAGGTGGCTGAGGACCACCAGTCTGGTTTGAGTGCCACAGAGCTTGTGCCACCTGCACCAGAGGGAACACTGCCAGGCACCATCTACACCAGCTGCTGGGCTTTGCCCCGTGGGCTGAATGCCCCACATGCCAGCAGTGCCTGCCTGGTGCCACACCTACACACACCGTGTGCTGGCCAGCCCTGCCCACCCTGCCAGGAACGGGGCACAGCAGGACAGGGATGGGTGCCAGCACAGCAGGGCTTCCCCCCAGCCCAGCCCAGCCCTCCCCAGGGACAGGAGTCAGCACCAGCCCAGCTGACAAACCTCACGGAGCCTGCCAGGACGCAGTGCCAAGGCCCGGGCTGGCAGCCGCAGTCAAAAGCCATTAGCAGGAAGGCAACAGAGTCCATCACGCCGGGTCCTCGGGTGCTGGCAGCACCCGCTACCTGCAGACAGCTCATCCTGCTCCTCCCGCAGCACCAAGCCTTCAAAGCAATTAGCAATTCCGAACTACAAAACATTGTCCCGGTGGGATAATAAACTCTAACATCTGTCAGAAGAGCTAGCGCCTATCAAATTGCCAAGAGAAACGTTTTTCTTCTCATTCAATTCACAGCTAAATTGAAAACAACCCCAGAAAGTATCCAGTGGCACTGGCTCACCATCCATCTCTGCGAGCGTGCAAGCTGTTCACCATTGCAGGAAAAGCATCCTGGCCACGCAGTGATCACTCACTCAAATTAACAAATCATTTTATTTAGAGATGAAAAGAAGCCATAATTGACTGATGGTACATTCCCATATGGCACCGTACACTGGGGGAGAAGTAAAATACTCAATGCAATCACCCCCTTGGAGCACACACTTGTTGCAGCTCTGGGAGAGGAACGAACTGAAGGGAGCAGCTGCTGGGGGCCAGGCTGTCAGTTCCAGCGGAGCCATGGATGCCTGGCCCCTCTGCACCAGAACCTCTGCCAGAGCACAGAGTTAGGTGATGGTTTCCTGTCCCTCCAAGCCCAGCAGCAAGGACAAGCTGCAGCACCATAGAGCAGACCCTTAATATAGCACAGCACCAGGGGAAAAAAAAGGAAGGCATTCTTATTTTACAGATGGGGAAGCCGTAACTCGCACATGGGAATTGAGTGTGTCTATAGCATCTCTGCAGGTGCTGCTCCAGCAGGGATCAGCACAGGAGCCACAGGATGGTTCCTGCCTGGTCCCCTCATGTTGGCTGAGTGTGAAGGAGGCAGCTTGGCTGAGCACTGGTGGTTTCACAGGGGCTGCACAGGGATGTGCTGGATGGGAAGGGCTCGCAGCCTCTTACATCCTGACTGTGCCTCGTAGGGGCATTTCAGCACACGACATAGAAATTGTGGGGGAATGAGCTCCTACCTGCTCTAAAACCAAACCTTCCTCCTGACAGTGACCTGGGAGCCATCTGCTCAAACAGGCAATGGAGAAGATCATCTCGATCACATGCACAGAGCTGGACACCATTTTCATTTCACCTGAGTTAACTCAAGAGCATCAGTTCAAAAGGCCTCATTTGGAGGAGTTGGAAGAGCATGGTCTCAGGGATGCTCACTGGAAACAAAAGTCCGTGCATTCCCAGTGTGATGTTTCACTGGGAAAACCCACCTGCATAGCATGAGTGAAATGGAGAAGCTGGGTGCTCTGAACAGCCCCCTGGGGAAATATCCCAGAAAAGCTCAGCATCCTGAGGAGCTGAGGGGTGGCTGCTGCTGGTCCCTTGGGGATGGATGCCCTGGAGCAGCGTGTGCCATCGCACCCGTGTGCAGGACAGACAGACAGCCCTCGTGCTGCCAAAGTGCAGCAGTGTCAGAGCGGCCTTTTGACAAGAACAAAGCAAATCTTGGTGCTTCACCAATGACATTTGCCTCATAAAGGTTGTCATATTTGAATGCTCCACCCAAGGAACAGAGACAAAGCAAAGACCTGGTCTCTGTGCCACACCTGGTAAGATTTGGAAAGGCTTCTTTTCAAAATTGCTGCCCAGGATTCACTTCCTACATATTCACATCAATTTTCGCAGCAGGTTGGGGTGCACTGGGCCTGAAACCGTGCTCTGCCACAGCTCCCAGGGCTCTCAGTTCCCCTGGGCATGGGCTGTATTTGCAGGACAGGGAACAGAGATGCCCAAACCCAAAAAAAGCAAGTGGTGATGCCCACAATAATCCCTGCAGGATTCTGCAGGCCAAGGAGGTATCCTACCTTCCTTGTTCACAGCACACCAAAAGTCACAACTATCATCATAGCTCAAACACAGTGCAACACTTCCATACAGAATCCTCCAACCTGATCTGAGAGATGGTTTGCTGATAATATGTCTGAATTAGAAATAAATAGCAAATCAAGGTTGATTGAGAGCTGTCCACCTTTATTCATGCTGTCAGCGACGGTTTTGCCAACCATGCACAATGCCGAGTGAGATTTCTCTCCTTTCCCAAAATGTCAAAATTGTTCTGACTGTGTGCTTGGAAGCATTTTGTCAGCAGAGAGCTGCCTCTGGTGCCTGCCAGCCCAGGGACAGTGGCAAGGAGCACAGCCTGGCCAGAGCCTGCAGCTACACAGCAGTGGGGATGGACATGGGCAGAGCACGTGGGAGATGCCTGCTGCATCCCTCTGCATCCCTCTTCCTCCATATGATCCACAGGGATGACTGTTTTCCAAATGGAGGAAGGATGCAAGAAGGGAAATCCTTTTTGATTTTCCAGAGTGGAGGGAGGGGGAAAGTCTTAAGCCAGTGAAGTCGGAAAGGTCTGAAATACTCTGCAGCAGGACACTGCCCTCCAACACAGCCTCTGCTGGGTCTGGCATGCCCCCAGTGTCCAGCCAGAGCTGGCTGGGGACAAGCTGGGAGCAGCGTGTGAGCTGAAATTCTGCCTGATGGTGAAAAACACCCCAGAGTCTCTCATTCATACGGGTGACGGGGGAGCAGGGGAAGGTGGGAGCGAGTGTTTGGGTTTGGTTCCTTTTCCTCCTTTGAAATCCAGACAATTTCAAGGGCATGTGCCGTGTATAACACAAACGGGATGGGGACACAGCCAAGCTGCCCTCCTCACACCCCATGTGCCCAGTGGCTCTCACGTCCTGGCCACGGCCCCTTCCCCCAGCCCTTCTCCCTCACTCCCTGCAGCAGCAGTGCCTGCAGGCAGTTGCAGGGATATGATACCCTTGTTCCCAAGGTGGCTTGCAGATCATTTTAGGCTTAGCAGGTACAACGACCTTGTGGTTAAAGCCTCGCTCAGGCTCGCAGCAGCCTCGAGAGCATCCTCGTGCTGCAGGATCCAGCACAGCTGGCACCCTGTGTTACCCACTGTCACCTTAAATAAGCACTGGGGCAGGGCTCCTGTTCAGCACGGGCTGCTCCTCCTGGGAAGTCAAAATACCACAGGGAAGCTCACCCTCAGCATGGCTGGGTGTCTCAGGGGGCCTGGTGACATTTTGAGACCTTTGCAGTAAATAAATGAGGCAGTGAGATGAATTCCTGGAAATAATCCTGGATTTCCTCGCCCCTGCTCCTTTGGTTCTGCCACCATTGCAGCAGCTGTTTTGTGTGGCTGGGAGTCTCCAGCAACACTGACTCGGAGAGTCTCGCCTGGAGCAAGCTTCCAGGAGGAGGTTTCTGCAAGCAGGTCCTGACCCAGCAGCAGGAGCAGGTTCAGCACAGCCGTACATCCTCAGATCTGACCCAACTCATAGCAGGCAGAAAAACCAACCAGAAAATAACCAAAAGCAAAAACCTGAGCAGAAAATCCTACATGAGACCAGCATGACCTCAAAACCAGACACATCGCCACTGGGTCCATCTGTGTGGTGCTTTCCAGCTCAAAGAGAGGGTAGGGGCTGGAGGCAGGAATTACTGGGTGAAATTCCCTGGCCTGTGCTAGGCAGAAGGTCAGAGCTGATGGCTGCAACTGTCCCTCCTGGCCTTTGTGTCTACAAACCTCAGAGAGCCAGGGAAGAGGGAGAAGCTGCTTCGAGTGCTGCTCCTCAAGGTTAAAGAGGGACGGAGGGATGCTGAGCAGGGGATGGGGATGGCGCAGGCACACTGAGAGAGCTGTCAGGCAGCTTTTGCCAGGGGTTTGTGGGCCAGCAGGGCACAGTGGCACAAGAGAAGGAAAAAAAAACCATAAAGAGCCTTGTTCAGCCCCAGGATTTCTGAGGGTTCAGAGCAAAGCTGTGAGCACACCCCCACAGAGAGCCCACAGCCCCAGTCCTGGGTGTGCTCTGGGATGCTCTGCACCCCTCTGACCACACTTGGGCATAACAGCTGCATCTCTCCGATGCTCTGTTGTTAGAAATCCTTGAGATTAATGACCAGAAGGAGTCTATCTGGGAGATAAAAGCATTATGTTAAAAGCATGACAGCAATTATGTTAGCATTAGTCACAAAACACTGCACACTTGGAGAGATTTTAAGTTGTGCTCCTTGTTTATTTGCTTTGCTTTTCCTCTCCCTGCGTGCCTGTGGCATCCTGTGTCCCTGGAATGGCAGCAGCACTGCAGCAGCAGTGACAAGCTGGCTGGGCACCGAGCAGGGTGTCAGGGTCAAGGAACACCAATGGTCACCAACCAGATGGTATTTCTTGTTCCCCACCTCTCTCAGTGACCGTCCAGCTCCTTCACGTAAAGGTAACAGCCCAACACACCATCCCAAAGCCAGAAAAAACAGGATCATGAACGACCTTTTTTCCCTGAGACACAGCCCAAGCCTTCCAGTCTTACAGGGATGCTGGCTGCTGCTCTGGTGACACACAGAGCTCCAGTTTCCACCTACAGCTCCTCGAGTGACGCCTCCTGCCCAGAGATATCCCCTGGGAGCTCGACTCCCTCCACACCCTCACCCTCTTGTGACTGTGACCCTCATATCCACCCAGTAGCAGGATTTTAGGATCTCCAGCCATCCTCACTGCAGCAGGACCCACAGCTATGCCAGCATGATGCCCTGCTGCTGTCTCAGCTCTCTAGTGCTCAGTTCCTCTACTCTGCAGTCTACCAAACCACTGCTCCATTAGTCCAGTAGGTGCAAATGTCCCCAACAGGGCACAGTGACGCCACCCAGAGCAGAGATGAACCAGTTTCAGTCGGTCCAGGACCATCTCCCCAAGCACAGCCACTGGGGATTCCCAGGGAAAGTCATATGATCACACGAGCACCCACTGCTGCCCCTGCATCCTCCTGACCTCCAGCATCCCGTGATGCAGAGATTTAGCTCATCACTGCCAGTGCCAGCAACACTCTCAATAGTATTTTCCTCTTACAAATTTGTCTAATTACTTCTGGAAGCTTTCTAAACTCATCTGGCAGCCAGTTCCGCTGTTCTCCTTCCTCCTGCCATACTGGAGCCACGTGTGTTTGCTCTCCTCCTGCCATCTATTAATTTAATTTGATGCCCCAGCAACTGATTAGCAGTAGCAAAGAAAAGACATTTCCTACAGACCCCACAGTGCCCAACCTGCCTGCACAGCCCAGGTTACCCCTCTGCAGCTTTTGAGTGTCGCTTACATTGCCAAAGCTCGTAAGGATGTCCGTGGCCCTTGTCACCCTGCTCTGTCCCTGCCCTGGCTCCCCACTGCTCTCTGCAGCAGGGAGCAGAGCTGCACGCTGTATTTATTTCCCAGGAAGACACACAGTAGATTAATGCAACAGTCCATAATCGTGTTTGGGGTCTCATTTTCTCTTTGTTTCCTAAAAATCCATTACACTCAACCTGAGGTTTGGATCGTTACAGAGCACCAAGTCAATATTTTCACGGAAGTGTTAATCCTAACTCTGAGATGCAGCTCCTCAGCAGCAACAGCTGGGTCAGCCCATGGCATTGCTCAGGGATGTGAGGATCGTTCCTCCTCACGTGTGTCACTCGGCCTTCAACGATGCCGGATTTCATCGGCTGCTTTGCCAGGCAGCCACTCGCCTCCTGATGTCCTTTGCAGCTCTTTGCACCTGACCCATTCTCGCCACTCAGGACAAGCCAGGAGCACCAGGCACCTTTGGCATGGTGTTCTCAGCCTCCTGCATACAACAACACTGAACAGCGCTGATCCTACAGGGACTGGCACTGAGAAAACTTACACCATATCTTCTAATCTCCGGTTCATCCAATTACCTATCACCCCTCTTATTCCAAAGCAGGTTAATTCTTTATAAGCCCCTGCTGAGGGACTGTAGCACAGTGCTCATGACAACCCAAGCAGGAATATTTCACCCAGAGCATCCCTCTTCCCCAACAGACTTTGGCTCACAAATGCGGTGCAGACCCCTCCTTGCCATGCCCCACCTGCACACACGTCTGCTGATGTGCCTGCCTGCAATGGCCCTGCACTGTGAGTGGGACATTGCTTCCCTGGTGTCCCCAGCTCTGGTCCAAGGCAAAGACACCTCCATCACAGACACGCGTTACCAGTGACACAGAAAATTCAGAAAAGGAAGGAAGGGAGAGAGACCTGGAGTCTCCAGCAATAAGGTTTTGGGGTGCTGCCACCATGCCACAAGTGTGAGCCCCCTGAATCCTGCAAACAACCCCATCTGAGAGCCAGGAGGTGAGGCAGCAGTGAAGTTGGGGCACCCACCATCCTAACACGGCTCCGTGGCAGGCAGGGACCTCCAGTGCCTGCAGGAGGATTTGCTGTCCCTAGGTTTGCTCATTGCTAGGGATCTCCAAGGTGATGGTGACTTTAAGCGGAAGCAGCCATCAGGTCTCATCACGGCCCCAGATGTCAGAGCAGGGAGCAGGTACTGGGTGGGAGTCAGCCCCTAATGTCTGCAAACGAGCTGCCGGGCTCATTTCGCTGCTCGCTCGGCTCTGCCAGCTAATTACCGGATTGTCAGGGACACTGATGCATGTGCCACTCACAGCAATTCAATTGTCCTCTCTGCTCTGTACATCTTATCAATATATGCGCAGCTATATTTTCCCTGAAATCTCACACAGGTGCAAAGAGCTGCCTACAGGAGATGGGTTTTGCTCCCGGTGTGCCACGCAGGAGAACAGCACAGCCGACACCCACTGCCTCTGGGAGCCATCGAGGAGCTCTGCCTGTATTCCTGGAGGCTGCTGCAAAGACATGAGACAAAGTGGAGAAATGCACTTCAGGGTGGGCAGAGGGAGCGGGAGGAAAGCCCAGGGCAAACAACAGAAGGTCTTGGTGAGGGGGTATTTTGAAGCAGAGAAGTCAATTTGCAGAGACAGAAGAGAGAAAAATGCCTTTGCAGGAGCCTGACAGGAGAGTGACTCTGAGGATGATGGCTTGGAAACCTGGGAGAAACATGGGAAGGGCACAGGGGGGGAAATGTTTAACACAGGCAGGTTGAGAAGGTGACACACAGTGAGAACAAGCAGGCAGAGCCTGAAGAGATATTGCAGTAAGAAAAGGTGGGGGTGAAAACCATCTATGGCCAGAGGTTGTGACCATGCAGCAGAGAGGAAAGGAGGAGGCAGAAACAAGAGAAGCAGCAAGAGGAGAATGGAAACCAGCAACAACCCCCATTGCATGGGCACAGGAGCTGGTAGGGCAAGCCCCTGGAGAGGCAGAGGGGCTGTCAGTCATGGTTGGAGAGACTCACCCTTGTGTGCCTGGAGCAGTAACCATCACCCACGTCCCCTGGGAAGAGGTGGCAGCCCCTGCAGTGCCAGGTGGCAGATCCTCAAAGGGTCCAGAACTTGCTGTCCCCACGTGCCAGAGAAGTCCTGGGGCTCAACAGCATGGCAATGCCAACCAGGCACTGGCACCATCTTCCCAGCTGCTGGTTTGGCAAAATCCCAGGGGTCTATCACTGAAAAGGTGATGAAGGCAGGCTGTAAAGACGCCTCTCCATGAACCCATGTGTCCAGCACACACTGCTCCCACCTGGGAAGTCTGGTGCAAATGTCCTTAGCCAGCACTGACGGTACCACATGATCAGAGAGATCATGACCACACTGGGATTGCCCTCAGCCACCAGAGAGCAGCACGAGGTCAGGGTCAGACGCGAACTTCACTGCAGTTCAGAGCAGTGTGATAAATCCACACGTCTGATGTGTTTGCAGGGTGACGCTTGGGCTACAGGAAAATGTCACAACTCTGGGTATTTTTAAAGTGCACAGTCACTGATTGTAGCATCATGGTTTGCAGCATGCCAAGTGCGTCCCATAAGAACATAAAACCAGAGCTTCTCATTTTGCATAAGTAAATCTTCACAGAACTCAAATGCCTGGAAAGTCTTTACATGAAATACATATGAAATGGGAGCAAAAAGTCACCTAAGAAACATTTTTAATTTATGAACTGTCAGACAAAAACGTCTCAGAATTAAAAGATAAGGGGGTTTAGAAGATAAAGGGCTGTGCATCTGACACCCTCTGCAGCCTGGAAGTATCCACGTGATTCCTTTCTGAAATACAGATTTTCCCACTGTGCCAGAACGTGGGAGCAATGGGTTGGGAGGCACAGACAGATGTGCTCCAAGCCAGAAGACAGATGTGCTCCCAGACAGAAGTATGGCAGGAGTTTACAACTGCAGTACTTATTTAAAAGGCAGCAATGCATTATCCCTTGGGGGGAGAAAAGAATTTAAATAGTTTAAGAAAAGAAAACAGGATGATTAATTAAACTCGCTATTTCTAGAAAGAACCTGCCACAGCAGATGCGCTCTGGTCCTTCCCTGGGGATGGTTTACAAAAACAGAGCCCTGTGGCTCTTTGTTCCCCACAGCTCCGTGTTATTAGACAATGGCTGTGTGTTCGCTTTGTTATTTTAAGCTGTTGATTAGGGTGGATCTGCAGGGAAGGGCCCTGGGCCACCTTGCAGAGACAACCACCCAGTGAGGGGCTTTGGGTCCCAGGCTGCTGCTGCCCTTCTCCAGCACTGGGTCAGCAGCCAGCTTTATTCCAGCTGAGCAGCACAGGAACTCCTCGGTTCCAGCATGAGAGGCTCCTGTGGAGCAGAAGTTTGAAAGGTGTTTTGGGGAGGGACAGTCTCTCTCTGGGGTTTAGTGGGTGAAGGCTGCTGGCCCCAGCCCCACCCCAGAGAGGAAGGTCAGAGTGAAACAACTCCACTCACCAACCTTGCTAGGGAGCTGTATGAGAAAACAGTATCAGAGCTTACTGAGGCAGCAACCATAGGGACAAAAAGAGCAAGCTGATATTTATTACGATCCTCAAAATAAGCAAAATATCCTAGTGCACGTTTCCTGCTTGAGGCACCCTTCCTGGACTCCCACAGTGACGGGAACATGGTCCTTAGGAGGTAGCACACACAGCAGCGATTACAAACTGATAATGTACAAATTGTCACTTAAGTGGGATTACTGCTGCCTCCTCCAGCAGCTTCTTTGCTCCCTGCTCTCCCTCACCCTCCCTCTGCTCCAAAAGTGGGGGGGGAGAATGACAGATGCAATATTTTACAAAATGAGATAATTATATAGCAGCCACATGGTGAGATTAGATTAGCAAGAGATTTCAATGCAGGGATATTTAATAAGAATGAGACACAGGTACACGGAAATGCAGGCAGCAAAAGGTCATCATCATCACCACCACGTTGAGATTATGAAACAAAGCGCTTATGACCTACACGGGCTTTGATGCTCGCTGCAGTAATTCTATTGTTATTGCAACACAAATAGGATTATTCTGAATAGGAGATGGATAGCTGCACACAGCCAACAAGAATTAAAAAAATAACACTACAGTGACTACAGCAAAGCAGCTCACATGCAGGGCAGAAACTCTGTCCCATTTCCAGCCCACCCTGCCACCCTGTAAAGTTTGCACTCTGTGTCCCTCATGCCAGATACCATGGGAACAGCCAGGAGCTTGGGACCAAAGCCCTGTTTGCTGGTAGTAAAGCAGGAGTAAGGCCCTGGCTGCAGGAGGACAAGGACAGCCCCCCCCCCGACCTCTGCCAGCCCACTCCACCTTCTGCCTTGGGCCAGAGCGTCCCCACGAGGACGTGCTCCACTGCCAGTGCAGAGAGTCCTCGCGGAGGCAAGGCCTTCATTTGTCACTATCTCGGCCTTTGTTAACACTAATGCAAATCCATCTTTATGGATTACCCTCTTCTGGCTGTTGAAAAATTCTCTCCATGTTATCTTAAGTGTGAGGGGGAGCAGGGAGGGGGCCGGACGAGGCAGTCCCAGCAGCGTGGCGGAGCTGACATGACAGCCGAAGCGCTCAGAGGGATCTGATACAGACACAGCGATGGATCACACAGATGAAGCGATAATTTCACAGCGATTAAGCCACACTCTATAGGAGCCTTCATTAAAGTCTGCTGGGGAGAGGAAGCAAGCCCTCTTGATTTTTTTCTTTTTTTTTTCCTAAGACAGCAAATACTTTCCAAGAGCATTCTTACATTTCTTTTAGAGAGGGACATTCCCCACAGGAACATCTCAGACCCTCTGTCAGTCTCTGGCTGTCCTCAGACCACAAGTCTCCTGCCTGCCACAGATGCTGAGCTGTGATCTGGGTAAGCCTGCAAGAGCACAGTCCTGATGAGAAGCCAGGCATGGCTCCACAGAGCCTCACAATTCGAGACACAGGCACCACAAGGACAGAGGAGTCTGGACCAAGATGCTGAACCTCGACCTTGGACCGAGATGCAGACTCAGGACTCAGACCAGCTGATTCCATTCTCTCTGTCATGAGTCCCCAGGCATGAAACCTAATTACATGCCTGCAGCTTGAAATTTTACTTTTGCTGCCCACACTGTACTGGCCTGGATATAAAAGACTAATTCTTAGTAGCTGCTTAAAACCAGGCAGAAATAGCCCTCCTGCGCATGGCTGCTGCTCACCACTGCTGTCTCAGCAAGCTTCACCCTGGGAAAATGTCAATGTTTGATTGGCACCACAGAAACACCCATTGCAACATGTTCTAAACAAAAACATCTGCACTTACTTGTACAGAACAAGTCAGAGAGATGAGCCCCCCTCCCCTCAGTGAACGCAGAGATCAGGGCTGGCTCTGCCACTGGGCCACCTGCACTCAGGCCCCTCAGCACAGGAGCAGACCAGGACCCACAGGGACAGCCCTGCACGCCAGCTCGCTGTGGGGGAATGAGCTTCTCCTGATGAATTCAGCAGCTCCTCACAGGAGCAAATAGCTCTGTGCCATGCCCCAGGAGGCTGGAGCTGGGGCTTGGCGATGGCTACTGCCTTGCCCATGTCTGTGGGGAAAGAGGATAAATCCTTCTCTGGAAAGACAAGGGACAGTGGCCCTGCTGCCTGGGAGGAGGTGGCTGTGTCAGAGCTGACCCTGGAGACCACGTGTTCCCAGGGGAATGATGGTGGTGCACACACCTCCACGCCAGCACAGCACAGTGGGCTGGAGCTTTCCCACCTGGAGTGGCCCAGCACTCAGCACCATCCCAGCAGCAAGGCAGCTCATGGCTGCACAAAACAGACTGGCACTCAGCCCGTGAGATCCAACTCATCTTCTCTTCCCAGGGCAGGACAGACAGGTTTCACATGCAGGCACCATCTCCTTTGCCTCAGCTCATCCTCCAGCACGGCTGGCAGCAAGGAAGCCACGGCAGCAGGCAGGGAACTCCGAGCAGGCAGGGTGAGTACAAGATCTTACATCCCAGGAAATCAGAGACCCAAAATACAGAGACACAGTTAAATGCAGGCACGTCCCCCTTCTACAAGACAAATTGCTTTCAGTGATCTGGAATTACTTCTCTTGGGCTTTCTAAAGACTTCTCAAACATATTAGGACAGCCAGGAGCACAGATGAACTATTTAGCTTCCTTGATAGGAAAATATTCTCTTCACACAGTTCTTACAAGAAAGCCAATGGGGAAATCTGTGCCATCTTCACACAGAGATGTGTAGAAATGATTAATATCTAAAGTTAGCCATGATTTATTGCCCTATCCCAGGTAAAAGGTGCCAAGACTAGACAATTTTGCTGTGTCCAAAGCTAACTCATGGACTGGAACAGCTTCCTGAAAACAAATGCAGCTTCACCAGCCCTGCTCATCACTGAAGACCAAATCCTGGCAGGACGGTCTCTTAATTTGATCCCCACAGCTTTATAGACACATATAGAAATGTCATCATTTTTCCCATTTTAAGCTGTGTAAAAAGGCTGAAATTTGGGATTTGGATAGTCTCATCTGAACACCTCAGTAAGCCGTTAGAAACCAAACCAAAACCAGGGTACAGCAATGGTGTGACAGGTGTTTTTGGAGAAGCTCTATCAGTTTGGTTCAGGTCACTTTTTAAGCCATGGAAGAGGAACAGCTGGGGCTGGAGGACAGACAACCATCCTCCTCCAGCAGCACAGAGGGACAGAGGGATGCTCCCTGCTGCAGGTGCAGCAGCGCTGGCTCCTCGTGCCCCTGCTCCAGCGAGCATTCCAGCTCCAGTCACACGGAGCTGCCACACTCTGCCAGTGCCAGAATAAATGCGGAGCACCTCTGGCTGCGAGGTGATGAATGTGCAGCTGGCACGCCAAGATTTCTGTGGGTCACCCTTCTGTTTAAGGTCAACACAATTATTTTAATTATTACCTGGGTCTCAATTTCAATCGGCTGCCTAAGGGTGGGTATTTATCTGCATCCTGTGATGCAGGAGGGTGTTTCTGTGGGCATGTTCAAGAGCTAATGTGTACTTTTCTCTATACCAGGGATGCCAACATTCCCTTGGCCAGAGAAAGAGCTGGGAGGTTTCCCATGGGCCATCAGTGCCTTCTCCCACCTTGCAAGCACCTTGGGCAGAGGGGGCTGGAGCCAAGAGCTTTAGCCCAAGTTCCTCTAACAAACAAACTTGACATTCCCAACTCCAGCAGCAAGAACTAATTACAGTTTGTGCTCTATATTGAGAGCAAAATCTCACATAGCTTAAAACGCCAAGGATTTTTTCTTGCAGTCTCCTGAAGGGGAAGAGGCTGACAAGCGCAGGATTGCACTAATGGTTGTGGTGAAACACTCACCCGTTTGCAGGAGTGCTTTGATACTCTCACCAGATGAATGCCAGCCAGCAAAATGATTAAAAATGCTAAGGCTGGCAAAACGTAGGAAGCTTTGAAGAGCGTGTATCAGAACAGCTTCCACCGCCCTGACACCGCCTTGGGCTCTGCAAATCCATTTCTCCCTACAATTGTGTGGAAGTACTAGTTTATCTCCCTTGTTAAGTAACCTGTATCAAAACCATCAGAGGAATGTATTTTTGAAGTTTCTGGTGACCCAGTTCAAAGTAACAATGTGAAATTTATTCGTCCAGCCAGGCACATGATGTGGGGAGACGACACTTCTCATCTGCATAGGAGCCTATAAATATCCTTATGCAAACCACGGCTGGGCTCTCGTTAATGCCAACACGACCTGAAAATAATGTTAAATACCGAAGGGAAAGGGAAATTCAATTACTCTCATTTGATGCAGAGCAGGAGAATGCCCTTTAGCAGTGCAGCAGTTTATGAAGTGCAAGCAGCAGAGAGGTGATGGAGACTGCAGAGGGACCACATCTTGCTGAGCTGGGACCAGCTGCCCAAGGGGCCAGCGAGCCACAGGGACCCTCCAGCCAGGACTCGCTCAGTTTTAATGCTGCAGAGGCATCAAATAATTATCTCCAGCTTTGAAGACAGAGAGCCTATGAGCAATCACGCATCTCTGTCCCCAGCTCGTCTGGAGGCTTTGCTCCTCTCTCCAGGATGAGAGCTGTGTTTGGAGCCCCAGCATCCCCTGAAACCCCCTGGCTAATGGGATTTGGGAGCACACAGCGAGGAGGGCTCACACTCACAAATGATTCACTGTCAGTAACAGTGAGTGTGCATTAAGCTCCCCCAGCACCCCTCTGAGGGTTCACAGGGTGGAAAAAAGTCATCACTGACTCTCAGTGATGCCAAGCAGCCGTCAGAGCCGAGCTGAGCATCACACTCCCTTCCCCTGGAGCTGCCCTCCCCGAGCAGGCTGGGGCTCAGCCAGGACTGCCTGTCCCGCTGGTGCTATTATGAAGCTCAGAAACCATGATCTAACTGAAAGCATGGTGATGTTAATCCCTGCCAAACGCAACCCTGGTGCTAGGAGGGTAAAGCCAGGCCTGTTGGCTTGCAGAGCCCCACATGTGTGCACCCAAGGACACAACCAGAGGCAGCACTCCTGTATAGGACAGAGAAAATACTTCCAAAGACGTCTGAAGCCAACATCTCTGACACCCTCCCTGCATCCCCAGCGCTGCTGGTGAAGATGGGCTGCACCACGCCAACACTCACGCAGCCCCTTGAGCTCTGTAGGTGCCTCTGAACAAGGGATGAATCCTGGTGCTGCTCAAAGCAAAGGGGATCTACAACAGAGTAAGAGCAGAGCTTTTCCTTTCAGCAGCAGGAGCTGCCATGAGCCAGGGCACGGTGTTCATGCTGTGCCAGCCCATGGACAAGTGACATGGGAGCCCACTCCCTCCCACTGTCAGCTCCACAGCCACCAACAAGGCTGTTGAGTAGCAGGTCCAGTTCAGAGCATCCCAAAAGCACAGAAACTGGGATCAAATCCCTACACTGCATCCATTAACCTCTACCAGCAGTGGAAGAACGGACGCCCCCGCGGCCTTTATCATAGGCCACAGGTGATATCCTCTCCACAGATCACCTCCTGCAAGCTGTCCTACTCAGTTCAGGAGAATAAGTCAAAGGTAGCAGCCCTTCATCCTCCCTTTAAGGCAGCTCTGTTTGCTTTTCAAGGCAGATATTATACAGTGGCACAATACAATCAGGAAAAGCAGCGGAGGAATGGCACCAGAGCCGTAACCACTCGCGATAAGAGGCAAGCGTGCAGTGCAATGAACATCTCTTTCCCATTAAACCTTTCTGAATGACTCTCATTTCCAATCTTGATGCACCCTATGGAAAAATATGATAGGTTGTTCCTCATCTCTCTAATGTACTTTAAATAGACGATGCTCCAGATGGTATTGACATTGCTAAACAAATTGTGAAATCCACATGCCAAAAATACTGTGGGTAAACATACTAAACCACCCTGTGCAACAAAAGAGGCTAAAAGAACTGCAATCATCATCAACTTTAAATGCTACTCACATCGCAGAACAGGGACTGGGCTTCAATTTTTGTTACTTTTAACAAAAATAAGATAGTACAATACTAATCAGAGATGAGGCTTGTAACATGGTGCAGACAGGATCCGGGGGAAGAGCGGCCAGCTGCAGAGCCTTCCACACGTACATGGATGTGATGGGAGCAGCTCAGGTCAGCAAGGACAATGTCAGTGACACTGCATGCTTTCTGCCTGGCTGGAAAGTTGGTGAGACTCAAGTCAACCCACCCCAAACAAACCCCCTCATAATAGAACTCATCCTTCTTGCCCCACTGATGCTCTCAGCGTGGCAGATTGGGTTGACATGGAGGGAAACAGTCTGCAGGGAGGCTCAGCACAGACCAGTGTGATCCTCCCCAACACCATTTCCCTTTCAAATGCAGATCCTGTTATGAAATATGGTCAACTTCAGCGTGAAAGAGGGAAATTTGGTCTCAAACTTGAACAGCTTGAGTAGTTAACTCAAGAAAGAGCCACAGTACACTCTCTGTGCTATTAACGCTCGCAGTAAAACCCTACTCGGACTACAAATGGCATTTGGAAAATTACTAGGAAGAACAGCACTTAGCAAAATCCTTGGGGAACTACCTCTGAAAAACCCTCTTTGATGGTGTTCAGACAGACAGGTAAAAAGAGCGACCCACTCCCTCAGTGTCTCCAGGCACAGGTAGCACAAATAAGGCTTTGGGCAAAAACCAGTTGCTACTAAACACCTTCTCTAGCAGGGAAGCTGGGCTTGTTCTTGCATGAAGAGCAACTCTGACCTCAGGAGCAGCTGCCATTAAGCAGCTGAGGCTCTCAGGCACCAGCTCAGCTGTGCGAGTGTGCGCACACGGCCCTCGGATCCGGCACCATCCTCGGCACAGCCGCACTGCTACAGAGGGGAAAAAAGGTAACAAAGAAACGTTGCCACCCTTCACCCTGATTCTTCCCCCCAAATGCAGCAGTGACTCCTCAGAGTGCACTCACAGGCACAAAAATAACGCACCAGGTAGAAAAACACCCATTTAATAATGAGAGCTGAGGTGAGGACAAAGAAATCTTTCTAAAAATCCAAAAAAAGTGCTGAGGAGCAAAGGGGCTGCAGGCTACTGGGAGGAAATCTGTCAGGGGGTACAAGTGATGCTGAGCACGAGATGCTGCTTCTCTGGGAAGCTGTGTGCTGCTCCCCAAAACTGCACGAGTCAGCTCCATCACCCCCGCTGTGGGCAGGAAACACTCAGCCCTCTTCATTGCACGTGGAGACAGTGAGGTTAAGAGGCTACAACCACACCATTTCCACATCACTAATGACAGTTTGCATTCTAAGGGACTGCTCCCAACCTTAGCACCAGCAGCTTCAGCCCAGCAAGGGCACTGGGATTTATGCCCTGTGTTGCAGGGTGGCTCAGCTGGCATTTGTTATTATTGTTCCTGCTAATTTGTTTTACCATTGCTGCAGAGAGGAGCATGCAGGAGCTTCTGGAGCAGTTGTCTCACTGTGGGTTGCAGGAGAGCCCAGGGCTGTTGGTACCCTCCTCCTGTGCTGTGTTCAGGCACCATTCAGGGAGCTGCTGGGCATCCCAAGCAACAGGGATGAGTTGAATCTGGCATCAGTTCCCTCCCAAAACACTGCTGTGCTCCTTCCCCTCATGACAGCCAGCTGCTGGCTCAGACAGATGTCACGGCGTCATTTTTGCTGGAGTCACGGAGACCAGAACAACTAATGACAGTTTATATTTCACTTTCATAAACCACCGGTTCTTCCCTTCAGGAGGACGCAGAGGGAAGAGGCCAGCAGGGCTCAGGACTTTGCATGGGGAGGTGTCCCCCCAGCCCCAGTGTGGTGTTCCAAGGTGGTGTGGGTGGGGTGCAGCTCCCTAGGGACCTCCAGAAAGTGTGGAGGAGAGCTGCACTGACCACCCACCATCTCATCACCCGTTCGCACAGCATCATCAGCAACAGAGCTCTGGTCTCACAAGCTCTGGCCATGCCCACGAACTCCTGATGAAAACTCCCTCCTGCACTGCAGCCAAGATTTCTCTCTCCCCAAGGTGGGTTACACACAGTTTATGAATCCAGCTGGTCTTTTATCCCATCCTGACAGTTAACAGCAGTAAATACAGCCCCCACAATTTCCTCCTCTGTGCCTTTCTGCCAAGCAAAGCCTGCTCTGTCCTCGCCACGCAAAGTCAAGATGAAAAAAGGGATGCTCTTTAACAGGCATGCCTGGATCTCAGCATCACGCTGAAGGAGCCCTCGGTAACCAGCATGACAGCACATTCCTGCACCGTCACTCTCAATTTAAACACGCCGGATTGCGGTCATTGCCATCTCTGAAATACCAACAGGCAAATGTGCTTTAATTGAGGGCATACCACATGCTGTGTTCTTGTGCTCTGAAGGTTTTGCTCTGTGAGGGGATGGAAAAGTGTGGGGTAAAACCAGACATGGGGAACAGGGGAGCTGCTCTTGGGAAAGGGCTCTTTAGCTGGTGCACTTGGGACGAGGTGGTGTTTAACAGGTGCCCATTGGGACCTGCAGGGTAAATCAGCTTCTCACTGGGCAACAAGGCTGAGTGTGGGAAGGAAACCAGCACTCGGAGGTATTGGGCCACTGCAGCGAGAGCCTGGGTGCTTTAATCACAGCAGCTGGACTTGGCTGAGCACGAGAGCGAGAGGGAGAACGGAAAATGCAATTTGTGGAAAGCAACAGCCCAATGACCTTGAGGTGTTCAAAAAAGGTGAGTAAGGAAGAAAGAGACACAGAGCTGGGCCAGGACATTTCTGACCACATGCTCTGAACCACTTTTTCCTTTTCCCTCGCACCAACTGCACGGTATCTTTGGGTGCAAGGGGAGGCAGAAACAGCACACAGACATCAGATCGAGTTCTCCTTTCCCAAAACTGCAGAGAATGCTTATATCTTCAGGGAAGATTAGCAGCAGCGAGCCCAGTCCAGGAGGCTGCATCTAGCACAGGGAAGGTCTGGTCAGACACCTCCTGCAGCCCTGAGCTCTAAATCTGCCCCAGGAGACCCACTGGCCTCCAGTAACAGCTCGTCCTGTATCCATGGACACTCGTGATCCACAGCCGCTCATCATCCCTGTAAACCTGATCATGCCTCTGGGCTGAGACACAGCACCTCTGCAACCAGCGCAGGTAAAAACCACCATCAGAACCATTTCCCGTCATCAGTCTGATGTCTGCTTCCTTCCCTTTTTGCTGCCCAGCCTTGGCTCTTACAGCAAATTAAGTTAACATAAAAAACAGTATTAAATTATAATTTAAAAAATTAAATTCCCACACTGCTGTTTCCTGTACATTTGTTTCTGTTCTGCTCAGCTCACTGACCTGCACCCATCACCACTGCTCATGCTTTCCTACCACAGTCCTGTCCTTGTGCTGCCCATTTGTAGCCCAGCCCTACCTTGGCAGAGAAAGGCTAAAGGAGGGACTAGTTTTTTTAAAAAAAAGGGATATCCAAGAAATTAATAACCAGAGTGAGAAGACAGTGAGTGAGGAGAGACAGACTCATTTTGGGACAGATGAGGATTTCTCTTCCTCTCTAGGTGATGTAGTTCACAGCCAGTTGGGAGACTCCTAAAGCCTTTAAGTAAAACAAGACAAATATTTTTAGTCTCTGTTGCCTATTTAGGTGGAGATTGTTCTACAGACTTTAAGGCAACTGAGCATGTCAGGACCTGGATTCATGTGCCCAGCAGAGCACCAGTCCAAGAGCCAGGCATGCCTGCAGCATTTCCAGTGGAATCGCCAAACAGCCAAGGCATCAAAATCACCACTAGCTTCTTAAAATTCCCCAATACCTCGTTCCCTTACAGACAGCAAGCACTCAGGGAGTTTCCATCTGCGAGGATGAGGATGGGAGGCCCCCCTCCAACAGGCAGCATCCTTGCACACCCAGGTTTTGGATGAGTGGGTGACCAATTTGCTTCAACCTCAACTTCAGCAGAAATGCTGGCTCCCACCTTCCCCCGGAGCCAGGCTCCCCCCGGCCACCCATCCTGCCGTGCTTCCCATCACATGAGGTGCTGGGGACACCAGGCTCCCCGCAGGCAGCTCAGAGAGAACGGCTAGTGCTATAAAAAGCTCGAGATTCCCATTATTTCCTCTTCCACAACAGCTCCTCTCGCAAAGCACTGGCTGGGGTTCAGGAATCTGTCACTGCAAACAGCGTGCTGGAAATAAGTTTCCTAACTGCCGTATGTTAAGAGAGACACATGTTAAGAGAGCACGAGAGGTTTGCCTGGAAGTTCCCTCCTGGCCCATCCCTGCTCCCTCTGTGGGGCAGGGGCTGGGGGTTTCCTTGGCAAAGCAACAACCCCTGGGCCATGAGACGACCTGAGAATCTCCCGTTCCACTTCACAATGGGAGTGCGTTGCTGCCCCTCACAGCTGTGGCATGAAGCTCTAAAATACAATTACTGCAACTTCCAGATTCAGTGAGGAGAGGTAGGGTTATATGTGGAAAGTTAACAGGTTTCATTTGCTGTTGTTTTCAGACTGTGTCACAGTCACAGAGACCTGGTGAAGCTGAACACAGCAGGACAGGCAATTACTTCAGGCAACTTTCCAGCAGGAGAAGTGGTGAAGCCAGCCCACTCACCTCATCTTGGCCAAATTACAGGTAAATCTTGTCAGCCCACCTACCTACAGGTACTTATGGCAACGCAGGGACCTCCAAACTTGCTGCTCCATCTCTCCTTTACAGACAGAGAACAGAGAGACTGAACCATTTGCAAGTGATTTGTTCAAGGTCTCCGTGCTGCAGCACAGCCAGGACATGCAGATAGTGTCCCAGGACAGGATGTCACCCACGGGGCTACCTCCTCCTCTCCTATCCCCTGCAGGGTGGGTGGTTGCTGGCTCAGCCCCACTGCTGAGAGTCTCCCATGGGAGGCCTGGGGCAGGATGGGCCATGCAGCGCACGGGCTGCAAACACGGACCATTTTTCTAAAACAAATTGGTTTTCAACAGAACAGAGCATCATTCAAACTAAGCAAATAAAAGCAGCAGCAGCTGGTTTAATGAAATATATAGTGACTTATTTTCAGATTAGATATAGATGCCAAGCTCGGATATGAATGCTGAGTGCCGTGCCTGCAATTACCCCAGCCAGCCTCGGAGAGGTCTCTGCCGGGCAGTGACTGCTTGGTGCGGACCAATAGTCCATCAGCCCACAGAAAATGTGAAGAGACAGCAGTGCTTTTCTTGTTATTTTTAAGATGCTAAGGAATTTTACCCTTTCTAATCCCACTCTCTGTTTGAGACTCCAGACAGTGCTGGAGAGAGGGAGCATAGCACCCAGCGCTCCCTTCCCATAACAAATAAAAAAAGCTTGAGCATCCTGGGTCTTTGTGATGGGTCCCACCTCCGCCTGACCCTCAGAGCAAGACCCATCCCATCACACTTGTACCTATCTCCATGCTCAGGCTGGGCTTTGTGGCTTGGCAGCCACTGGACTCTGCAGAGCCTGATGGCTCGGGCAGCACGGGCACAGCCCTGCCTCCCTTCCCCACCAAGCAACATTGGTTCTACCAGAGCACACACGGGGAGGAACGCAGGGCTGCCCACCTCCCTCTGCAGCTCACAACACTCCCAAAAGTCTCTATGAAAAGGAAACCACAGGACCTTTGGGTCTGGTCATGGGACAGGGAAATCCCCCATCAGGGGAGAGGAGCTGCAGTCACTGGCAGCCGCCTGTCCCTAGCAGCTCACCCAGGCTCATCACACACCCCCATAGACCCAGAAGCAGAATGAGAAACAAACCACGAACAGTGAATAAATAAAGGATTTTACAGAGCTGTAAAGGGCATCTCACATGAAGCACACATCCTGGGGACAAGAAGGGCCACCCCAAGCTCAGCTAAGGATGTCCCCACTGCCCCATTAAGGCTGTGCTTGAGAGGGGCTGGAGAGGCAGAGCCAAGCTCAGGGCACATTCCCCACCCTCTCCTCCCCTGTGCTGTGACCTTCCTGTCACTCCTCATCAGTGTCGCATTGCTGGACTCCGGGAAGAAACCACAGCAGATAAACTTTCCATCATGTAAACAGAGGAGCAAGAGGAGCTTGGGGCGAGAGGGGAAGGCAGCCCCTGAACTGCCAGGCTTCCCACGGAGCCCGGGGAACCGAGGACATGCCACTGTGGGTTAGCAGAAAGGATGCTCGCAGACAGACATCCTCCACAGCCCACCCACATGCAAAGGAGAGACAGTCGGAGGTGATCCACATCCCAGCACCGCTCCTCCAGCTCTAGAGCACCATCCCAAAGGGACCACGCTTCACCGGGACAATGAGTCCCCAGAGAGTGGAAATCCACAAAAGAAAACTGAGGAATGCGGCAAAAGAATCGGAGCTGATACAAATAAAACTCTCTAGAAGCCAGGAAAACAAATAGCATCCTTTGTTTGTGCAGCAAGCTGGAATAATAACATTTGCTCACCCAGCCTCGCTCCTCGCCCCTCTCACTATTGTACCTCCGCAAAGCTCCGGCGAGGCACGGAGGCAGGCTGCTATTGTAACTGGAGTGGGCTGAATGCTGTTCACAAAATTCAGCAAATTGGGGTTATTTTGGGATTTACTAGGCATTTGCAAACAACTCCAGTTGGTATTTGAAAACATGCACCGAGTATCACAAGCCAACAGAAATGACAGCCCATGGGCTGTTATCCAAGAAGCACCCGAGAGAGCCGGTCTGTCTGTGAGCTTCCCATCCAGCTGTGCAACCACAGCACCTAAGGGTCACCAGAAATATGGGGGCCAGGCTTTCAGGCCAAAGTCCTGGGTCAAAGCCACTAAAAAGCTCTGATATAGCAGAAGGGAATCTCAACCCTTCTGATTGCAAAAGTATGGCCTTTCCATCTAATAGTTGGGCTGGCTTTCCCTCTGTCCTGCTCCTGGGATGTGCAGAGCCTGGGCACTGAGTTCCCGCATCCACATCCTGACTCAGCCACCCTGGACCTCAGCTTCCCCATCTGTGAACACATGGTTATATCTAGGGCCTGACTGAAAGGCCAGAAGGCCCACAGGAAATCTTCACCTTGACTTTCATGGATTTTGGGTCAGGTGTTGAAGCAGAGCAGGCAGTGCTGGGACAGGGACAGGGCTCCCATGGAGGGAGCCTGCCTGCAGGCACCGGCACTCCAGAGGAATATTAAAAGGGGGTAGCTTTAATAGCCTAATTCCAGTATTTCTGGAAGGAAGAATGTCTGTAAAAGCCAGCTGTGATGAAACATTGGAACAAGATGGGAGAAAAGTCAGAAAATGCAGTGGGAGAAATAATCCTACACCAGTCTCCCGAGGAAAGGCTTGGCAAGCACCACATCCCTTGGAAATACTGCTGTGCCCATTGCCTGTAACCCAAGGGCCAGGGCTCCGGGCATTCCCCCACAGCCCTGCCAGCCCCTGCTGCCTCCTGTGTTACTCTGGCAAAGGGGCTTCCCTGGGAGAACGTGGGGATCTGAACTGCTTCTGCTGTGACCAGGATGCTGCTCTGAGGATTGCAAGCAGCAAGCCCGACATCCAGATCCTCGGTGGTTCTGTCAATAGCAGGTGCTAACAAGAATTTTTCAGGGCAAATGATACAGTTCATCAAAGCTGTTATCTGCTCTGCTGAAGTATGAGGGCTGAACCAGCTCCTTTGGCTGCCTCAGGACACAGCTCATCCCAGGAAAGCCATGCAGGCAGCAGCTGGTGGGACCACAGCAATGCGATTCACTTGCAGCTGGAAGAAATCTCGCCAAAGAAAGCTGCACTAGGGAGAGGCCCAGCAGAGCACCCACTGCAAAATGCCCACCTCAGGAGGGTCAGGGTGGGTGCTGTGCTTAAAAGTGAGTTCATGTCAGCCTTGGGACCTGGGGGATAACTGGAGAGCAAACTGCCAGGTGAGCACAACAGGGACAAAGGCTGTTTCAGTCCTCACTGCCCTCCAATGCACCCCCACAAGTGAGAAGCAAACGGAGGTGCCAGGCACTCTCCTGGGGCAGGGCACAACATCCTCCGCACCAGTTAACACCGAAACCATGCTCCTGGAGACAGCAGAACCGAAAGGGAGATGCACACAGCGTGCATGCAGGCAGCAAAGGACGGTGCTTTGAAGGAGAAATCACTTAAGGCCTGTTTGGAGTGCAGGAAGGCACAGGGCAGGCTCGGCCAGGACCGGCGTTGCCGGCTCTTCCCTTCACTCGGCTGTTCCCCTCTGGAAAGCCAGCGGCTGCAGAGTGACACAGACTGCCTGATGTGGAGAGAACAAATTATTCATGAAAAACACAATTGTTAAGCCGCGTGGCAGCGCGTGCAGAATGAGAGGCAGACGGGAGGAACTCAGACCTGGCATCGCCAGCGAGGCCGCTCTGCCTGGCAAACTGATCAGCGAAACGCATTAGCTGGAAGAGATGAAAGATTAGAAATGTCACCCGGAGTACAGCATCTCCCAGAATACTCTTTTGGGTTACAATCCGAGGAGCTGCCTGACATGTCGAGTCAAACCTGCAAAATGAAAGTGCCTCAGAAAGGTAAACCTGTCACTTTGGCATGCTCTACCTTCAGGTCCAAATTTGTTTACAGATGCAGGAAGGTTTCTCCAAGGGACAGGCACCATCAGCCAGGCACGCTGGGCTATCAGGACACCACTCAGGGCAGCTGTGGGCAGTTGTGGAGGCCATGCAGACCTTGGAGCTATTTTGAGTCCAGCCACTGACCTTGGCTTTCACGAGGCTGGACATGGACCCAGCTGCACGTTGCTTTGCTGCCATCATAGTCAGCTTCTTGTGGATAGGGGTTAAGCTAGATTTGTCAGACCATTCCTGCTCCTCACAGCCTTCATGTCAGAGAGGAACACTGACTCCTTATACCTTGCCGAGCCCATCAAGCGCCTGCAGGGTCTGTCCTTGGATATCAGCATCACACACAAGTCTGTGCAGTGCTCCAGCCAAGCCAGCACCCCTTCATCAGCCAGAGCTCCCACAGTGACAGCCTAAGTGGCCCCTAGCAGGTCACACCCCTGGTGGTGCACACCCAGCATGGCTTGTCCTGCAGTGCTGACCCTCGCTCCCACACTGGGTGAACACACAACGCTGAGCTGCTTGTGGGGTGTCACTCAGATGGAGTAAAACCTCCACACACACCATCCATCAGCTGGAAGAGCTCCCAGCCACCAAACGGCCGTGCAATTAGTAGGCACAAGGCTGGAATTCCTGATTGATTCCAGGGCACCCAGAGGTCTGATAGATGGAGCACAGAAACGCTGTCTAAATGGAGAGGAACAGACTGGCACCAGCAGAATAAATGCTGGAATTGGGAAAGAAACTCTTTTCCTTGCTGTGCTCTTTGAAGGACAAATGGTAGAGTGATTCTGAAACCACAGTATTGCAGTGCAGAGACCATGGAAAGCAGCTTAGGTTAAGCAATGCTCACAGCTTGGAAATTTATTGTCCTTTCCAGGTATTTCCATGGCCCTTCACAGCAGGGATGGAAATTTTCACAGTCACTTATGAATTTATCCTCACAGTAGAGGACAGGGGAGAGCTTTATCCTACAGGTCCCCTTTATATATATAGAAAGAAGTCTGAGTTTGCCCAAGAGGCAGCAGCAGAAGCAGAATCCAAGCCATGGTTCGACAGCACAGTGCTGTGTCTGGGGGCCAGGCAGTCCCCATTTAATGGGGTTATTCCCATACTCTGCTTAATGAGGTTATCCCCCATCCCTCTGTTATTCCTCCAGCCACAATTAGCTCAGTTGGTTGGAGCACGGTGTTAATAATGCTGATGTTGTAGGTTCAGTCCCAGTATGGGTCATTCACTTAAGAGTTGGACTTGATGATCCTTGTGGGTCCCTTGCAACTCAGAATATTGTGATTCTGTGATTCTACCTCCACCAGTTCTGAGTGATGTGCCAATTCTCAAACCACAGACAGGGCTGTGAAACTGCCACTGTTGGCTCGTGAACAGCTTCCCCTCTCTCAGTGGTCAGCAACAGAGGGGCTGCTGCAGCATCCTCAGGTTCAAAGGAGCTTCCAGCCTCTGCCATACAACCAATCAATCAATCCAACAAACAACTCACTGAACTGGAACATGGGTGGTATCCGTGGAACAGCACATTGCAGACATGAGAAATCATTGTGTAGCGACTGGGGATGTGGGGCTGGGACCCACATCACTTACTGCTAAGCACGTACGAGCTCAGGAAGGTCTTCCCTTTGCAAGCTGCCCTGGGGTCGGGACCTGCCCCTGCTCACCAGCACGTGCAGTGCAGAACATGTATCGGAAACATCTGCTGTCACTCATTTCACCTTTGGGATACAGGGGGCATTCAGTGGGATGTAACTTCCACTCTCTGCTGCTCTCTCTGGGACCTGCTTCCCAGAGCTGCACTGCCCTGGCTCCAGGGCCCAACAGGGAGGTCCAGGGGGGTAACTGGCATTTTTCAGCAGCCAGAGGTTGTGCAAAATAGGCATGGAAGCAACAGCGAGGAAGCAGAAAATAAAACAAGCCCTGCGGCACACGTCACATCGCTTTCCACGCTCCATGGCCAGACACAGCACTGGAATAAGATTGATGCAGCTGAAGAGCTCACTCCTTATTACAACCACTGTCGCCAAAATGGGGAGGTCTTCGGACATCACGCCTGGACCAGATGCACAGTCACTAACTGCTCAGAAGCCTGTGTGACATTTATCAGGGGTCTGCTACAGGGCACCCCTGACCAGGACAATCCAGTAGGTGAGGCCCTCTGGCCCTACATTATAGGCAGCACATTTTCACTTTATTGGAGATGCAAAAATATGTTTGTTGGAGCAGGTGCCATCCCCTTGGTTCATCACTGACGCTATGTTTTAGTAAGCAGTGAAATTCTCTTTGTCACTCCTCAGCTGGCCATGAACACAGGGTTGCTTAAAGCAGAGGAGAGATGGTCCCACTCTCTTCCCCTGTTTCTGCTGGCCTCCTCCGTGAGCCAACTCCTCCGACAGACGATCCAGTATGCTTGGCTGGAAGAAAATCATCCAAGCAAAACAAATCAAGGGGCATCTCTGCGTGCTTGGTGAGTCGGGTCAGCTCAGGGAAGGGCAGGCAGTGCGAGAAGAGCTCAGAGTTGCTACCCAGTACCTTGTGCTTACTGGGAAGCACCGGTGGGTTTAACTGCAGACCCACAGCCTTGGGGCACACAGACAAGGAACTTCTCTGCAAGGTGAGTGAGGGTAAATGATGAATGTCTGCCACTCATCACTGGCTCCTGGCTGAGGCCAGACAGCAGTGATAAAGCGCCTGGGATGACTGAGCGGCTGTAGCTGTGCTCAGCATATGAAAAGCCCAGTGAGCCCAGTCACCTCCTCCCTGGCTGCACAACCAGCACTGCCCGGGGCTCTGCTTGAGGCAGGCACCACACAAGGGGAAGAAAAGTCTCCCAAGCAGCCGTGGAAAGGCCCTGGCCTGGTGACCAACCCCTGTGTACTCAGACATGCAGGCACCAATGTGGCCCCACAGGTATAGCTCCCGGTCCGGCCATGCCCAGCAGAAGGCTGCTAAAGCTTGCCAGAGCCCAGCTCTCTGGCGGGGATTTGCAGTGCTCTGATTCAGCTCCAGCGTGTCAGGTGCTGTGTGGGCAGGGAGACAGACTCAGCACAGGGAAAACCCACGTTTGGAGTGGGGCAATGCTGGGGGATGCCTGCCTGCAGGGAAACACTGAGCACACACACGCACAGGGCTGGGGGAGAGGTAAGAGCCATCCCTCCTCCATCTGAACACTCCAGGCAGACCTGACTGACAAGGGCACAGTGGCTTTGCACTCCTCAGGAAGAGTTTTCATGCTTGAAGGCAGCAGGATGATTTGAGAGAGAAAGCTGCAAACGGATGAACTGCTGGGAGAGAAGAGGCTGCAGAGCAGAGCTGAAGATCTGGGGAGAGCCTCGAGATGAGGCTGGCCCTGGCTTTGCATCCTAGCCTCCTTCCTCCTCATGGCTGAGACACCCCTTTTTGTTGCAGCATCCTCCTGCAGCTCCTCTCAAATGCCTTCAGGTCAGACAGAAAAGCCCCACAGGCCTCATTGCAAGGAGAAGCTGATGACGCTCAGCAGTTCCCAAACTCCTGCAGCTCCAGCAGATTTCAGCCATTTGCTCTACAAATCACTACCTTTGAGGGTTCCTGACTTCCAGCCCTCCCCGATGCAGCAAGGGAGGTCTCCTGGGCAGCCTGGCCCTGGCTCTGCCTCCCCACAGCCAGCCAAGGGCTGCAGCAGCAGCTGCAGCCGCCGCTGCCCCCATCCCTCTCCCTGCAGCAGCCACCTCCTTGCCTGCTCCCTGCAAAGGTTTGCTCTAAAAAGAACAAATCTTGAGAGTAATCGGCTGCCTCCAGACAGGAGCGAGCGCTCTTCTGAGTGCCCTAGTTAGCAGGCAGTGCCCCTCGCACGCACTCAAGCAGTTACATTTGTTTTTACTGTGTGGAACACAAATTTATTCAATGTAAATGTGATGTTTTAGGCAAAAAAAGAAGACAAAAATCGTGGATTCACTCACTCTCCGCTGCCCAGCTGAGCAAATGTTTAGCTGACTTGCCTGTGCTGCCTCCTGCCTGCCTGCCACAGGATGCTGCTGGGACTGGAGGAGAGCCAGGCCTGGCTCCGGGGACAGGTGGGGGTCTTGAGCCCTGCACCCACACAGGCAGTGCTGGCACCACTGCTCCCTGCCCCGTGGCATTCACGCTGGCCAGGCAACTCCGTCCCTTTGCTTTCTAACCCAGCACAGGAAGCAAGTCAATGGAGGGAGGAACTCAGGGCTGACACTGTGCACCCCAGAGGGAAACAGCACTGGAGCAGTCAGAAGTAGGAAAAGAGACAGTTATTATTAAGGACACTTTGTTCCAGAAGAGAATGCAATCCACATGTGCAAGTACAATTTTTTACAAAGAAGGTACGGGAGACCCTTCCAGCACTGCTCAGCCTCCAGCCTCCCAGAGGAAGCAGAGCCTGGACAGAGGGGCAGAGGAGATCAGGCAGGCACAAGTGCTTGGTTTAGAAGCAGGAAGGCAGTGCTGACAAATGCCATGTTGAGCTGCAGGCTTCAGAGGGGCTGGTTTCAGACATGGGACACAAGCCCGTCATTCTGGTCCAGCTGCCTTGGAGACTCAAGGTCTTCACTCCAGGCATTGAGGTTCTGGTCTGAGCTCTGCCAGTTATTCTGCATTCACACACAAATTAGCCCCCTGATGTCCAGTGTGGGACGCTGGACTTGAATGTTCAGGAAAAAGAGTAACAGGCAGCCAAGGGAGCTGTCAAAGCTTACAAGATTTTGGGGTCTCCCACTGTACAGAGCAGAAAGGCACGTGGGTGACTTGGGGCAGTGTGGCAGCTCCCTGTCATCCCCTGCATCAATCACCATGCTGGGATGCCACGTCTTCCACCCAGACCGAAGCAGACTTCTCCTCACCAGTCTCCATTTCTGTCTGTCCTTTGCAGAGCACCTGATGGCGTTAAGCATCCAGATGCTCTTTTCCATCCCCAAATTTAGCTCTTTTCATGGGTTGCTATCCATCTGAACCCTGCCCAAATGGCAGAGCTGCTTTAGTATTAGCTGTCTGTCACTGACCAGCTCCTTGCTCCCAGAGCCAGCTGCACGATGGCACTTAACTGCCGAGCTCAGCCATGCGCACACACCAGGCACTCCCAAGTCAAGCTGCCCACGGATATCGGCCTTCGCTTGTTTATAGCCCAACTGCAGATTTAGCACCGCTGAGCTCGCCGTTAGCTGCTCAGCCTTTCCACGCCCGTCTGTATTTTGACATTACAAAGCGTGTTTAACTCATGAATACTCCCAGAATATTCCTGCTGGCAATTCTCCCCTCCTGCCCGCCCATGCTGGACACTTGCACCGCAGTCGCATTTTCCAGCTGGTGGGTTGTTTTTACTTATAGACTCCTACCAGTTTTCCAGCTGAGCTTTTGTTCCAGGCTGGGAGTTCAACTTAATAACACAAGTCTGGCTTTTCTCAGTTGTCTTTTGCAGAACCACAGCCCGACTTCGAAAGTCTTGGGCCCATCTTCCAGGCCACTCTCACTGTAAACGGCGCAAAGGCAGTGGATGTGCCTGGTGCTCAGGGAATACCCAAAGGGCTGGAGCTCAGCAGAGCTAAAGTTTACATGGCCCAAAGGAAAAAAGCCCTGTGGGTAAGCAAACCTGACAGTACTTTCCATCACCACGTGCCTCGCACACCACGCAGCCATGTGTGTGCACATGCAACACAGCTTCCACCCTGAGCCGCCTGCTCTTCAGGATAGACACCTTGTGGTGGAAATACTTATCTCATTTGTCCTCTTATCCTGCCATGCTGAAATGTGGGCTTGCCATAAGAAATGTAATCAAAATATTCCCACGCAAAATAGCTGAAAGCATTATTGGGGGATATTTTTCAAACCTCAATTAGAAACAAGCTATTCTGTAGTTTCAGTTTTGCTTCAGTCTCAGATCAGCAGGGATGTGGCATTTTAATTTCTATAAAAGAAAGGACAAATCTCAGTACAAAGAGAAAGGAAAAAGGCAGACATGCTGAAAAACAAGAGGATAAAAGGAAGAAAATCCAGCACAACTGCCCTAAACAGAAGTAGCAGAGTACAAGGAGGAAAAAAAAGAGCAGCAACCATTTTCCTTGGTAATTTACTTAAGAGATTAAGAGCACAGCCCTAAAACTGCAACAACCATTTCTTCTTAGAGGACAAGGAAACCTCTGGGCATGGCTGCCTGGAGACACATTCATTTTACTAACACTGCAGTGAGTTTGTGCTGTGGCAGCCCCAGAGTTCTCAAAGAAAGAGCCCTGCTGTGCCCAGCAGTGTCCACACACATCCAAATACACACACACACGTGTATGTGTGCCTAGGAGAGAGTTCCCAACCCAAAGACAACAGAAAGCCTGTGACTCCCATCCACTGGAGACTTTACCAGGCCTTAATTGGGAAACAGTAAAGCTGGAATTCTGCAAGGCAAATGTTCCACTGCAGGGAAGGCATCTGCCCTCACCTTCCTTCTCTCTTCACGTTTTTTGAGTTAAATGGATGGATGCATTAAACTGACAATTTAACCACCAGCTGCCACACAGAGGCAGAGGGAAGATGGGGAGTTACAACTCCCACTTCATCCCTTCCTTCTCCCATAGCACCTGCAGACTGGGGGGGCCCACATCCAGATGGGACTCTACATTCAATAGCCTCAATACCATGGAGGAGAAATGACAGATCTACTGCCTGCTTTCATAGATGTGAGTTAGGGATTTAAAAACAGTCCCTGCATTTTCACCTTTCTGACCAAACACAGCTCTGATGAAGTGCCCGGGAAAGCTGGAAGCTCCATCCATGCCACAGGCAGTGAAGCATGAACCAATCCCACTGGGCATCCCTGTACCACCATGGGACTGCAGCAGAGGGGAAAATGAGGTGCCCTCATCTCCCCTCAATGAGCGTCAATCCAGCAGTGTTGTAGCCTAGAGGGTAAATAAGCTGTTTCATTTGACTTCTAGATTTTGTGGCCATGGACTGCCAAGCCAGGAGCCAAGGCATCATTATGGGGTGCAGAAATTGCCTCCCAAGTGAGGAGCACTACACTGGAAAGCCACGTGGAGGGCACAGGGGAGGTGTGGACACTGACTCTGAGACAGTCCAAGGCAGAAGTTGTGTTTCCACCCCGCCTGACCGTGACCAGACCATGCTGCCTGTTTTTATCAGAGGGAAATGGATCAAGAAATCTGTCGTGGCAATGGCCAAAGGCAAGGTCTCTGGGACACACTGCTCAGGTGCTGGGCTAGCAGATTACCCCACGTGTTTTGGAGGTTGGCAAAAGGCCTGTTTCTATCTCCATTACATCCAACAGGAAGGTCAGATTGTCAGGAGCAGCAAAGATCGGTGGAATCCAGTAGCATGCAAGTGAAAGGTGCAACTTTACTGACTTCTGGGGTGGATTTACCAAAATGTAAAAAACGTGAGGCATTAAAGCCTCATCCATTCAGAGATCTCGAGCTTCAGTGCTAAACAGCACCAGGGCTCTGAGCTCTACGACATTTCCAAAAGGCCAGAGTTTGAAAAGACGATGTGTAAAACTCTCTGGGTTCTACCAAAATCTAAAGAATTGTTTCCCTTTCTCTCTGTCTGCCTCTGATAACAGATTATTATACTTCTCATACTACTTTATGTTCAAATCACCCAAACATCACAATCAGGCTTAAATGCAGGCAATCAAATAAAATATGCATTTCACAGACACTGATTTCCACACACTGACTACTAAATTGGCACAACTTACTACTTTTATCCTGAAAGATGGAAATGAAGGGGTCAAGATCTTTTAATAGACAGAATAGGTAAAAGGCACAAAAAACTACTGCCTGCTTAAGAAATTCCTTCATTTTAAAAAAAGGCTTAGAAAGTAATAACAAAGTGGAAGGACAGAAGAAGCACTGAAGACGCACACACACCCTCTCTTATGGCAAAATTCTCATTAGAGTAACAGGCTTATTCTCATCTCTCCTGCTCACCTTTCCACTTTAGTTCGAAAATATGTATTTTTTATCCACAAGTTGATGGAGTTGAAAAGGCAGGGTAGCTGTCTGGCTCAGTCACTAAGGCAGGTGTAATAAAAGACAGTCCTCCCTATCATTTGTACTTCATAGACACAAAGCAGTTTAGGGCTCAGTAAAGCAGGAGAGGAGCTCTCTAGAGAGGCACTGCCAAGTGGTCTCAGCCTGTGGTGGGTTTGTAAAGCATTGATGGAAAAGTTTAATGCATCTTTCAGGAAAAGCACAGAGACTGCTCTAGTGAAAGCAGCCTGGAGTCCCACCAGCTTTCACACTCTGAAAATGGTCTGGAGAAAGACCCAACTCTCCTCAGCTGGAAACTGCAACTACATATCTTACAGAATACATCTGCAAGGAAAGAAAAAAATATTCCTAGCTTCACTAATTGCCTTAAATCTTCCCAAAGCCCTGGTCATTTATCTTCTCCTCAGCTTATTTTGCAGATATTCACATTGATCTTGAAAGCTTCCATCACACAAACCCAGCGTCTCAATGGCAGCGAGGATTATCACAGCCTCCGCAGACTCGGAGCTACTGCTCGGATTCACAACGAGCTCCCCCTCGTTCTTCTGTCTTGCTGAATTTCTTGCTCTGACAGCATCTTCGGGCAACAAGTTCTATCAGTGAGCTACAAGCCGTATTAAAAAGCATTTAACTTGCAGCAGACCTGTTGCCTTTTAATTATACCAGGTGCTCTCTGCTTCTGCTTTCAGCACAGGGGCTGACAGGACCGGCAAACAGACCATCTTAACAGGCACACATCACATCATTACCTTATTGTCTCTTTGATTTTCAGAACTCAATAATCTTAATCTGTTTCATCTACATTTTAAAACTGGAAGAAGTGTGATCTGGGGAATTAGACTAATTTCAAGCCTTACTGAAATAGTGGAACAAACGTTAAGAGAAAAGCCTAAAAGGATAATAGAATTGAACAATGAGCACCAATATAATGAAACAAACTTGATTGCTTTCTTTTATAAAATTACAAAATCAGTGATCAGAGGAAGGAGGTAGACACCACATTCAGTTTTTTGTGGAGCTTTGATACAGCACCTCAAAACCTTGTTCTCAAGGGTAAATTACTGTTGTTTTCAGTAAGAGTGCTATTACTTTAGCTGAAGGACCAGAAACAAAGAACACTGGGTCACTGTTTAGAGCAGAATCCTGTTAATTAACCCTTTATAAATAATTAGCAGAGGTTACAAGCACGCTGTGGAAATGAGCGGTGTGTGTTACAGATGGTTAGCAAACCCTCGGCACACTAAATTCCAGATGATAATAAGATATGGCTGCGGGCGACCCACTGACCCCTCTGCTGTGAGACAGCAATGAATCATTCATCCTCCCTTTATAACAACAAAACCACAACACAAAATTGTGTTCAAAAGACCAAATCAGAGAGGGATGCAGTGGATGTGTTCCTGTGATGAGCTACTGCTTCTCCACGACTTTCCCAGGAAGAGGGGGAGGTGGGGAACCCACTGCCCGCAAGACCAGCATTCCTAACACACAACTTACTTGGCACTTCAGAAAGGCTGAAGCTGTAGGAAAAAAGAAAATCTTAATTTGAAATTTGCTTAAGTAGGTAATGTAGATGGAAAAGGGTATCTAATGGGACGCACCACACTTTAATGCTTCCAGCGATTGAGGAGTGAATGTAGAAAACCAATTAGGAGATTACAATAAGGAAAGACAGCAAAAAGCCCACTTCAGCTACAGACTGGATGTGCACAGGAAACCTTTTAGGGAATAGAAAAATTCCTCTTCACCGTGGCTGCTCCTGGTATATTCCAAATTCTGCAGTTTTACAATCTATTTTCTTTTCTTTTTTTTTTTTTTTCATTTTTTTAGTCCTTTCTTCACTACAGCAGAAGCTCTGGATTTAGCAAAGCACTAAAGGAAATCTTAAACAAACCGCCATGCCTAGAGAGCACACACTCTGCCACACTCCACTGGGAAAATACTCTGAGCCTATGAGATACTTCACCTGAAAGGCCAGGTGAATCCCACACTGGTGTGACTCCTATGGCCTGGAGGCATCTGTCGAATTTACTGGAAAAATCAGCCAGATTGATTCTTTCACTTCTCCAACACGTTGCCCTACACATGCTGTCATCAGTTTTGCTCCTGTTTAGTTTCCCTGCCCTCCCTGTTTGGCTGCTCTGTGAGTGAGGTCCAGCATGGGGTGGTTTTACCACTTTGACTCCTTTGTTTCCTCTGGGCTCCTTGGAAAAAGCCTCTCGACAGCAGTCGGCACAGCCCACCCTGCCAGCACTGATCGGTGCTCGCTGCTGCTCTGGCTGAATGGCCGGGCTGTTTCCTACAACTGTGAAAAAAGCCAGTTTAACAAATCACATATTATTTTAGCTCTGGCACATGAAACCTGCACAAGACCTACACAGTAAATGGGAGACATGCTGTTCTCCTGATGATTTCAACAAAGTCATCAGTAAGACTCCCTCCTCCAGTTTGGCTTGGTGGAAGTCAGGAGCAAGTGCCCTACATACTGCCCACAGCTTGTCTTGTACCACTCCTGCACCACCACCAACCTCCTTCCTCAGTTCCGAGCCTGCTTTAGCTCTCACAGACAAAAGGAACATCCCATGTCCAAGTCCTGGTCCCCATTCAGATGGGGCCACTGAGTGCTGGTACTGGACTGTGTCCAGTTGAGTCTAGCCCACAAGGATGGAGTCTCCACTACTCATCTGTTCAACGTGTTCAGTGTTCCAGCACTCAGCACTGGGCAGTGGGAGTGCTCAAGGACAGTCATCTCCCCTGATGAGAAGCCAGCACCAGAGCATGCAGGAGGGTCTCTCCATAGTGTCAGCACCAGGGAGGAGTGTCCTCTGCTTGGTGACATCCAGCTCCCTGTTGCAATCCACAGCCATAAGCTGGACGTGTAGCTATCTGCATAACATCTCCTTCCGTAAATGAAAGGAGGCTGAGAAGTCATCTCTTTAGAGCAGGAAGAGATTGGACATCACCTAAACCACAGGCTCTGTATGCAGGACATGCCAGAAATGGAAATCTGTGGGCAGAGGGTTATGCTGGTTATTGATTCAACCCATGTGTTTAATGGGATAAAGGAGCCAAAGAACAAAGGAAGAAAGAGGCACAAAGCAAGAGATGACCTGAAGAAAAGTCTCTAGACAAGAACAGACAGGGATCCTGAGTGAAGGAGCTTCACCCCTGGAGATCTCCAAAACCCAACAGACAAGGCCCTGACCAACACATCTAAACAACCCTGCTTCATGCAGGAAGTCAGGCCAGAATCCTGCCATATTGCCCAGGATTTTAAGAACAGTTTTCAGAGCACTGTTCTAGCAGGGATTTCATGTAAGTGTGAGCAAAAATGCTGTATCAGCAAAACCAGCCCTGGCGTGCGATCTCGGAAGGGAGGACGGCATCACTGGCTCCATCATTACTTCCTCCTCCTAATGAGGCAACCCACAGGCATGACAGCATTTGCTAAGCAGCTAGACCAGAGCAGCAGCAGTGCAAAGGAGGTTTGGGTCCAGACTGCCGGAAGGCTTTGCCTGCAGAGCTGCTGCTCCATGACATCGAGTTGCTCTCATCCCAGACATCGGTCACAGCAGAAAGCTGAAGGCAGGAGGATAGAATGCAGGGACAAACTCCCAGTTCACAAGCTGTTTCAAGAAGTGCAGCAAAATTTGGTTTGTTTTGCTTTTCACCATGTTCCTCTTTTCTGTGAGATGCTAGAAAAGCTGTGACACTGGTCAGCTGAGCAACATTTAAAGAACAGATTCACATACCAGGTCCTGAAACCCCTACAAGAAGCACAGTGAGGTACTTTGCAAGAGGGAGTCAGATTTGGGCTATAAAAGCCCTTCAGATCCACAGTAGAGACATTTTGGATCCTGGACACTCAGAACATTCTGCAAAATGTCTATATCCTAAAAGAGAAAGGGTCCTCCAGGTGTGTTCCTGCCAGGAAAATTCTTATTCTTAGGAGCCTGCAAATGATGCTTTTTTTCTTGCTAGGATGTCGCTGGAGGTTAAATGTTATGCTCTCTGCCTTCACTAGGGAGACAGGGAAAACATAAACAGAAAATAAAGTAGAATGTGAGATTATAATTCCTTTTGCACCCCAGGCAGGAGTGGAACCCGTCTCCCTCTCCCGGCCGCGCTCTCCTCTTTTTCTCCCAATGCAAATCGCAGTTGCGGCGTGATGAGAGCCGGCACTTGTGTGCTTTGACTCGGCGCTGGGGATTAGGGAAATCAGCCGGCAGCTTCCTGCAGCACCGCAGCCAATGAGCCCCAGCTCCCCGCCAGCAGGAGCGAGTCTCAGCCAGGAGAAGGCCTGCAGGTTTGGGACAGGAGTTCAAGAGCGCCTTGCAGTCACTACTTCTTCCCGAGGAAAGGGTATGGCTGAGATTCTGCCACTAAAGATTCATCAGACATTTACGATGCTCCCCGGCTGGCTAGAACAGAGCTGCCCCAGTGGGGTGCTCATTGCACACGCAGGCACGAGGATGTGGCTCAGACAAACACAGCCTAATGTTTCAGGAAGCCCTGAAACTGTAAGATACTCTGTGGGCAAGCCAGGATGGACCAGGTAATCGTGACAGGGATGGTGTAACTGTCTCCATAGGCTGGCCTTCAGCAGAGCACTAGAGGAAGACGACTTCCCAATAGTCCTTGTCACAGAGAATCTCCAAAGAATGATGACTTCCACAGGTGACCAGAAGGCCAAAGACTCTGCAAACAGAATTCACTGCCTCTCTTCCCTTCCATTCCTTGTTTTCCAGTCATTCTTGTACATAAACATCCAACAGTAAAGGAGCTGGCCAGAGAAGAAGACAAATCCTTCTGATGCATTTTTGTTCTGATCTTAAAGCTCTTTAAGTCTAACAAATGTTAGTAGCTTTGATTCCTGAAAAGAATTTCCTTAATAGAAAGACAGCACCACTGCAGCCAGGAGCTCTTGAAAAGATAAGTAAGCACACACATACGTGCCTTGCAGCCCCCAAGGCCTTCTTCACCTTCTCACCCTCACCACCTGCACCCAACTTCCAGGTATCTCAGCCAAGTCACTGCCCAGGGCTTACCCTGCCCATCTGTAATATTAGGACAATGACAGAATCTCCCCAGGAACAACGGAGCTCCTGGACAGGCTGCCCCAGCTCACCCTCCTTTGGCCAGGGGGTCAGGTGGATGATCTGCAAAGGTCCCTGCCAACCTCAGTGACCTGGTGACTGACTCGTGTCGCTGCTCTGGGTTGTGGCACCCCAGCCACGTGTCACTGGGACTCACTGGTACAATGTCACACTCATGTCCTGCCTATAGGGCCTGTTGGGAACTGAGCACACAGGACATGGCTGAGACCTCCAGCCTTGTCAGAACAGAGCCACCAAAAATACAGTGTCACTGTGATCCAAGCTGCAGTGCACTCACCTGCTAAGCCCTGCATGCCCTGCCATCATTTTCAGCCCAAGATTGGAGCAGCAGATTCTAATTCACCTTCATCGAGGATGAATTTTAGATAAAATTCAAACTGATTAATGAAGAGGAGGTTAAGCACTTCCAATCAGGGTGGCAAGAAAAGTGCTAGAAGAGTAAAATTGAATCCCACTGTCTCTCTGCACTTCTTAAAGGTGTGTAAGCTCGGAGGACTCATCTAAGATGCTTCCCCTCATCCCTGCTACTGTGGATGGATGAACCCGGCTGATGGGCCACAGCACACTGAGGGTCACCATAAACAAGGTGTCACAGCACACTTCCCTGTGGGACACCAAATGCTAAAAAATACATAACATCAATAATGCAGAGCAAGAGTTTCCTTTCAAATTATTTCCACCCATTTTCCCCATTCTGAAAATTTCATGTTCACCTTGCAGGAGCTGTGACAGCAGAGTGCTCTGCCCTTTCTGGAGCATGAGAAGGAATCAGCAATGGTCCCCAGAGAACTTGGCCTCCTGTCCACCCCTGCTGGGGAGCAGAGAAGGCACGTTTCCTCCTGGGAGTTTTTTCACACTTCCAGTGCAACAGGACACAAAGGTATTCGACCTATCTGGGGTGAATCCAGCTCTCTGTGGAGATTAGAGAGCCTCTGACTTAAATTCAGAGATGAATAACTTCTCTGTTTCTCCTGTGGGATATCCAACATCCACACCTGCATAGACGAGCAGCCACAGCCCTTGCTCTCATTACTCTAATGCTACCAAAGACAAAAAAAATATCTGGATTTGAAGGAAAATCTTCCCGTTCCCATCACCGTTGGCTTCGCCCTATATCCAAGCTCTGGAAGAATGTACAAGCCAGAATTCCACAAAGTTCTCCCTTGCCAAATCTTTTGCAAGCATCCAGAGCTCCAGGCACTCACAAGATTTGCAGTGTGATAGTTTAACAGAGCAATCTTGTGCAGGGAAAGAGAGGGAGAAGATATTTATGGAAGATAAAGCGTAAAGATATTAAGAGTACGGCTTAGATTTTGGGATGTTACACAGTATTTGTAATCTGCACGACCTCAGTGAGCATGCTCACGTAAAGGAGGCAGTGGTCTTTATTCTGAAGGACCCAGAGGAATTTCAAAGCCTAAAAGCAAATTCCCCTGGATGGATCTGCAAGAAGCATTCACAACATATAACCATCCTCTTTCTGAGGAGATTCTCAGATTAAAACACTTCTGCATTATCTCTAATTTGTGCAAGTAGTCCTAATTTCCCACCTGAGTCCTGGGAGACGCCACAGAACCGAACACCTGCACCCACAGACAAAATGCAGCAGAAGACTTCTACAGGATGTTTTAGCAGAACCTCAGTCCACTGGGATTTGTGAAGCATTTTCTCAAATATATAAACCAAAGAAATTTAGAGTCCTGAGGGAAACAGCATTAGTCCAAAAGACAGCCCTGACAATAACACACATGATGACAACAAGACCAGGAAGCTGGGTGTGACAGAGCACTGAGGGACGTAAATGATGGGTGGGATCATCTTCATGCACCCAAATTTCTCCCCAAAACAACACAGTTGTCATATGTGTCTTAGAGTGAGCAAGGGGCAGCAGGAAGAGCTCAGGCTCATCTTCCTCAGCACCTGGCTCGGGGCCCATTTCACTGGAGCAAACTCAATTTCATCCTTCAATGTTTCCAAATCATAGCTGTGACTCCTGCATCCAGAAGATGTCCAGATTTTGAGTGTCCTTCAAACTGGCCAAGTCAGTGAAGTTTTTTGCAAATCAAGTCCCAGGTTTGCACTTGGCAAAGAGGCAGAATTGAAGCAGAAAATAATGTACCTTGTTTTGAGACCAGGCAGAGCTGACGTGGATCTTCCCCAACATCCCCTGACTGCTCTGGTGCTGGATCAAGAAGCCTGTGTCCTCTTTGTTAAGAGATATAATAAAGCAAAATTGCTGTCCTAAATATTACTAAAGCACTGGCTGGCATGTTTAATAAACCTTTCCATTTGGGTAAATTAGCACTCATCTGGACAAGTGCTGAAGTGCTGTTACTTGAAGAAAAAAATTCAATGCTCAGAGTCTAATTTAAATAATTATCAGCATATTTCTGCTCTGCCTGTTTCGCTGAAATTACCAGGAGACTTGATGCAGTCTGAGTGTAAGTGCCTTTTGTCTGCATGTAATTTATTGACCCCGTTTCAGTTAAGTTTTTGGCCCACTCACTGCTGTGCTGGAGGACCATAACCAAAAAGGACTTTATGGCCTGACAAAGTAAAATCAATAACAACTGATCTACTTTTACCCAAATCCCTTTCAAGACCTGTAAGTTACTTCCTTGTGTTTTCCACACGAGGTAGATCTCAGATCTGTGAAATCTGCTGTTCCCATCGGGTTGCTGTTTGGGGATCACGGGTATTCTTGGAGAAGACAACTGACTGGAGATGATGGTCACCCCATCCCTGCAAGCCAGGCTTCAGGTGTAGGCAAATGCTCTTTCACAGCAAATCTGTGCAGTACTGGGATGTATGCTGAAATACTCTCTTACACCCTCCAAAACCCCAGAGTGTGGATACCAGGTCTTCAGCACCAAATACTTCCTCCTACAGACCTCCAGCCATCCCATGGCTGTGTTCCATGAGGGACACAGCCTGGAGCACCAAGCAGCCACAGGCTTGGCTCCCAAGAACAGAACACCCCTGGGCACACAGCACTGACCTTCAGCTACACTCGTGGCAGAAGGCCTCGGTACCCAGCACACTGGTCAAAGGATTGATTTTATTTCTAGCAAGGAAAACATAGAGAAAACTCCTGAATTATTTTTCTCCATTTTTTTTGGTTGAAAAGTGGCACTGGTATTTGTGCCTTTTCTTCTGCCCTAGCTCCAAGACTGCCAGCAGAAAGCATCACAAGACCACTTGCTTGCTCGAAACGCCCCCTTTCCCTGGGAGCAGCTCCAACCAAGCTGCCAGCAGCACTGGTTTGGAGCATGGAGCTCCTCACGGAATGCTGTGCAGCCCTCGGCACGGGGTGGTGCTGCCAGGGAGGGGGGCAAGGTCTGCCTGGACGAGATGAAGGTGACGCTCCCGCCCTGCTCCCGCTTCCCAGGCTGCGTCTGCATTCCGCTCGCGATCCCGCCATCTGCACCTTATGGCTGCCGTGACGAGGGAAGCTTCCCTCCGGGGCACGTTCTGCAAACCTCGCATCCACCAGCTCATCAATCCTTGGCTCCCATCAAAAGACAAACTTATAAACAGGCCCAGACGCTTCTCCCAGGTTTAATGGAGGCAGCTAAGAAGCTGTGATCGTTCGATGTTTTCCAATGATAGTGGTGATGCCTGAGGCCAGCTATAATATTACCATGAAATAAATCTGCAGCGATATAATTAGCAGGGATGCTATTACGCTCAGGTTTTAGGGATGCTCAGCACAGAGGGAGAAGAGCAGCTACTCAGAATGGGACCTTGCTGAGGTTCTGGGTTTGAGATAGGGCTGGGAGTAGGAGAGACAGAAAAACTCTAATGTCAAGGCAGTGTGGACTACCTGCATTAGTCTGTAGGCAAAATAAATCTAGTTTTTGAATAGCCAGAGGTTATGGCAAACACAGGTCTGTGCCAGTCTCAGGGTTAAATCCAGCCAACTTTCTCCTTGCCACTCCAGCTACCTCTGCCCTGCAAGCAGCTGCGGAGTTTAGGTGACACTTGCAAAGCTGCTGCTTCTTCCAGCATCCAGTCTGTGATGTGCCTTGTGCTCCCCTAAACTCGGATAGGAGGTGGAGCAGGGAGATGCAAACCAACGCAACTCTGAAGCCCAAGTCTGGCAGGAGGAGATGACTGCTGTTTCCTCTGTCACGCTGCATCAAGAGAACAACACCCTGTTAATTCTGCCACTGGTACATATAAAAGGTAGACAAATACCACTAGGAACAACTAGGAGGAAAAGACAGAAGCGCCTGGGTTAGAAAATGGGATGCTACTCGTATCTGCAAGGAATAGCTAAGAAAAGAGTTGGCACTTACACAGTGTTTTCTGTTGCTTGCAGATGTAGCACTAAAAGTAAGAGCATAGAAAAAGGATATAACTAGAGCAAAATATTTTAGGATCAGTGGTCATGGGGGAGAGGAAGGGAAGAAGAAAGTCGACACATGCCAGGATTGATCCTCAGTTTTGACACAAAATCCTTATGGCAGTTAAAAGCCACATCCAGGGAACATGGAGTTCCTCAGGACTCCCAGCCAGACTCCCTGGAAGAGTTTCTGCCCCATACACAGGACACAGACTCGTGAGCTGGAGCTCCTGTGCCAGTGTCTGCATGGCATGTCATGGCTTGATTGACATGTTAGGAGAGAGAGTTTGCACCAAAATCAAGAGATCATCCTTTAAATGTGCTGGGCAGGAGATGCCCTGGAGGAAAGCCCTGAAGTAGACAGCCTGCCCTCAGCTAAGGTTCAAAAACTCTTCATAAGTTTTAAGTGTGTTTCCAAATCTGCAGTCAAATCCTACACCTTCCCTCTTTTTTGCTACAATAAACTTTATCTCAGAATGTAATCTAGTAATAAAAATGGTTTTAAAATGATCTGACAAGCACTAGAAACCCCATTTCTTTTAGAGTGACAACTCTATTTACAGCCTCACATACATATACTCTGGTTTATATTCTACACGCACACCAGGCCCTCAAGATTTGGGATATATCCTTTCCATCCACTTGCAAGAATCAATTTCAGTTGTGAAAAGAAGTTCTTCAGCAGGGAGAAGGTAGGAAGAAAGACTGCCTCTAATGCTGGGGTCTCTGTACATCTCCCAGGACAGGAGTGCAGAAGGATAGGCAGCCCCCCCCATATCAGGGCGGTCTTACTGCACTTGAGCAACCCTCCCAACTCCAGGGGCCACCTCTCCAGCAAGAGCCATATGCCCATCCTGGACAGCCCAGAGGGCTGCTTTAGTTGAGGGGAGGTGCAAAACAGCTCGGCAACATCACACAGGGAGAAGATTTAGGGTGCGTTCAACTCTAACTCTTTAAAAAGGGTGCAGAAAATTGCTAAACTGCTGAAAACATTCACATTCAAAGCCTGAAGTGGCCAGGGAACAATAGCACCAAACAGGAGCAGAGCTGAGAGAAGGAGCTTTGAGCTCCAGGGAGATGTTATTGTCGTAATCACGCATGAAGGACACCTTGTAGCTAAAAGTTCCAGAACTTAATTAGGAAGCACAGCTCTTACTCCCGGGTGTATCAAAGACAAAGAATGATCTCTCCAGGCCTCAGTTTCCCCATGCATAAAGCTGGAGCAGTCAAATACATCTACACTAAGGGAATACAGCACTTGCTTGGATGCACTTGGGAAGCCAAACTACCTCTATCTTGAATTTTGCTTCTCTGTTCCCACACTCACCCAAGCACACAATTCTTATCTCCTCTTCCCCATCGTGGTTTCCCACTGCCCCACGCTGCTGACAAGCTCAACACCTTCCATATCTTATCCAACTTCCTCAGTTACAGGCACACCAGCAGAGACATCCTCATCTGTGTGAGTGAAGAGAGAGGCACGGTTAAGATTAGCAGCAGGAACAGCACGGACCGGCGTTGGCTCCCTGTATAATTAGCTGGTATAAAAGCTGTGCCATCTACTGGCATCCAACTGAAACACTGCTCCCAGCACTGCTCCCATCCAGTTGTTGTTGCTCCAGCAGCTCTTTGCGTAGAGCTGAGGTGGGATTTCAACTCACCCTTGTACAGATGAGTTTGCCACACACAAGTAAGTGGCAAACAAGGGACAGCCAAAGACACAAGCTCATTTTGCAGTACCAAAACCAGGCACTCACTGGAGCCCTGCGTTTGCATTTCACTCCCAGCCCTTACAATCCCCCACTTGCTATGGAATTACCAGCTTTACTCAAAGGATGATTTTTTTTTTTTTAATTATCATGCCTGCAAAAAAACCCAGTCAACCACCATTTAAAATTAACTTCCCATTATTATGCCTGAAATTTTGGGAAGACATTTTGGCAGGCACAGTACTGACCTACAGCTGGCAGCCCTACACAGAAAACTGGAGTTACCCCTTCCATCAAACCTGTAGGGTACTTCCAATAGTCTTTACTGCTGTTACCTGGTCACTTTCAAGGATGTAGCACACCCTAAACAGCAGAGGAGACACAGAAACCAAGGACATAAAGCAGAAACACCAGCCCAGAAAACAGGTGACCATCAGGGACAGGCAAGCCGAGACCACAAACCCAGGCTAGGTTATGGAGGAGCTCCCATGTCCTCACCAGCACTGCTGCAGCCCAGCTCTGGGGTCTGTGGAGCTGCTTCAGTTACCCCAGTTCCAGCCCCTCACGTCCCAGTTCAGCTGGTGGCTCCATAAGCACCACCAGGCAGGCAGGGGCACAGTTAAATATTTTTGCTCGCAACCTTTTCATGTTGCTTTCACTTCAGATCGTGCCTCCGAACGCTGACAGATTCCTCATTGCAAGGCTGTATTAAGCTGCTTTTTAATTGCATTTTGAGGGACCCAAAGGCCAGCAGGCAGAAGGGCACTTTATTTTTTCCAAGGAACATTATTTTTATTGTAGAGGCAGGAAAGGTTTCCATTAATCCTCAGCAAGCAGACAGCTTCCACGCAGCACGCTGGCTGCAGGGACGGCCGCTCCAGAGCGCGGGGATGATTTGAGCACTGTCTGCTGGAATATCACGGCTCCCAACAACTCCTCTTCAAAGAGCAGATGACAGGCTTTGGCACGAAACTTGCATTAAATTGATACAATCTCTTTAATGTTATCGCTGGCTCTTTATCACAATGGTATGTGCAATTTACATTCTTGTCGCCTTTTTTTTTATTAAGATTTGCTAGATCCTTATCACTGATATTTTACACATTGTTGTAGTGTCACTCAAACATTTAATTGGACATCAGCTGCTCTGGGAATATATAATAGCTCCTTGCTATGGGATAGGGCGAGATGCTGATGGATTTCAGACTCTCTCCATGAAAGCTTCAAGGGATGCAAAGCAAATCCATGGGGACAGAAAGCAGAGTCCTGGTGGGCACCATCCCAGGGCAGGGAGCACACTCTGTGCCAGCTCCTGTGTGACAGCACAGCACCACGTGCCCAGAGCCAGGCTAAATGCTGATCATCCAGGGCACCTCGGGGGCTGCCTCCTGCTCCTCACCTGCAGCCAGCCCTGCTATTGAAGTCAGTCCTGTGCAGCGACCTACTGAGATAAACTGAGCCAAAGCTGATCTGGGGTTTGTGGGCTGCAGAAATGAAACTTGATAAATCTACTTTTTTTTTTTAAAAAAAAAAAAAAAAAAAGGTGAGATTTGAAGAGAGCTTTGAGACAAAGCTTCATGCAAGTCCATTAACCTCCAGCAGCAAGCCTCCACCCCCCCACTCATTAGTCTTTAACTTCACTACCTGGCTGTAAACACAGCTATACAAATAACTGAATTTTCAGCCTGAGGATGAAACCCTTCAAAAAACAATCCTCATTCCACCAGAAATGAACTCAAAATGATTCACTGTCCCAGATCAATTACTCACATTCAATATGAGAGCCTTCTAGCCCACATCACGCATCTGAAACTTTCAAGGGGAAAAACATTAAACAAGAATAAATTTGTTGGAGGTTTTTCTGCCCAAGATCTTGGGCTTCGGAGAGCTCTTTGAGGATGTATAGCATCACAGAGGGCAGGGGCTGAACCCTCAAGGGACTGAGAGCACATCTGTAAGTGCAGAAGCACATACTCCATGCAAACCTACAGGTAACCCTGGGGAAATAAAGTTGCCCCTCTCACCATGCACAGATTACAAAGTCACAGGACAGGGTGCAGAAGCAACTCCAGGTACCAAACTGTCATGGAAATGCATTTTCTCATGCCAAAATTAACCAAGAAAATGCAAATAAATCCCTTTTTCGATGACATGGTTTCTTTTACTTTGCTATCATTGCAAGCATATCTTCCCAATCATGTTTAAAGGTTGTTCTATAAAGAATTAAATGGTAATTCCCTTCCCTAGCACTAATTCCCTCAGAGACCTCCTCCTCTTCTGCATCACTCACCAGTTTATATCTATATCTATCTTCACAGATAGACCAATAAGTCATACCCATCTGCTTTTACCCTTTCAACCACCCTCAAATGCCTCCTCTTAGAGCACAGCCCTGCCAGGCCTCAGGAGGCTGAGAGGGTAAGGACCAAGCTGAAGGATCTGAGTTTTGAGACAGCCAAGCACCACAACTGCTGCAAATCCCCTGCCCATACCAATGGCTTCAGTCACCTCCACCTCTGCTAGGAGCGCTGCTCCTGTGCTGGAAAAAACCAGGAAAAACTGAAAAACAACATGCAAACTGCTGTCAAATACATAACACAGTGTGAGGAAGGGAAGTAAACACCCTTTAAGAACTATTTCATCCTTCTCTTCACTCGGTCTCAGAGGTGTCTGGGTTCCTCACAGCGTGGGGTGCAGAGCGCAGGAAGACAAGGCACGCACAGCAATTAAACCCTCAAAGAAAGGTCAGTTCCCATTGCAGGGAGTTCCTATTCCTCCTGCCTGTGCGTGCAAACCAGCCTGGCAGCGCTCAGAGAGGGCGTGAGGGCAGGCTTGGCTCAGGCTAAAAGCCCAGCTAAAGCTCCCAGCACGGCTGTGACCCGAGCCCCGGTGACGCCTTTCCCTGGTCTTAAAATTAAGAGCTAAACACGGTTAAGAGGGAAAAAGGGTTTTACCTCAGTATTTATTTAAGGATCTTCAGGTGTACTGAAATGCACCCCGAAATGCCCACTGAAAAAATGGCTACCCACGATGTAATGCATATAGAATTACAGGCTTTGCAAATCAGCACATCTATCAAAGATTCCCCAATGAGAGACTCAAATGAGACCCCTCTGCGAGGAACCTTCCCCCTGGCTGGGCCTGGCTTTGTTTACAGAATGTGTTCTGGAGAGGCCCTCAGTGTCTGGGGTTTCCAGGATGTTTGGTCTCTTGGCTTAACGGAATATTGGGTCTAAGGGAAGTTATCAAACTTAAAGAATTATAACTCTGTAGGCTAAAAGCACTAAGAATACATAAAAGCTATATAAAAGAGTGTACAAAAGGCATATAAAAGAAGAAGCAAAAAATCATCACGGCATCACCGGAACCTCAGCCCCAGCTGTGGCGCAGGCACCGACAGCGAGCCGCAGTTCCCTCCCTGCGGCGCGCCTGCCTCATCCCTGAGTGCAGCACACAGAGGGAAGATGCTCGGGGGCAGGGAGGCAGCTGTAAGCCTAAAATAAATCCCTGGGCAAAAGCATCGAGTGCAGAGCTAAGTGGTACAGACCTGGAGCATGAGAACCAGCTCACCTCTTGACGGGGTAAGGGACCAGATGGATATTTCAGTCTTCAGGAAGGGCAAAGTCAGGCAACTATTTATTTGCACAGGGTAAGTAAGGAAGCTCCACTCTGGGTTGGAGACATCATCTTTGCAGAGCTGGTTTTGCCTCCTCTTTTTGCTTCAGGCCCTGAAAGGGCGTACCCCCCCCACCCTCTTCCAGACAGGTGTTTTCTTTAAACAGCAACTGTCCAGACTTCTTTCAGCAAGTACCAGAAACAACAGCCTCAGTCTGCCAAGGGCAAGAGAGGACAAAGGTTTCTTCATCTGTTCTTCACCAACAGCCACGCACAGGGCTGGGGATCTGCTGTGGAGACTTACTGAACACTGTAGCAGGTCGGGACCATCGCTTTTCACTCCCCCATCTGTGACTCCCGATGCACTGGTGGCACTGAGTCCCTTCCTTGTATGTGTGCCACAAAACAGGATCATCCCAGGACCTCAGTGTGCAGCGGTGCTGGGGAAGCAGCAGCCCCCTGGGTCCTGGCAAACCTCCGCTGCCCCAGAGTGCACCCAGCAGCTCACCAAGTTGTAAAGCCCACCGGGCTGGGCTGCTGCCAAGTATTCATGGGAGAAGAAAGGGAAACGTTCAATGTAATCTGCATGAAAGTGCAGGAAGCCCTAAATCGTGTTAGCGCTATTAAGAAAGCTGGTTACATTGCTCAGCAAACTGGCCCAATACAGGTTTGATAGACTTGTTACAAACATCTCATTGTCCCTGATTAGATTAGACAATCAACCCCCATCCTGGTGTGTGGGCATTGTTTGACTCCCCTCTGCAATCTGTAAATTAGAATTCCAGACCTGGGAGATTGGATTCAAATTGGATTACTGGAGCAGGTCCAGCATGTGAACAATTGGGAGGCAGGAGAAGACACACACACACATGCACAAATGAATAAATAAATAAAAAAACAAACAAACACATGGGGACTGTCAGCCAGGATTTGATTAGGAGCAAATTAAAAATAGAATTAAAAACAAAACCCACCAACCAGCAATTAGCAAAGAAGTGGGAAGAGGGCTGGATTTGTCACTATGAAATAAGGAAGCACAGAGGTCCTGCCTTTAAATGGTTTGTACTTCAGCATGTGCAGGGTTGATGTTGGTTGTGGTCCTTACTCCACCAACTCAAGAGCTCCTGTCCATGGCCGTGCAGCTGGAATGGTGCAGGAGTGCCTGAGGCAGCGAAGCCCCACACCTCACCAAACCCACGGGCTGTGTCTGAGCCCACCTGAGCTATGTTTATTCCTTCTCTCCTACCCCATTTTGCTGCCTAGGCAAGACAGGTAATATGTCCCTTAGCTGGGACCCAGCAAGCCACAGTATGACCACTGATAGCCTTCTGACATGCCCAAAAGGCCCCCCCACCCAGGTCAAACCCAAGGCTGTACCACACTGCAGAAGGGAAACCCGCAAGGACTGCAGGAGCAGCACCACACGCTGCCAGCCAGTGTGAACCCCTGGTGCACTGCAGCTTGGGAGGCTCCCCCTCTCCTGGCCCCGGACCTCTCCAGTTAAACACATCAATGACTTGGCCAGTGAGCACCTGGAAGAACATCCTTCAGACAGCTCTGCAAGGCAGGGAGATGGCAACAGGACCTTGCTCTGCCAGAAGCAAGGAAAAATCCAACACAACCCCAGGGCTGCTCCTGCTGAATGCTGACTCCCCTTTGCTGCCCGCCAGCAAAACCAGAGGACAGCAACAACCCCAACAGTGAAGGAGGGAAGACTTCCTGATGATTTCCTACCAGCCTGTGCCATGACAGAGATCAGTGCCTCTGCTGCTGAGAGAGGAGGGAGTGGGGAGATGCTCTGAACTGGGCTGAGACATGCTTTGCTGTATGCCAATTTTTGCAGCTCTTCAGACAAGTGGCACTTTTTATTGTCCCTATCAGGGAGCAGAAACCTGATAAAGACTCCATTCGCCACATATCTGCAAGGGAAATCTCAGGGCTATCAGAATTGTTAAAGGGATAAACCTGTCCAATTAAATCCCCTCTGCACTCTTGATATATGCTTGTGCCAGGCTCAAATGGAGCTTGGAACTGGTCCCAGTTGAGCAGTAATGCACTGAGTGTTCAACCACGACTAAAAGCACAACTGGCCTCAGCCCTCCTACAATGCCCCCACTGACCAGCTTCACCCTGAGAAGCTGATTTGGTCAGTACTTTGTGGTAACACACCAAACTCTCACCTCACCCTCCATCACAGGATCCTAAAGCATGGCCAAATACTTACTGCATCAGCACTTCAGAAGAAACATGCAAGAAAAAGTGCCAGTAAGTGGAAAAACTCAAGGCTGAGGGTGAGGGGTGGAAATAGGAGATGGAACAGCAAAATATGGTTAAGGCAGTACAAAACCCCAAAAGCCTTACCACCAGACCAACCACCTTTTCTGTGTGCCAAATCCCAGCTCTTCCAGCCTCTTTCCCTTAGGATCCAAGGTAAAGGAAGATGGGAACACCTACAGCCACATTCCCTCAGGCTTTGTAGCCACAGGAAACCCAGCCAGACTTCCCTGCAGAATGCTTTCAAAATACAGGAAATCCCCAGTCTTGTCCTTTGTATTCTTTTTTTCTGCCAAAAGAAAATGTCTAATGCCAAGTGTAGATTTTACTACTCTGGTTGCAGTAAAATCTGAGTGAAATATATTGTGACCTCCTACACCTTAGCTGAAGGAACAGGAACCTTCAGCCCTCCTACCAAAGCCCTGCTTTCCCCCAGATGCTCATTCCACACTGGAGCCAAATACGCAGCAAAAAAAATATACTATTAAATTTCACAAAAACACAATTAAAAAACCTCCTCACAAACCTTCCTCCTACTCCTGGTAAGTGCTGTTAGTGCCCTCATCACCAGAGCCGTGCAATGTGCACCAGACCTGTTGCACACACGTACTTCTACATAAAATACCCACAGATGCACATAGTACACATCATAAATTCTCTGATGCAGGAAAGTGGCATTTTGTGCACTTCTGCTCAACACATCGTATTTGATACTGCACACAGCTGGGGTCCACAGGAAATGCAACAAACTTCACCTTAACTCAAAAGATTGTGCCAGTGCTGTACAACTTGCAAAACTAAATCGGCTCTATGGAAAAAATACCAGCCCAACCATGTCACCATCAGGGCAACTCCAGAGCCTGCAGGCATCCAGACCATGTTCTATCGATCAGGAGGCCTCTTTTTGGAGATGGGGGAAGGCCACCAGCACAGACAGTAATCTTTAGGCTGGTCACAGTACATGTTGAATAGTTCACTTCAGGGCATAACCCAGCTCAGTAAACTGTGGCATGTGTCACTCTCAGGAGGCAAAGCAAATTGTCTGTGGTTAAATATGTGAAGAATGAAGCAGTCAGCATCCAAAAGCAGCCTTCACAAGAACTGTATAAAAAGGAGGAACAATCTTAAAACATATCCTAGGATCTAAAATTTCCACCTCTCAGCCTCCTCCTCCATCAAATCACAACTTCCTTCTCCCCCAGTCTGCGGAGCTTCAGGAAAGAATAGACCTGGAGGTATCACTCATGCACTTCACACAGTGTTCTAAAAGAAAGAAAAAGCACCCCTTGGCTTTGGGAATCTGGACCCACACCATGCACACCCTCAGCTGGTGGCTTTTCCCTGCCTCACTCAGTGCTCCACCAGCAGCAAACTCCAACATCTGGGCTCCTAAACAAGCTCCCAAAGAAGCCCCAGCCTGTACCTGTCTCTATGGGCACATACAAAGGCAAAGAGGGGTCTGAACACACTAAAAAACTGAAGAGGAGATAGGAAATAAAGTTGAAAAAGTGACAAAGAATCTACTTGGCAAAAAACCAACCTGCTGAGTTCTAGTCTCCGATGATGTCAAGCCGTGAGCCAGCCAGCTGTGATTCCCAGCACAAGGAAAACCCAAGGGGGATTTGTAGCCTTTTGGTCTCCTGCCACCTCGTTCCTTTCCACATCTTAAAAAAGATGTCTTTTTTAGCCCTAACAAGGACAAGCTCATGAGTGTGGACAAGTGCAGCCCACTGAACTCCCACTCAACCAGGAACACACCTATTGCTTCCTTACCCCTCACCTGTAGCTCTGCAACTTCCCCACAATGCAATACACTGGGTAAATGTAATGTCATCTTCAGGAGTCACTCCACCTTAGTCTTTTACTTCCAATTCAAAGGAAATTAGATGCATTTTTGATATTGAAGGCCATCTCTTTTACCTCCCCTCCTGTTAAAGCCTGGGAATAAAAAGCAACTGGAACTACACAGCCCCAAGGAGACTGGGAGGCCAGGCTTGAAGCAATGAAATTGTCATAGACAAAGGACACTGGAAAAGGCAATTAGTGCTAATGCAAATCCACATCAAACAGAAGCCATTGTGTGGGACGTGGGGTAGAAGTCCCCCAAGGTCCAGCTGTAGATACTCTAGTGCCAGGTGGAACAGGTGGGGATTGCAAAAACATCTTCCTAGGAATTTTTTGTCCCACGATGAGATTCAGAGTCATCTGATATGATGCTCTGGAACAAAAAGGGAGAGACAGCATCCAAATAACCGGCCCCTTGTAGATGGCTTATTTTAGGAAGCAATTACCCTCTCTGCCACACACCCCTGGCTCCAGCACGCCTGCAAAATGCACATGGGAAATCAGAGTGTCCTGTTAGTGCCAGATCCACGCCACAGTGCTGCACCATGGCTGTCAGGGCCAGACGGCTTCAGTTTCCTTGGGCTTGATTTCTGCCTCTTAGAAATGCAACACACAAGGTAAGAAACTGTCTTAATAAATGCTCTGCACATAGTTTAATAAAGACACATTAATATTTTCACTTAGAAACAGAGGAGAACAGGTTCTTTGATGACTGGACTGAATCACCACCTAATCAGAACAGTGCTCTGAGCCGTGCACCCATGGTGTGTGCCCAAAGGCTTGTGAGCATCTTCCTCAAAGCCCCACTGTGGCCCAGACAGCATCTCCCCTCTCTCCTGCAGCAAAGGAGACAGGGATGTCTCCTCAGGAGAGTGAGCACACAAGCGACATAGCAATTTGTACATCAAGGAGAGGCTCCCTTTCTCCCTCCTCACCTGCCCTTGCCAATACATGGAGTCCCACCTGACTCAGATGCTGAAAAATATGTTTGAAGAAGTCATCATCACTCTTGTGAGTCATGAGAGAAGAGGAGGAAATGACTCCAGGAGAGATGATTCAACTAAAGGGAGAACTGAGACAGAAGAAAACAGGCAGGAGAATGGAAGGAGCTATGGGAGCCTCATTGCTTCAAAGAAGCTCAGCAAAACATGGAAGAAATTTAGAAGATTCAATTTCTCTTTCTCCATCAACTTCCCCATTTCCAGATTTTGCTGTTAGTACCACCAATCCAAAATGTCAAGAATTTACATGGACACTGGATGTAAAAGTCTGCTCTGAGAGTGCACTCTGAAGGAGTCCTCTTGAAAGACTAATTTAGGTCAAGGGATTGTTGTTTCCGCTATAAAGACAGCACCACGTGCTGTTACCTAACCAGCACTGCCAGAATCACTCCTGTGTCAGGTCCAGCACCAGGTGAGCCCTTCACAGCACACCAGAGAGTCCTGCCCAAACCCAACAAAAAAGGAAGACAGTTGGAAGACAAACAAGATTATTTGTACCACGGGCACAGTTCAACCCTTGATCTAGCACCAAAATATGCACAAATTCTCTATAAGTCTGTGTGACTCAGAGCAAAGGGCACAGAAAAACAGTGTGACTGATGATCTGAAATTCAAATGTCACAGTGGAACCACAGCACATTCCTGCTGTGTAACTCAGGGTTATTACCCTGTGCGTCCCATGGGAGCCATGTGTTGTCCAGGTGCGTATCAAGTTTGCAACAACCTTCTGTCACCTGTGTCTTCCTCCAGCATCCATAGGTGCTGCACAGCTCTGGAACATTTCATATGATATATGCTCAAGTATGCACACAAACTATATGAGCACAAGGATGCGAGTTCATGTTAAGAGGAAAATTGGTCTCCCTGATTTTCACTTCCACAATCTCTAATGCACTGCTGACAGTTTACACCTCTTTAGTCCCACTTCAGCTCCTTCCATTCAAGCTAAAACTCTTGGTGTGAGTCCCCAGTAGGATTATTCTTTACTTCCCAGAGTAAGGAATTGGGTAAACAACAATCTTCTTCACCCAAGTCCCTACAGTTACCATCTTTGTCAGGCACTGTGGACAACCTCACACCATCTGGACACGTGGGCCAGACTTTGACCACCCTTGACTGAGATCCTGCCTTGAGTCTTGAGACTCTCCTGGCCCACATGGGTGTCCTGTGATTCCTAGTGCATACCTTCTCCAAGCTACTTCTTGCCCACTGTGGAGACAGGTCACTTCCAAACTCTCACTGCCTTAGTTACACCTCAGTTACTGCAATATCCCTCCTGTCACCACAGCACTTTTTCCTGGGCTCCCATCCCTGTCTATCAGGTTGAAGGATGACCAAATCTTTTTGGCTGCAGTGCCTCTGTGGACACAATAGCTGTGTTACCTGCTCCAAGTCTTCCCCTTGTCTATCACCCTGCAGACGCCATTTCAGCGAATCAAGCTACAAACTGCATCCAGCTGGCCACACTGCCAGATGCCCATTGTACAATTTCATGCCACTCGATAAAACTGTCTTTTAGAAAGGATACCTCAGCTCCTGGAGGTGAAGTTTCCATACCCCTCTGCAGTGAATACAGTTCTCCACCTCTCCAGGAAGGCAATTACTTGTCTCTGCCCCAGTAGCAGAGCACGGCCCTGCTGCCACCTCGTTACAGCCACTGCTGGGTTTTACTGAGCAGGCACCATGGATCCGGTCACCTTCCTCCACTACAGATAAAGTGGGTTCATTTTAAAAGGAGTGCTACAAAACAGGACAATAGATTGGAAGTGTATGCAGACATCCGTGAGGGCAACCCACACACGCAGACAGTCACAGGGCTCAAGTCCCAGGCACCGGCACAAACCCTCCAAGCACATCATCTCCTGAACAGGAAAGGCTCCACTTGTCCGGAACACTTCCATGAGCAGGGACACTGCAGTACCTCTGCTTCCAGTACACCCCCAGTACTGACTGGGGAAATGGCTGGGTCAAATCTGCTGCCAGGCTTTTGCTGTCACTTGCATTCTTGTGGCAGCACCTTCAGGTGTTTGCATGACAGTGGGAGGAGATAAAAAGCAAGAAGATACCTCGAGTACATCCCCACATGACACATCCCTGCCTCACATGCTCCATATGAATCTGTCCAACTGCAGAATGCAGTTCCCAGAAAAGGCCACACAATCACAGAAAACACTTTGAAGCTGAGCTCATAATACTACACCAGCATCAACCCTCTTGTTTAAACTGAACACCTCCATCAAAGGATCAGCACACAGGCCCATCTCCTTACCTTTAAAGCACGGACTTTCTTGGCCAAGAGGCTCTCAATGTCCCCTGCGACCTTCTCCACCAGTTTCCTGGGCACATTCTCCTTGACGTCAAACAGGTTACTATTTTCATTGTAGATCTAAGAAGGGAAGCAAGAGAAAAAGACAGTCAGTATTAGTGAGGAGTACAGCAGTCTTCCTACAGAAAAGCTGATCTTCTAACAGAGAATTCTAGCAATGTGGATTAGGTAACAATATAAGCTTTGGAAATGAGGGGAGCAAGAGAAGAAAGGCTTTGCAACCGGAAAAAACAGAAATGCATTCAACCTGCTGCCCACACCACTGGCTCTATAGCTGCCTGCCTTCATGTTTGCAGGCAATGAGCATCCCACCCTCTCACTCAAAAGCTGAGCTGCCCATCCCTGCCTCTGCTGAGCCGCTCCTGTGGCACAGGCAGAGCCATCACGCTTGCTGCTGTGCCCGTCCTCACCCAAAAGCAACCCCAAAGCTCACTGACCACCTCCCCAAAGCCACTTGCTGAACTTGGCAAGCACAAGCCCAACTCCCTGCCTGCCCCCAGCCCCCTGTACTGCCTGCAGGGCTTGCTGGGTGCAGGGCCTGGCAGCACTGGGGCAGCAGGGCAGCCCCGGGTACCAGGCACAGGAACAAGGGGATCACATGAAGCAGGATAAAACCCTCATCTCTAATCAAGCAGTAGTAATTTGGAACCCTCAAGAAATGAGGATTTCTACAACCAGTCCAGAACTTGGCCAGGCTATGGTGGGTAGAGACACAAATCTATACCAGGATTATCCTGAAGGCCAATGCAATTATCTGGATTTGGATGTTGCACCCAAAGTGGCAGCAATGAACCACGGGCCTGCCCTTCCAAGCCACATCACACAACTGCAGGGAACAATGGCAGACCCAAGGGAAACACTGTTGGCATCAGCACTGCCCCAACAAGAAGGAATCAGTCCCATCACAAGGCTGCACAATCACCAACCCCTCAGGCCCCTCCTCAGATGATTTTGTGACTTGTTAACTCTACCTGCCTGCAAACTCAGGTGCAACCAGCACAGGGTCAGAAGGAAGAGTTTATTGCCATCATCTGAGATTAGGAAAAAAAAAAAAATTCCTCATGCCTTATCTTTTCTTAAGTAAGGTACATGAAGAAAACCACAAAGCAAATAGGATTCTGCTTCTCTCTTTATCCTCAGGCTACTTGCAAATACCTTCAGCTCCAGACATGGAGACAAATGGGAACAGAGAACCCTCTGAGGAGAGCTGGACCTCCCCAAGGAGGTAGCAGACTCCACGCTTAACTGCAAATTCCATGCTAAGCATGTCTGGCACCTACCCAAGCTTGCATGATCCTTAGGAGCTGAATCATGCTTCCCACGGGACAAAACCCTCTCTTTGCTGGAGCTTCATCACAAGTGAAGAACTCTGCCTGTAAGTTGTGGTTTGTTGCAGACCTGGCCACAAGGACAAAGGAAGAGACCAGGGGGTGCAGAAGCCATTTCTTGTGACACATCTGCCCTGGGTCTCAGAGCAGCACCCAAACACAAGCAGTAAACAGCCAGCTTCCACGTGACAAACACGTGCTCAGAACCACCTCCATTTCACCCGGGAGTAAGGAGAGGTTTGGCCAGAGACACCCACCAGGCTCACACCATCACAACTCTTTCTCTTGGTAGAGCCAGCAAAAGTAAAGCTACAGGCAGGCAGGTGCCCAGGATCTGGACAGTGGCACATCACCAGCTCAGGAACAGGATGAGACCCTCTGAAATGCTGGGAAACTACTTATTCCCCCCTCTTCTTTCTCCAGATCTTATAATGAGCTGAAGTAGACAGCAACTCCACTTGCTGAAGGCAGCTGGCAATGCATTCAAGAGCCAGAGCAGAGACATCCCCCCAGCCCCAGCCTCCCTTTTCCTTTCATGGCTAAACAAAGCAGTTTCTGAGGCTGAAGCCACAGGAGCACACTGAAAGACTGAGCACAAGGCTGCTCTTTTGGCTGTGCACAGCCCCTCCAGACCTACTGGGTTAATCTCCAGGCTTCCACTTTGCTTTTTGCAGCTCTCGGTAGGGTCCCTGCTCTGCCCAAGCTCTTCCTTTCTTCCATGGCACTGGGAAATTACTAACAGCAGTCTCTTCCAGCAGCCTTATGTCCACATATAACATTACTCCATTCTAGCTCTACTTCAGCAACTGCTTCCCCCCCCCCCCCCC